>LATX02000252.1:0-206065 GCA_001466705.2 Moniliophthora roreri
TCAATTGCCAGCCAACAAAGGATTTAGCAAGGTCTGCACTACCTGTAAAGAGAGGAAAAGAAATCAAGATGCTGCACGACACCTAGAGAAGACTGATCATGGTCCAGTCCAGAAGGGAAAGAGAATATCACAGGCTGTAGCATTGCTCATGTGGAAGATGACTGGCTTCAGATTCAAGTGAGTAGCATTGAAGACTGAGAGAAAAATAAAAGACTTACATGTGTTAAGTTTCAAGACAAAGCGTGTATCAAAGGCAGACACAGACATGATCACCTACATTCATTACTGTGCCCAATTAGAGGGACAACAGACTAAGAATAAGAAAGTGACATACCCAAAGAAACAGCAGATGTGAAGTTCCATGGAACACTTCAATTGTGATGGCTGGCTGAATATCACTGTGAATGAGTGAGGACTAGATCTCATTGAGATTTGACTTACCCATTTGCACCCTCATATCCCATACATTGACATCTCTATACCTGACAACATCAAGGAGGAGATTGAGCAGATGAAGAACATCACAGCCGGAAAGGTACTCACAGTTGTAGTTTATGAATACTGCTAACCTAAAAGTTTTAGATATGGGTGGCCCTGAAGAAAAGTCACAAGAAGGTTAACTTTACACAGAAGCAGGTCTACCACTTCTGGTCCAAGATAAACGAGAGCGTGTGGAAGCTCAAACCTGATCAAGTGGAGTCAGCAATTCTAGTCTTGAGGAAGGCTTGCTCAGATGGGATTGAAGTTGAGATAATACCAACTCCAGTCGAAGACGGAATCTCTTTGCTAGAGTTCACATTTAATAGGATACTAGATGAATATGGCGAGAATGTAAATGAGTTAGCAATGGATTCCACATGTGAGTATTCTTGATACTCACGATAACCCCTTAAGCTTATATGGATTGCAGGGAAAACAAACATGTTAGGCTACAAGCTGTATGGCTTTATAGCAGAAGTGAATGGTTAAGGACTTGCCCTTGCATTTGCATTTACTGCCACAGATGGAAGCGCTGAGGAGGGTGCGAAAGAGCAGATGCTAGTGTCAGTTCTTCAGTGCATCAAGGACTCATGTCCTAATGTAGAGTTCCTACTCCATAACAAGGATATGACGGAGTTGAATGCATGCTGAGAGGTATTCCCTGAAGTGAAGCATCAGCTCTGTTACTGGCACGCTATCAAGTATGTCAGAGAATGGCTGACAGAAGATAAGAAGCCTGCATACTATAATCCTCGTCGGGCAAATGAAAAGTTTGATTTCATTGATGCCACATGGGCACCTGGAGTAGATGCAGTGCAGGGTTGGATAGAAGAAGGAGTAGCTGAAGCTGATTTTGAAGGTGTGCAACCTGTAAGTGAAGTTGGTTAGCCATTGTGTGTAGCACTAACAGTAAGATCCAGAAGGATACGATGCTGAGCTCATGAGAGAAAGACAAGGGCCTACCTCCATTTCCCTATACATGTCACCTGCTCTTGATGGTTCTATGTCACAACAAGAAGTGGATTCCCATCTACTCTGATCTACTGTCCATGGCAAAACTTAGCCTACCAACCTTTTGTCCAAAGGAGTATTGAGAACCCATCGTCGAGATGTTTCATATCCACCTGCATCAACATCCTGAGATCCCGTTTAACGAGAGAAAGCCAAAACGTACAGCTGAGGAGATCTATGAGGGAGCTGTTAAACAAATGTATCATTTCTGCTTCAGGCGCAACCTCTCACAGGTGTGGGCATATCTGTGGAACCGATGGTACAACCCAAAACAATGGGTACCCTGGGCACGTTCTGCAGATGAGGCAATACCTTGACTTAAAACCACCATGATTGTCAAGAGCCTGTGGCACGTCATTAAACATGACGAGCTTGGCCAGTTTCATTGGCCATGTCTTGACCTTGTCATGCACACAATGATCCATCAGGTGTTACCACGAGTAGAGCACACACTCGACATCGTTTTTGATCGCTTCTGTGTTGGTAGACCCAAGCCGTTGGCGGAATGGCAAAAGTCTGCAAAGGCTAATTGGTTGGACCTGAGTTGCTGCGATGATCATCGGCTGGTGGAGACAGAAATTCAGTGGTTGAAGACCCTCAAGAACACGAAAGGACGTACAGAACGTTTAGGAATGATAGAAGCGGAAAAACTGCAGCCACGGGGTTCTTACGAGACAGACCTGGACAGTTGGACGTGTACCTGTCCAGCATATCTAATTAGCCGTTTCCTCTTTTGCAAGCACCTCATCTGTGCAGTGAACAAGGAACTCGACAACTTACCACTAAACAATATCAAGTTCTGGGTGAACCTGTGAAGGAATTGGTGCCCACCTTTCTATACCATTGCCGGCATACATTATGAGGAGGAGAAGGCACCTAGTGAGATTTATGATATTTTTGTGTTGGGTCGTGATATGACACGCAGCTCGTCTCCAGTAACAGACCTGGAAGAGTTGGACTGTGTTAGTGAAGGGGCCAATGACTCAGAATTGGAAATGCAGAAGGTAGCTGACCAGACGATTCCTGATGACATTTCGGAGGGGAACGGAAACACAGAGATTTTTCGTCAACTTCTTGGATCAAATAACAGCAATAGCGGCAGTGGCAGCAGTGGCAACCCGGACTCTGACATGGAGGAGGTAAGTTTTGTATGATATTTTCTCTAGGAACAACTCATCTGTACCATGAAATCAGATTGTCTACTCTGCTGAACACAAGCAACATTTGCAACATTGTATTGAAGAGGTTTTTGCAGTAATTGACCGTCCCATGCATCTGAGACTAGAAGGTGAGCTAGGAAGAGTATTAGAACCTGTTGTAAGAGTTGGGGAGACGATTGGGACATACAAAAGGTTGAAGACAAGCCAGAGGACTTGGAAAGATCATAACGGGCTAACCAGGTATCTGAAGTAAATCACATCCAAGATATGTTAGAATACAAATGACATATAAATTTCCTGTATTTGAACTGACTTGTGGACAGTATTTCACGAGACCTGGGAGATATAGCAACTTCAAAGAATGGGGTGCACAGTGCACACAGGGTACAATGGATGACAATGACAACAATGACAACAATGAGTACTCTAAACAAAACATAACATATTCTACGTGGCGAACCTTCTGGCAGCTTATGCTAGTACTGGCAATCAGCTCTTTTTTTGGACCAGCTAATGCTGACAAAGCATGGTGAACGGGAGGGTTGTACTAGGTGTGTTGACTCTGTCAGAAAGAATCTCTTCATTTGTACTTTCAGCTCAACTTGAACTGTTCTATGCGTCCTGGTGCTTCTTCGACTGCAAAAATCCTTCTTTCCCTTTCACAGACATATCCAGACCATGTACATGCGTCTTTCTTCAGAAGTCCCAATCTCCATGGTATTAAAGTGGTTCTGCCAAGATTCAACGAAGGATGGGAAACATGGCATGTGAAGATATATGGAGCAGATGACAATGTCATGATTAGTAGGTACACAGACTCATCTACCTCTGTTTCATGTACACTTATCTCTACTTACAGTGCCAACTTAAACAAGTCTTACTTCATGAATTGCCAGGACCGTTACCTTTCATTCATGAACCAACCTGTCCTCTTGCAATACTGTTTTGACTTTCTCCGAACGGTCTCTGACTTTTCATATCAACTGCTTCCCTCATTGGATGCAAAACCTGACAATGTCCTCATTAAGCATCCTGACAACAATGTCAATCACAACTTCTCTGGTTATGCAAATTCATTCAGATTGACTCCTCGACATGAAAAAAGCCAAGGTTACACATTCAGATGTGAGCCTGAAACTTTTCATCAAACACTGTGGATGGAGGCAGCAGTTTCAATCTGAATGGAATGAGAAGCTTGCCCTATGGTGACTGCCACAGCAGGTGTTTGTTATGGACCACATAGAAGCTTCAGCCAAGATCAAAAAGGCTCGAACAGGCACTATTTCTTGGAAGGATAGACATGTCCTTATATATGCCAAAGGACATCATAACAAGGGGGATGTTGCTCAGGTGTATGATGTCCACATATGCCAGAAGACCAAGAGTAGATTGCAGATCACTGTCAAGTCTGAGGTTATAGGCAGGCAGGGTCAATGCCAAATGTATGACTATGAAGACCTCATTGACGAGCAGTAAGTCACTGCCTTCTCATTCTTTATCTGATAATGACTAACTACTACAGCTGGGAACTACCTCTCCACCTGGTTGAATGACTGTTGAATCTCACATTCCATCCTAAGTGCAATTACATCCACTCCATGACCTTTCATGTAAAGGTGGCCAAACTTCCCCTGCCTGTTCGCAGCTCAACACCTCCACTTTGCTCATATCGTCCTTTGTCTGCTCAATCTCACTCTTCAACTCTGGATCCAGCATGGACGGTATTGGCTGATGATTCTAATCATCATCATCCAATGCCTTTGACACCTACATGGCAGACTCAAAGTCTCCACCCTAGTCAACACTGGCTATATGAGGCAGGGAACACCAGTGGTTTATGGTTCAAAGCCAAAATTAAAGGTGAAATCTTGGGCAAACACTTCAACAACAAGCCTGAGAACATTTGTCTCGTTATCTGCAACAGGGAGAAGACTGCTGTTATCGAGCGTTACAAGAAGCAGCATCCACTACTGGATAACATTGAGATGTCACCAGTGTATCCTGTCTCAAACATGGTGGATCCCATTTTCATCTTTCACTATGTACAAGGTGTTCTTTTCATGCTATTAATACGAAGGAAATACACTCAGAATACTGCTATATATTTACTTCCAGACAACATTCAGAAAATTCTGTTAGATTCAAGCTATTTTAATTTCTAGAAGAGTCTGTTTTCTAATGATTTTATAACAATGAAATTATAAACTTATCCTTTAGTTTTCCAATTACAAATATACTAGATTTTGTGCCTTATAAAACAGTGAGAAAACATTCAGAAAATAAATATAAAATTTTGAATTTTATATTAAGGAAAACATGTTAAATACAAAAGGAAAATTATATGAAAACCATCTAAAAACTGCTGTAAGATATAGTGTTTCCACATGATTTTCCTACCATTTTCCTAGTGTTTTCCTAGTGTTTTCTCTGACTTTCCTACAATGGAAGATTTAAAATTTTTATCTTATCTTATCAGCATTTTCTGAGCATTTTCAACCAGAGAAAATTTAATGTTTTCTCAGCATGGAAATTATTCTAATATATTGTATTGTCTATTAGTTCTTAGAATTTGAAAATTCTATATCTTTTGTTATTGAAAATTTAGCATCCTCCAGACATATTCTTGTTGAGAGGTCACAATTGAAATTCAGAGTTTATATATGCTTTTTTGAAAATCTTCTTTGCAAGAAGATTAAGTGTTTTCTCAATCAGAAAACCATGTTAAAAGAACACCTTGTATGTAGTGTTATAGGCTTGGTTATAAATAGTATTACATGCCAATATACCATGTTATTTGTACTAGTGGCTGCAAATGGAATATGGTTTCTGACTATGATGAGCAGTCCATGTAGAAATAATGTAATTCTCCCCAGCAATGCAACCCCGACATGTTATAAAGCAGACCCTGCCAACCACATGTCGTGACCACATTTGGTACCTTTATTATTCCCACCAGTACCCTTTATCATTTTCCCCCTCTGTCCTCCTCTGTATGCAATATCGTCCTCCCATTCCTTGACCATATTGATTAATCTACAACACACTGCTCAATTGTCATTCCGACTCTGTGGTNTTCCTACCATTTTCTAGTGTTTTCCTAGTGTTTTCTCTGACTTTCCTACAATGGAAGATTTAAAATTTTTATCTTATCTTATCAGCATTTTCTGAGCATTTTCAACCAGAGAAAATTTAATGTTTTCTCAGCATGGAAATTATTCTAATATATTGTATTGTCTATTAGTTCTTAGAATTTGAAAATTCTATATCTTTTGTTATTGAAAATTTAGCATCCTCCAGACATATTCTTGTTGAGAGGTCACAATTGAAATTCAGAGTTTATATATGCTTTTTTGAAAATCTTCTTTGCAAGAAGATTAAGTGTTTTCTCAATCAGAAAACCATGTTAAAAGAACACCTTGTACATAGTGTCATCGTTCCCAAAACTGCAATTGAAATCCCATTCTTTGCCATCATCATCTCCAAAACCACTAGTGTCAATGTCATCATTGTCCCTGATTGTTGTCAACCTCACCATTGGATACTTGATTCCATAATTGCTCCCAAGCTCTGCGACCTTTACTTTCGAGCAACTCCTCACATTGTTCAACTGCTGCAATTATCGTATCTGACCCACACACATCTATACCTAAGTGTGCTGCTTGCTGGAAAAATGGCAGCAACTTTGCCATCCATTGTGCCTTGCATAATGATTCCATTCTGGAAGCTGGTTTAGGCTGTTTAGGCACTACAGGTTGTTCATTACACCCTGTTTTACTGCTGAAAATGTTTCTAAAATGACAGAATAAGTACCAGACCTATTCTTGAACTGAAGTATGTACAAGTTCCACTCTTCCAGCAGTTCTTTATGCCAAACATGGTTGCTGCAGTATATAATTTCAATAATGTTCTGATAGAAGATATCAAGCATCATCTTGCTGCCAGCTCTCAACTTGTGACATGGAAAATCAAGCCTTTGAACAATATTATGAGTATCAGGAGGCTGGATGAACTACGACATACCAGGGTGGCAATGTAGGCGATTAGTTCTGGCATCACAGTGTCTACAACAAGAAGTTGTGCAACATCATGTCGACTATCCCTTTTTCACTTGACCCCATCCACAGAACCAACTCCAGTAATGATGATACACAGGCACTGACAGACAATCATGAATGCTCTTGAGAAACATAAATAAAAAAAAAATTCACCTTCATGAGAAACAGAGACATCATAAGTCTGGCTTCGCAATTGCCTTGTTTCTTCATGGCCTTCTTGACATTATAAAACATTGCAGGTATATTATCGTGATCAAAGGCAAGTGGCTCTTCACTACTTCTATAACTTTGAAGCACTCTGGGAGTTGTTATTATCATTTAACATCAGAAAAAAAGTGAGCAATGATACATATGTCTGTAGACGGTCATTAATCTTATTGTGGTTGTTAGGGTCTTCAAAAACATGGTACATTTGTGTACTCAGCATCCAATAAAACACCACAAGATCATTGACCACACCACAATCTGATTTGAAAGAGGTTGAAAAATTTATACCATGCACCGAACACTACATACAAGGTGTTCTTTTTATGCTATTAATACAAAGGAAATACATCCAGAATACTGCTATATATTTGCTTCCAGACAACACTTAGAAAATTCTATTAGTTTCAAGTTGTCATCACATATTGAAAACAGCAAGCATACTCTGGATTTTAATTTCCAGAAGAGTCTGTGTTTTTTTATTATTTTATGATAATGAAATTATAGAATCATCCTTTAATTTTCTAATTACAAATATACTAAACTTTCTGCCTTATAAAATAGTGAGAAAACATTTAGAAAATAAATATAAGATTTTGAATTTTATATCAAAGGAAACATGTTAAATACAAAAGGAAAACTATATGAAAACTATCTAAAAACTGCTTTAAAATATAGTGTTTTCACATGATTTTCCTACTATTTTCCTAGTGTTTTCCTAGTGTTTTCTCTAACTTTCCCACAATAGAAAATGTTACGTTACTTGCGCAGCAACGACAACAACTCAACAACCACTATGACGTAGTGGCGTTAAGTTGACAAAAGGAGCAAGTTCGAGTTTGAGTTCTTCAGCTCGCACTAAAGTTCTCAGAGTTCGGTCGAGATGAGCAAGATGTCCAAAAGGTTAACTAGGTCAAGCTGAAGTAGCTTAGACCTTCAATCTATCTACTTATACAACGTTTGTAGTCTACTAGTTGTACACAACTGTTAGTGCTACATCGTTTGTTTAGTAAATAAAGTGTACCTTTGACGACATGATAAATAAGAGAATGACATCAGAAATGATGTCGAGGAAACGAAAATAAATATAGTGATACAATAAGTGACGTCAGAAATGACATCGCATCATAAATAGAAGGAGAAAGAATCAAATAGAATAATGACATCAACTTAATGTCATGAATGACACAATGATGATGTCTTAAATACGGGGATAAGCATAGGTTGGAAAAGGGGGCTGGGAATGTGGATGTGTCCAGATGTTAATAAGAAGCATAGGTAAAAAAAGGAAAATAGTGCCCAAGAGCGCTTAAGTGTCCAAGCAGCGAATTTGAAGGGAAAAGAAACGAAAGAAAAAGATAGTCTGTCAATGTATGACTGTAACAGAAAATGTGGAATTTTTATCTTATCTTATCAGCATTTTCTGAGTATTTTCAACCAGAGAAAATTTAATGTTTTCTCAGCATGGAAATTATTCTAATATATTGTATTATCTATTAATTCTCAGAATTTGAAAATTCCATATCTTTTGCTGCTGAAAATTTAGTATTCTCCAGGCATATTCTTGTTGAGAGGACACAATTGAAATTTAGAATTTATATATAGTTTTATAAAAATTCTCTTTGCAAGAAGATTAAGTGTTTTCTCAATCAGAAAACCATGTTAAAAGAACACCTTGTATGTATTGGAATTAGTGAACAGTTGAGGAAGCATACATTTTTCAATATTATGCTTCAACCAACTACAATCACCAATATGTGCACTGGAAGAGTGTTGTGAAAGCTGCAGAATCATGTCAGATACTGCTATAACAATAAGAGATAACATACAAAGGTAATCATATTCTCAAAACCCTCTGTATCATCTTTCTCATTCAAGTATTTGAGCAAGACAGTGCAGAAAGGGTTTCTATAAATCATAAGCAAAAATAACCTAGTGAATTAGCTGTCCTCTCTAGATAAAGCCATGGTTGTGAGTAACAAATTATTAAGTGGGAATAGGTCAAACATACTCTTCATCCACTCCTTTCAGGTCATGCTCTATGAGAAGCAGCCATAACCTGATCTGCGCCATAACTACATTACAACTAGGTTATCATATCCGACCTGGCATATAATGGGGTTGCTAATGATTATGAGACTCATAACCCTGTTATAATATAATGTACTCTTTGCAGGTGAGTGCTCTTGTGAGAGCATGTGGATGTCCTGGGTCTGAGCTCTGTGATCAGATGGAATACTGCCTATGGAGTTCAACATCTGTGAGCCAGTCAAGGATAAGGAAGTAGGGTACCAAGTCATAATAAGTTTGAGGATGAACTTGTTTCTCATGCAGGACAGGTCTTTTCCTCTTAGAAAGTTGGTAGAGTTGTCGTCAACGAATTCTCTTGGATTCATCATTGAAGGAATCTTCATGGTTTCGCAGTGCTTGATAGCCACAAAATGCTTCTCAAAATCTGCAGCATCCAGACCTTCAACAACGTGAACCTTGTTGGTATTGGCCTTCACATTCTGTTGGATTTTGAGCTCTGTTTTTGCTCCCTCTGGAAGCCAAAGATCCTTTAGGACAGATATAGGGCCAATCAACTCGACATTCACAACATGTTGGACCTTGAACACACAATTTGCTCGACCCAATAGGAACTTAGCCTTGTAGATGCTAATGGCCTTCAGGGTTTCATACTCAATCCCATTGATAGTGAACCAGTACTATGTTTCAGCTTTGCTACCACTGCCTCACTGGACTCTCCGAACTGTAGAGTTGAACCCAAGCTGCTCCTTGCTGGCAGATCCAAGAGCCATTACAAAGTAGATAACATCTTTGATGTTCTATGGCAAAGATATGTTGGAGTCCATTGAGAATGACAATCATTCTTACCTTCTGCAAATCGAGACTTTCAGTTACGAAGATGTGTGATCTTGAGCAGAACCAAAACTTCATATCAGTCACCTTTGGTTTCCACCCAGAGCGTCATATTTGATGGGCCAGAAGGGGGATGCCGGTCTATCAGATTTGATGTTGATGTGCCCAATTTTGGCCTAGACACGAAATTGTGCACTTTTTGTGTCAAATACTAGAAAAAGAGCCCAGAAGTACATGTGATATTCATGTGACTTGCTGACCCACAAGCTCTAATATGGTGCCTAAGCTTTAAGTCTCAGGTCTAATAAGTCTAATAATTGACACTGTAACACAATCTAGAGGAGGTTAGTAGACTATACTAGCCCTCTACATTACAGTGAAGCATCACTGTAAGGGTCCTTAGTCAATAAAAACAGGCCAGAAACCAATAATTCCAAACACAAAGGAACAGATATCAGCAGGATCCATAGTCTAAGTGCACTAGATTGTTTGTTGTGCGATCACATTGCATGATAATGTGTCAATAGACTTAAAAGCTAATTATTACTATTGATAACTAGTACACAGTTGGAACTTGTTCCTATGCGGAGCTTTGAAGACACTCATGCAGATATAATGGCCTTTCCAGGTGTATGCAGGATAACTGATAGGCAACAAGTATGCTGGAAATTGAGAATGACTCACAAGATCGTATGCAGGATGGGAGGAGATTGAATACAGCAGATATCTAGACCATGACATCCACCAATCCAATGGTAGAAAGCAGCTATGCAGAAGTAAACTAGCAGAAAGAGAAACATACCCACAAATACAGCTGGTCCAGAACCTGTGGCTATGCAGAAGTAGCTATGTGGAAGGATTGTATGACCCAGCAATGCTCTGTGCAGGGTCCAAAACCTAATAAATCAACCATTTGGTCACCAAATATACCCAATATACCTAATTGCTACATGGAATCGAACTTTTAGGCACGAATGCATACAATTTATACTATAAACTAAAACATGCTCACTTTATCTTTTATTTTGTTATTTCCAATTATTATTCTGTATATAAAGAGCTGTACTTGTAGATGCAGGCTCAAGGACTGACTGGTACTTGCACCTTATAGCTCTGCACAGCATTGATTTAGACCTCCGCACAGCTTCTTAGACCAAGTCTTTATGCACTTGCCAGTCAGTCACTTCTAGTCGAGCTGAGATTTATATATATATATCTTGCCTCACTGTATACAATCTGATAACCAATCAGTAAACCACTCATGTTTAAAACCTACACTTTGTGACTCTTGAGTGCAAAACTTGAGTCATCTTAACTAGAGTCTTTAGACTCTGCAATCTAAGCCAGCCAATTGAAAATATAAAGGGTTGTCCCCTTTCTCACCCTGAATCACTTGAGATAGACTCAGTCTCGTAGCAGACTTGTACAGTGCTTTCTCACGTATAGAAGCCTCTATTGTGGGTTTTGGTGTGTGTTGTGTGTGTGTGTGTGTGTTTTGTAGCTGTGCTTAGTTGCAGAAGCTCTTTTTAGAGAGCTTTTAGAAGTGAAGATAGTGTGTAGCTGTCCTTTAAAGGAGATAGAGTTTCTGCCTCTTCATTTGGAGCCCACTGTGAGAGGTGGATTTTCAATTGAAAAGCTTATAAAACTGATTATAACAACTTGATTCACAATCTATCAATTGTGGATTATTTTGGGTTGTGGCTCGAACATGAGCAAGTAGCCTACATGGCGTAAAAGCCTCTATACAACTGAAAACTGATTGAAAGATTCCTGTTACCAGGCAAGCGAGAGCAGATGCATGGGGTCCATCTCCTTTACTACAGCTCAGATGCAACACTCGAGAGGTTGTCCGTCAGAGCAGGGAACTCACTATGTATGAGGTGTTCTTTTCATGCTATTAATACAAAGGAAATACACTTAGAATACTGCTATATATTTACTTCCAGACAACACTCAGAAAATTCTATTAGTTTCAAGTTATCATCACATATTGAAAACAGCAAGCATACTCTGGATTTTAATTTCCAGAAGAGTCTGTGTTTTTTTATTATTTTATGATAATGAAATTATAGAATTATCCTTTAATTTTCTAATTACAAATATACTAAATTTTCTGCCTTATAAAATAGTGAGAAAACATTCAGAAAATAAATATAAGATTTTGAATTTTATATCAAAGAANGTGTTTTCTCTGACTTTCCCACAATAGAAAATGTGGAATTTTTATCTTATCTTATCAGCATTTTCTGAGCATTTTCAATCAAAGAAAATTTAATGTTTTCTCAGCATGGAAATTATTCTAATATATTGTATTATCTATTAATTCTCAGAATTTGAAAATTCCATATCTTTTGCTGCTGAAAATTTAGTATTCTCCAGGCATATTCTTGTTGAGAGGACACAATTGAAATTTAGAATTTATATATAGTTTTATAAAAATTCTCTTTGCAAGAAGATTAAGTGTTTTCTCAATCAGAAAACCATGTTAAAAGAACACCTTGTACATAGTGTCATCGTTCCCAAAACTGCAATTGAAATCCCATTCTTTGCCATCATCATCTCCAAAACCACTAGTGTCAATGTCATCATTGTCCCTGATTGTTGTCAACCTCACCATTGGATACTTGATTCCATAATTGCTCCCAAGCTCTGCGACCTTTACTTTCGAGCAACTCCTCACATTGTTCAACTGCTGCAATTATCGTATCTGACCCACACACATCTATACCTAAGTGTGCTGCTTGCTGGAAAAATGGCAGCAACTTTGCCATCCATTGTGCCTTGCATAATGATTCCATTCTGGAAGCTGGTTTAGGCTGTTTAGGCACTACAGGTTGTTCATTACACCCTGTTTTACTGCTGAAAATGTTTCTAAAATGACAGAATAAGTACCAGACCTATTCTTGAACTGAAGTATGTACAAGTTCCACTCTTCCAGCAGTTCTTTATGCCAAACATGGTTGCTGCAGTATATAATTTCAATAATGTTCTGATAGAAGATATCAAGCATCATCTTGCTGCCAGCTCTCAACTTGTGACATGGAAAATCAAGCCTTTGAACAATATTATGAGTATCAGGAGGCTGGATGAACTACGACATACCAGGGTGGCAATGTAGGCGATTAGTTCTGGCATCACAGTGTCTACAACAAGAAGTTGTGCAACATCATGTCGACTATCCCTTTTTCACTTGACCCCATCCACAGAACCAACTCCAGTAATGATGATACACAGGCACTGACAGACAATCATGAATGCTCTTGAGAAACATAAATAAAAAAAAAATTCACCTTCATGAGAAACAGAGACATCATAAGTCTGGCTTCGCAATTGCCTTGTTTCTTCATGGCCTTCTTGACATTATAAAACATTGCAGGTATATTATCGTGATCAAAGGCAAGTGGCTCTTCACTACTTCTATAACTTTGAAGCACTCTGGGAGTTGTTATTATCATTTAACATCAGAAAAAAAGTGAGCAATGATACATATGTCTGTAGACGGTCATTAATCTTATTGTGGTTGTTAGGGTCTTCAAAAACATGGTACATTTGTGTACTCAGCATCCAATAAAACACCACAAGATCATTGACCACACCACAATCTGATTTGAAAGAGGTTGAAAAATTTATACCATGCACCGAACACTACATACAAGGTGTTCTTTTTATGCTATTAATACAAAGGAAATACATCCAGAATACTGCTATATATTTGCTTCCAGACAACACTTAGAAAATTCTATTAGTTTCAAGTTGTCATCACATATTGAAAACAGCAAGCATACTCTGGATATTTTATGACAATGAAATTATAGAATTATGCTTTAATTTTCTAATTACAAATATACTAAATTTTCTGCCTTATAAAATAGTGAGAAAACATTTAGAAAATAAATATAAAACTTTGAATTTTATATTANACATGTACCATTCCAAGTCTAGAATACCTAACTCCGAAGAAGGCAGCACAGTCGCTGACAATGTGTCAGAACTCTCTAGTCTAGAAGAGGATCTTCGATTAGAAAGGTTTTCATTCAACGATTTTATTAGATCGTTTGGTCAACACTACAGTCCTGAAAGGAATTCAGATACTGAAGTAGCTGAAACACTACTTGCAAACTTAACCTTATGCCTAGACATTGATATGCATAACTTTTACCTTTTATTTTGCATGCAAATAGAGAATATTTTGCACTTTTATGGTTGAAAATGACATATACAAGGGAATTGAGGACTAGTGTGAGCCCTGAGCAGCTAGTCAAAGTGAGTAGTAGAGAAGGATACAAAATATTAGCAGAGTAATGGTTGACGGTAGGCCATACAAGGGTACCCAACCACTGCTAGTATGAAAATAAACAGTGAATCTGAATACAGAGGAGCATTCTGAAACCTGTAGGGAACCACACCACATCACACCTCTCTATTGAAAGCTTACCAAAGGGAATATTTTCAATTTTAAACAATATTTTCAAACCACACCTGACTTGAAGGAAGAATAAAAGCCTTTGATGATACATCAATGAGAATATTACTAAGAAATGGATATGAAACAGAGAATGACAAATTATTGGCGGGGGATACTTGAGATACCGATATCAAATTAGACAAATGAAATAGACAATTGGTTACCAGAAAGGTGCCTGTATCACGGAAAGCAGAAGACAAAGCTGTATGACAAGAAGATAGCATGGCTGAGCTTACACATACACTTTAGAGGAGAAATGGAAGCATATTACACATCCACAGAGCAGATGACAATAGACGGAGAAGGAAGGAACCATGTGGAGTGGCATGGAAGTATAATATTTTCAAATGGAGTCAGAAGGAGAGTTGTTTGATCGAGGAAATTGCAAACAATTAGTGTCAGGAGACTGTGCAATCGTCATAGAAAAAGAATAAAAGAGATTATGGCTATGAAGCCTGACTACAATTGGACACTGTGACAGAGAAATTACCAAACACAGCTCAGTTTATATAATATTTAGCACCCGACTCAGTTTTATTTGTATGTGTGACAGATATATTAGATTATTTATGTTGTAGAGTATATAAGGGGACGTGTTTTGTAGGTGGAAAGCAGGAGAGATACTGCCCACCAATTACCAGAGTGTATGACGTTGTTGCTCAGGTAGAAGAGCTACTGGCGATCAGTATTTTTCAACCACTTTGGGCTCTAGCTTATTTAGTTGTGCAAGAGGCACAGGCTAGTTGAGACCTGAGACTGTAACCCAAACCAGAGATATAAATAAAAGCTAGGAAGAGCTTAGTTTTTAGTGCAAGAGGTGTGTTTTCTGATAAGAAGAATATTGTATCAGTTTACCAAGAGGGTAGCTGACATGCATCAGTATAGTCTGGTGTTTCAACGTGAATCAGAGAGGGTTTCAGGCTAGCAGTGTCTAGAAGATTTGTCCTCTTGAGAATCATTGCAGAACATAGCTAAGAGGGCTATATTCAGGTACAAGAGGTACCTTTGTTCTCACTTAGAAGAAGTTTATTCTTTGGGCAGTTTCTGGTCAAACATCAATACCAGTATTTGCTTTGAAGTGATTAATAAAACTATAAACCTATAAATATTATACAAAACGAACACCAATCTTGATCTGAGAAGTTGTTTTGAAGGCATTCATCTCTGAACTACTGAGTGAGACATTGAGAAATTATTCTTGATGTTGCGGTAACAGTGAACTATGCCGAACCAACTCACAAACAAAACTGAGAATCAAGAACTTATATATATACCTTTTTCAGGGGGTATTTTGGCACCACAGGCCTTGTGTTTTTATAGTAGAGGCATAGGTTTTTGAGCATCTTCAACATTTCACAAGAACGTCTTGAAAACAATTTTAATTTTGATCAAAACCCCAAACCTAACCAAAACCATATAAACCATCAAAACAATAAAATGGCTGATTCTGGAAACAGTAGCATTGCTGGGAACACCCTGGCTCAAGTAAAAGCCATGTTAAACAACAGTAGCCTGCCCAAGAAGACTAAGACCGCCCCATCTTGGAAGTGTGAAAAACCAGAACAGTTAGTACTGTGGCTAGATGATCTAGATGCAATTTTTGAAATGGCCAATATTACAAACGATTGGGTGAAAATTCAGAAAGTGCTAGAATGGATGGAATATGCCACCAAAAATGAAATGTCCAGACTAGAGTCGGCAAAGAAGTCCCACTTAGAAGCCAATTGGGAGGAGTTTAAAAAGGAGTTAACCGCTTGTTTCCCCAAAGCAGTGGCAGACTATGAAGGATCTAGAGACAAGTTGGAAAGAATAGTCTTGAAATATAAACTCATTCCCATGGACAGGTTGGATAAAGCTCTTGTGTTCCACAGGGCTTTTAAGATTGAGGTACAGAAGCTGTTATCAGCAAAACTGAACCCATTGATCTCCAACACGGAAGCAGTCAAGTTATATGTGATGGCCTTTGAAAAGAGGCTAATGCGTGAAGCTTTGAGCGAGGCAAGAAGAGTGTGCATGCCAGATCTACATGGACAAAGGAGAGATGATGTGTTCAAACTAGATGAATTAATACGAGCTGTTGAGTCTGTTATGTATGCAGGAGCAGTTCTGTATACACTACATACAAGGTGTTCTTTTAACATGGTTTTCTGATTGAGAAAACACTTAATCTTCTTGCAAAGAGAATTTTTATAAAACTATATATAAATTCTAAATTTCAATTGTGTCCTCTCAACAAGAATATGCCTGGAGAATACTAAATTTTCAGCAGCAAAAGATANCAAAAATGAAATGTCCAGACTAGAGTCAGCAAAGAAGTCCCACTTAGAAGCCAATTGGGAGGAGTTTAAAAAGGAATTAACTGCTTGCTTCCCTGAAGCAGTGGCAGACTATGAAGGATCTAGAGACAAGTTGGAAAGAATAGTCTTGAAATATAAACTCATTTCCGCAGATGGGTTGGATAAAGCTCTTGCATTCAACAGGGCTTTTAAGATTGAGGTACAGAAGCTGTTATTAGCAAAACTGAACCCATTGATCTCCAACGTGAAAGCAGTCAAGTTATATGTGATGACCTTTGAAAAGAGGCTAATGCATGAAGCTTTGAGCAAGGCAAGAAGAGTGTGTGCACCAGATCTACATGGATGAAGGAGAGATAATGTGTTCAAACTAGATGAATTAATATGAGCTGTTGAGTCTGTTATGTACGTGGGAGCAGTTCTGTATATGTCGGAAGATGAGGAGTTTGAGACAGCTCTGCAGAACAACAAATGTGGATGACAAGTCTTCAATCCAAAAGGTGTGATAAACACAGCACCTACAGTAGGACCAATTCTGCCACAGCACATAGTCAAACAAGAAGATGGATCAGAGGCTCGATTTGTTTCGATGCTTGATAAGATGGAGTCATGGATGAAGAACACAGACAGCCAAGCAGAGAAAAGGGAGAAGGAGCTGTTGGCAAAGATCAGCCAAGTCTACAGTCAGAATAAGCCCAATGCTTTGAATGTCCATCAAGCCAAGAGCTCTGATTCAAGACCAGTGAGAGCAGATAATACTGTAATCTGTCATTGTTGAGGAACCAGGCCACTATGCAAACAACTGTCAGTTCTTGCAGGACCTAGTGAAAAGAGGTATCTTAGTAACTAGACTAGAAATGTGGGGCTTTGTATTCAAAAATGGCTCTTATGTCCCAAAAGGTGATGAAAAATAAACTCGAAAGGAAAAGATGCTGAAATACATTAATGAGCAAGGTTGGGAATTTCCAATAGCTTCAGTCCATATGCAGTTTGCTACTGAAGAAGAAGATGAGTTTACAGACAAATATGAAGAAATGAAACAAGGAGCTGGAGACCCTGGCAAAGACTACATGGTGCTAAGACAGCAAGGTGAAACACAAGGAGAGCACATCAAGAAGCTGGAGGAGACAGTACAATACTTGATCTCCAAGCTCAATAGTATGGAAGCTACAGTGTGGTCAGGAAACTAGAGAGTCTGAGGAATGGGTGTGGGTCAGAACAGCCTATAGCAGTGGCAAACACCCAAGAGGAACAAGAATGACCCACTACACATACCAATACCCGGAGCAAGAAGAATAAAAGCATACCTACAAATGAAGAAAATATTAAACAAAAGAAAAATACTAAAGAAGATAGTGTGAACTCTACTTTAAATGTTATGTTTTCCTTACCCCATTACTTATGCTACCTCTTTTGATCAGACACATACACCTTCCCAGCTCCCTTTTCCTTTACATCTACTATGCTTCCCCCTTGATCGGACTTATTACACATTCCCAGTACCCTTTTTCCTATTAGAACCATGACTCATACTCTGACATCGTCAGTAATTATTATCATATCATCATAGCTATTGGACATTCACATAACGTAGTTTACATGATAGATTGTAACATATTTAAGTGCTCAAGCAAGGACTCTGAGTCCTCAGCTTGACCTGGTTTATTATAACTTGTGTTGCAAGCAGAACTGAAGGATCTCTGAACTTCAACATCCATTGAACGAACTCTAACTTGAACTTGAAGCTGCTTTTAAAGGGTTCTACCTTTTACAAGTAGTTAGTTGACATTGCTGCACAAGTAATGTAACATTAAATACCAAAACTCCCATGGCAAAAGTGGTACCGGTGGTAGAGATACCTAGCCTCTCCACAGCTGAGAAGGAGAAATATGTTGCTCCTCATAGAAGAGAAAAGCAAGTAAAGGATAGTGATTGCAGCAGCAAACGAAGTCCAAAGAAAGTTGATGAGATGGAAGGGTCAAAAAGAAATGTACACAGGACGCAAGAAGATGGTGAAGCGAGGAGAGCTTTGAGTGGTGTGAAACTGATAGACACTGCACTGTTTAAGCCACCTCCACCAGCTAGCAAGTTCCCAGAAGAGCATATATCAAATAAGCCTAAACCCATTCAGCAAAAAGGGGATAATTCAAATAGGCGACCTCTAGACGGCAGTCTTTATTTGAACCTGGAGGACATGATAGCAGCCCGAATTGCTAAAGAGACTCTTAACATGCTGTTGGGAGATTTTTGCACTTTACAACCCAAACTAATCAAAGCACTGGATAGACAAACTAAGAATCAAGTATTAGCTATGTCTAAATTAAAAGGAAGTGTGGAATCCAATAAGACAAAGCATCTGTCAGAAGAAGCTGTGTTATTGACTGTAGAAGAAGTAAACACTACATATGAGATGTTCTGTTTATGCTATTAATACAAAGGAAATACACTCAGAATACTGCTATATATTTGTTAAGTGTTTTCTCAATCAGAAAACCATGTTAAAAGAACACCTTGTACATAGTGAATGTGGGACTTTGTATTTAAGGATGGCTCTTACATCCCAAAAGGTGACGAAAAAGAAACTTGAAAGGAAAAGATGCTGAAATACATTAATGAGCAAGGTTGGGAATTTCCAATAGCTTCAGTCCATATGCAGTTTGCTACTGAAGAAGAAGAAGAGTTCGTGGACAAATATGAAGATATGAAACAAGGAGCTGGAGACCCTGGCAAAGACTATAGGGTGCTAAGACAGCAAGGTGAAACGCAAGAAGAGCACATCAAGAAGCTAGAGGAGACAGTACAATACTTGATCTCAGAATGACCCGCTACACATACCAATACCTGGAGCAAGAAGAATAAAAGCATACCTATGAATACTCCACTTTAAATACCAAAACTCTAAATACCAAAACCTCCACAGCAAAAGCAGTACTGGTGGTAGAGATACCTAGCCTCTTTGTGGCCGAGAAGGAGAAATACATTGCTCCTCATAGGAGAGAAAAGCAAGTAAAGCATAACGATCATAGCAGTGACCAAAGTCCAAAGAAAGCTGATGAGATAGAAGGGTCAAAAAAAGATGTATGCAGGATGCAAGAAGATGGTGAAGCAAGGAGAGCTTTGAGTGGTGTGAAACCGATAGACACTGTGCTGTTTAAGCCACCTCCACCAGCTAGCAAGTTCCCAGAAGAGCATATATCAAATAAGCCTAAACCTGTTCAGCAAAAAGGGGATAATTCAAATAGGCTTTTATAAAGAGGCAGAAACTCTATCTCCTTTAAAGGACTACTACATGCTATCTTCACTTCTAAAAGCTCTCTAAAAAGGGCTTCTGCAACTAAACACAGCTACAAAACCCACACACACACACACACACACAACACACACTAAAACCCACAATAGAGGCTTCTATAAGTGAGAAAGCACTGTAAAAGTCTGCTACAAGACTGAGTCTATCTCAAGTGATTCAGGGTGAGAAAAGGGACAGAACTCTTTCACTATGTACAAGGTGTTCTTTTAACATGGTTTTCTGATTGAGAAAACACTTAATCTTCTTGCAAAGAAGATTTTTATAAAACTATATATAAATTCTAAATTTTAATTGTATCCCCTCAACAAGAATATGTCTGGAGAATGCTAAATTTTCACCAGCAAAAGATATAGAATTAATAGATAATGCAATATATTAGAATAATTTCCATGCTAAGAATATATTAAATTTTCTCTGTTTGAAGATGCTCAGAAAATGCTGATAAGATAAGATAAAAATTCCAAATTTTCTATTGTGGGAAAGTCAGAGAAAACAGTAGGGAAATCATATGGAAACACTATATTTTTAAACAGTTTTTAGATAGTTTTCATATAGTTTTCCTTGTGTATTTAACATGTTTTCTTTAATATAAAATTCAAGGTTTTATATTTATTTTCTAAATGTTTTCTCACTATTTTATAACGCAGAAAATCTAGTATACTTGTAATCAGAAAACTAAAGAATAATTTTATAATTTCATTGTTATAAAATAATTGAAAAACACAGACTCTTCTGAAATTGAAAATACAGAGTGTGCCTGCTGTTTTCAATGTGTGATGATAGCTTGAAACCAATAGAATTTTCTGATTGTTGTCTGGAAGTGAATATATAGCAGTATTCTAAGTGTATTTCCTTTGTATTAATAGCATGAAAAGAACACCTCGTATGTAGTGTATATTGGAATAATTTCCATACTGAGAAAACACTAGGAAAACACTATATTTTAAAGCAGTTCTTAGATAGTTTTTATATAGTTTTTCTTTTGTATTTACCATGTTTCCTTTAATATAAAATTCAAAATCTTATATTTGTTTTCTAAATGTTTTCTCACTATTTTATAGGGCAGAAAATTTAGTATATTAGTAATTAGAAAATTAAAGGATAATTCTATAATTTCATTATTATAAAATTATCAAAAAACACAGACTCTTCTGGAAATTAAAATCCAGAATATGCTTGCTGTTTTCAATATGTGATGATAACTTGAAACTAATAGAATTTTCTGAGTGTTGTCTGAAAGCAAATATATAGCAGTATTCTGAGTGTATTTCCTTTGTATTAATAGCATAAAAAGAACACCTTGTACATAGTGTAAGCAAAATATAGTTCTATAGAATGCTTTAGCTCGCTCGGTTTCTTCTATTGATTGTGGGAAGAATCATATCCCTTTCAAGACACAAGGTACTCTTTCAGCCTTTGACCTTTCCTCTTTGGTCTATGTCCAATTATAGCTTCTATTTCGAATTCCTCATGTTCTTCAACAATATCTGGCAGAGGTTCTAAGAAGTTTGCTCTATGGACCTCGTTTTCTTTGTATAGAGAGAGAAGGCCAGTGTGAAAAACAGAGTGAATTCTCCATTGAAAAGAGAGCTTCAGTTTATATGTAACCAGGCCTAGAACTTCTTTGATTTCAAAGGGTCCTTCTTGTTTGGGTGAAAGTTTGGGTAAGGGGTATTCTAGTGACAAGTTCTTTCCTTCTAGCCAGACCTTCTGCCTCTTTTTGAACTGATTGAAGTTCCTCCCGTTTCTCTCTTTTACTCTTCTGGTGGCAATATCCAGTAAAGCAGATGTCTCCTCTCTTAACTTCTTTAACTCTGCAAGCCTGTGATCTACTAAAGGTATTCTGGACTTTTTGAAGATGGTGGGTAGAGGGCAAGGATAATATCCCATCATAAGATATAATGGGCTTTGTTTTGTCATGGAGTTTGTTCAGCAGTTATGTGAAAATTCAGCAAAGGCCAAAAGTTCTCCCCACTTGGTTTGCTCCTTTGCACAGAAGAACCAAAGAAAAATTTCGACTTTTTGATTAACTCTTTCAGTCTCTCCATCTGTTTGAGGGTGATAGGCAGTACTTAGCATTTGCTTTATTCCCAATAATTTCCCCATTTCTTTGAACACTTCTCCTGTGAAGCAAGGGTCATGATCAGATATAATTTTGTCTGGTAATCCGAATTGTTTGTATACGTGTTGGAAAAGAAGTTCCGCTGTCTCTTTGGTGTNTTACCTCTTCCTCCATTTGAGGAGATGCTGGTTCTTCAACTATAGGTTTGACATCTTCATGCCGTGGAGGCCAATATGACCCTTGTTTAAATGTAGGAAGTGTAACCCTCTGCTTGGTATTTGGACACATAAGCTCTAGTTCAGTATCTTCCCCATTGTTTAATACTTTTGTATTTGCTAGAGTATCGAATGGTCAACCTAGCAACACTTGATACAGTGCCCCATCGACTATATGCACTTGTAAGTACAGGACTATCTCTCCAAACTTGAAGGGCATATTTCTAGCTAGGCCCCACATAGAGTTGAGTCCACTGTTCAACGATTGCATGTGTATAACTGTATCAGGATCCCAGGTCAAGCCTAGGCTTTTAGCAATCCATGTATCCATAGAGATTATCTGTGATCCAGTATCTAGAACCACTTCTACCATGATGCTACTCCCATTGACTTTCAGGAATATTACCCTGAGTCCTTCGGTCATAGCGGCTACTATCGTTAGCACCTTTTTCACTCCATCTAGACAATCCATGATATCCACATTGAATTGGTCAACAGGATCCAACTGAACCACCACTCCCATGGGCATACACTATATACAAGGTGTTCTTTTAACATGGTTTTCTGATTGAGAAAACACTTAATCTTCTTGCAAAGAAGATTTTTATAAAACTATATATAAATTCTAAATTTTAATTGTATCCCCTCAACAAGAATATGTCTGGAGAATGCTAAATTTTCACCAGCAAAAGATATAGAATTAATAGATAATGCAATATATTAGAATAATTTCCATGCTAAGAATATATTAAATTTTCTCTGTTTGAAGATGCTCAGAAAATGCTGATAAGATAAGATAAAAATTCCAAATTTTCTATTGTGGGAAAGTCAGAGAAAACAGTAGGGAAATCATATGGAAACACTATATTTTTAAACAGTTTTTAGATAGTTTTCATATAGTTTTCCTTGTGTATTTAACATGTTTTCTTTAATATAAAATTCAAGGTTTTATATTTATTTTCTAAATGTTTTCTCACTATTTTATAACGCAGAAAATCTAGTATACTTGTAATCAGAAAACTAAAGAATAATTTTATAATTTCATTGTTATAAAATAATTGAAAAACACAGACTCTTCTGAAATTGAAAATACAGAGTGTGCCTGCTGTTTTCAATGTGTGATGATAGCTTGAAACCAATAGAACTTTCTGATTGTTGTCTGGAAGTGAATATATAGCAGTATTCTAAGTGTATTTCCTTTGTATTAATAGCATGAAAAGAACACCTTATATGTAGTGTTTATATCTTCAATTGGCTGGCTTAGATTGCAGAGTCTAAAGACTCTACTCGGGGTAGCAAAAAGTGATAGTCGGTCACGTGTGGCGATATATTTTTTCTCTCACAACTGTCACCTTCACATCGCTCATTATCACTCTTCTTAATGTTGCTCATCTCCAAGGCTTGTTTCATGGTATATATACTAATCAATATACTTTTTACTCAACTCAAAATCTAGTGTGACCCCCGCGAGCCTTAATAATAGCATCAACAATCTTGTCCATCCATACAACATACTTGTTAACAACGTCAACTGGTATCTCCTCCCAAACTTCCTTAACTACTGCAATCAAGCCTTCCATAGTTGTTGGACAATGTTGTCTCTCACATAGACGACGCTTTAGCTTATGCCAAAGTGGCTCGATGGGGTTAACATCAGGTGAAGATGGGGGGTGCGGGAAAAGATTGATGTTGTGGGAGCGGAGCCATTGGGTGGTTGATTTTGCAGTATGACTGGGTGCACTGTCCTGCTGGAATGATATCTCTCCCCTCTCTGACTTCATCTCTTCATAGAAATGTAGAAGACACCCCTCCAAAACCTGCTCCTGGTACCTTTTTG
This sequence comes from Moniliophthora roreri, assembly GCA_001466705.2. Classification (NCBI taxonomy): domain Eukaryota; kingdom Fungi; phylum Basidiomycota; class Agaricomycetes; order Agaricales; family Marasmiaceae; genus Moniliophthora; species Moniliophthora roreri. Next base: position 23,953 of record LATX02000252.1, read on the forward strand.
CTGTCATCCCACCACCACGGCCTCCTGGATATTCCAACACAATCAGTGGCCCCTTCCTATCCTTCATGATGCATGCCCACACCATAACCCGGATGCTAGACTGCTTGAATGTTGGTACCACACAGTCTTCCTTCAATTCTTCATCTGCACGACGTGTGACATAAACCCTGCCACCTGCACCATCCTGACAAACATAGGCCTCATCCGACCACACCTTCAAACTCCAGTCTGTTCCCTTCTGTTGGCGTGCCCAGCTCAACCTTTTGTTCTTCTGAGCCTTCGTCAGCCATGGAACCTTCTTTGCAACCCATTGGTGGTATCCTGTTGCTGCCAGATAATTCCGAACTGTGGAAGCAGAGAGACGTGGTTCTGTCTGATTGCCAATTTGTTCAAATGGCATTCGGCGGTTCTTCTTGGCAGTCCTGATTAGTTGTCGCTTTGCTCTCTCAGTGACTTTTCTCGGGTGGCCGCTGCGTTGTCTGTTACTAGTCGAACCGGTCTCGCAAAATTTCCTCCAGATTTTCTGGCTTGTGTCATATGGAATCCCAGCAAGTTTGGAGGCCTCATAGATGGTGCTTCCAGTCTGTAAGGCTCCTATCAGCTGGTTCTTCTTCGGAGAACTATGTTGAGCACGAAACATGGGAGATTATGGGAATGTAGTAGATAATATATATGAAAAATTATGACGCATCTATTTTCGACTAAAGTCACGTGACCGTTACTTTTTGTGACCCCGAGTAGTTAAGACAACTTAAGTATTGCACTCAAGGGTCACAAAGTGTAGGTTTTTAAACACAAGTGGTTTATTGATTGGTTATCAGATTTGTATACAGTAAGGCAAGATATATATATGTATAAATCTTGGCTTGACTAGAAGCGACTGACTGGCAAGTGCATAAAGACTTGGTCTAAGAAGCTGTGTGGAGGTCTAAATCGACACTGCATGGGGCTATAAGGTGCAAGTACCAGTTGGTGCTTGAGCCTGCATCTACAAGTACAGCTCTTTATATACAGAATAATAATTGGAAATAACAAAATAAAAGATAAAATGAGTGTGTTTTAGTTTATAGTATAAATCATATGCATTTGTGCCTAAAAGTTTGATTCTGCATAGCAATTAGGTATATTGGGTATATTTGGTGACCAAACAGTTGATTTATTGGGTTTTTGACCCTGTGTGGAGTGTTGCTAGGTCATACAATCCTTTCATGTAGCCACAGGTTCTGGACCAGCTGTATATGTGGGTATGTTTCTCTTTCTGCCAGTTCACTTCCACATAGCTGCTTTCTACTATTGGATTGGTGGATGTCACAGTCTAGACATCTGCCATATTCAATCTCCTCCCGTCCTGTGTATGATCTTGTGAGTCATTCACAATCTCCAGCATGCTCGTTGCCTATCAGTCGTTCCACGTACACCTGGAAAGGCCGTCATATCTGCATGAGTGTCTTCAAAGCTCCACATAGGAACAAGTTCCAACCGTGTACTAGTTATCAATAGTAATAATTAGGTTTTAAGTCTATTGACACATTATCATGCAATGTGATCACAAAATGAACAATCTAGTGCACTTAGACTGTGGATCCCACTAATATCTATTCCTTTGTGTTTGGAATTAGTGGTTTCTGGCCCGTTTTATTAACCAAGGGCTCTCACAGTGATGCCTCACTGTAATGTAGGGGGCTAGTATAGACTACTAACCTCCTCTAGATTGTGTTAGTGTCAATTATTAGACTTATTAGACCTGGCACTTAAAGCTTAGGTGCCGTATTAGAGCTCGTGGGTCAGCAAGTCACATGAATATCACACATACTTCTGGGCTCTTTTTCTAGTATTTGATGTGAAAAGTGCACAATTTCACGTCTAGGCCAAAATTGGGCACATCATCGTTAAGCTTGGTCTTGGACTGTTAAGACTGGTTGAAGGTATTATAACACCCTTAATCACCCCTAACCACCCTTAACTGGTAATGGCAGGTAAAGAGGTGGTTAGGAGAGGGTTATATCCCACACAATACTGGTGAGTATGAGTCATATGGTTGTTATATCTTCTATTACTGATCAAGTCAAGTTGGACTACAGTTATACCAGGGATATGTCTACCAATTACCAGGTGCTGCCAAGGTTCAGGCGTTTTAGCTGCCCATAACCTGTCAGCACCTTTTGTTATTTTGTGTGATGGGGAAGACCTAGCACTCTTGAAGTTTGAAGTCATGCAGAGAGGTAATTTGAATTTAATAAGATCCAGCTCCATTCCTCCATGATCAGACTTTGCCATCACTTCTGGTACCAAGTTCCAGAAAACGCTAAACAAATCATCGTTAAGGATTACAAGCAGCACAAATTTAATGCACATGTCTACCTGGGCCATCATGCTATGAAACAGGCCCTAATCTAAACCTTGAAACCCAATCACCCCCACTGCTTCCTTGACTCTGAGTACTCCTTGACAAACACTTCCACCCTATTCTGCATTTCACACATGAACTCCAACTGACTGGATAGCCACTCCTCTTTCTTTAGCTTCAAATTCACTTCACAATCCACTGCCAACTTGAGCATTTCTTCGAGATCAGCAACATCATGTTGAGCTCTTGCCTACATTCACACTTCCTTCGAAATATGATCTACATCCCATGCCTAGAGTTTTGTCAACAGCAACAGTAGAATGGGCATGACAGGTATATCTCCCCCTCATGGCTGAACGTGTTGCACCTGTGCTTTGGATATGGCTGGTACATGGAATTGGTTGTCACGACCTGGAAGGAAGATGTTATGTTACTTGCACAGCAATGACAACTAACTTAACACTGTTATGATGTAACGGCGCTAAGTTGACAAGATCAAGTTTGAGTTCAACAATAACAATGGGTAAAACCCTCTGCTAATGTCTGAGTGTCGGTCAATAGTGAGCAAGATGTCAAGAGTGAATTAACTAGGTCAAGCTGGGGAAGCTTAGACCTAGAAACTATCTACTTATACAAGCATTGTAGCTACTCGTTTGCGGTACAAACTGTTAGAGCGACATCATTGTTTAGTAAACAAGTAGAAAGCAATAGAACATGAAAGAATGTCGATGAAGTCATAAACAAGAAACATGACATCTTAAGTAATGTCATAGATCAAGTTAGAATCGAATAGAATGAGATAGAAGAATGAAGTCATAATGATGTCAGCATGACATCTTAAATAGGAAGAAAAGCATGATCGGAAAAGGGAACTGGAAAGGTGTAAGCGTCCAGATGTCAATGAATAGCATAGGTAAAAGCGCTCAAACGGCACTTGATGGTTATAAAAGGAAAGACAAAGAAATAATGTCTGTGAAGTGAAAATAAAATGTAAGCATCTGTGAGCATTTGTAACAGAAGATATCAATTTTGTATGAGCTTTGGGAGGTTGGTTGATAATAAAGTTTCTTGTGCTCAGTGCTGGGTATGGAGGATGGGATGAGGCTGAATTTAGAGTTGGCTTTCACAATAAGGTCTTTTATAGTGGAGAGAGAATGCCCATTGTTCATGAGGAGTACAATGTCTACATCCTAATGAAATGTTATGCATCAAGCAATGAACATGCTTGTAAGAATCTCAGAACTCACATTGGATGCTTGATTTTCCATTCTGTAGGTTAAACAAGCAGTGCTCCCAAGAATACAGCAGTTGATGTGGTTTTTGGTGAGAGCTTGAATAGCTGCTTGAGCTGCATTTGTAATAGCAGTGGCACTCATGCTCATCTGGAAAATTTACCAGGCAACCTAACCCTATGGTACCTGATATCACTCCATGTATGTCAATATCACCCAATGAAAGTTGACATTATGAGTTCCAGATGGTCATTGTCACAGAGAGGGTAGGTTGCAACCTCTGTGTGACTCAACATGAACCTGCTCAAGCTTGGTGTGCACTTGTGTGAGCTGATAAAGTGGGTTACTGAGGTTGGCATTGCATTTCAATTGGCTTTGTCAGGTTCCATAGGTTACATTGAGTTTCAGTGGCTTTATTGAGTTCTGGTGGCTATGTCAAGTCCCAGATGGTTTCATTTAGCTATATCAAGCTCTAGAAGGTTGTGTCAACTTATCAAAGGTCAGATACAGCTATCAGTTATGTCAAGTCCCAGAGAATCACCAGCAGCCTCTACATATCAATCCTATGAATAAATGAAAGTTCAGGACATATTCCAAAGCTCTACATAGATACAGGTAGTAGATATTAGATAGTAGATATGGTGTAAGCTAGACCATATAATCAACTCATAAGACATGTGTGAAAGCCTGAGGGTAGTGAATCAGTGACAAGCATGCACAGCCAGTGAGACTCAAGACTCACTAGTACAAACTACAAAGAACAATCATCATAGTATATAGCACATTGTAGTCAGAATGGAAGCAATATAGTATTAAGCTGAACTGTTAAAGAGAAACTCAGTTAGGTGCAGGCCAATTCAGCAGAAATCATCTACATTGCCACAATTCAAACAGTGAGAATGTACAAGGGCCAGTATTCAGGGTCTTGTGCCTATATGCACAGGTTAGATGAAGCATATGATGTATGAGCATATTCTCACCTGAGTCATGAGGGGTGGGGTATGTGAGAGTTGGGAATGATATGGGTTCAAGGTGATTGAGGTGTTCTAGAAATATGAGCAGATCAGTATAGTTTGGTATGACAATGTGATATGCAACTCACCTTTGTACAGGACACATCTTACAGAAACCAATGGAAACATCTAGCAAAGACAGTGTTTGCAGACACAAAGATAATGATGAAGAGCTGTCCAAAGAATGAGGACCCAAACAAGGTTCAAGATCTCAGATGTCTGCTGAAGATTGGTGGTGATTGTGGGAAAAGGCATGGTGACAATGAGGGGAGGAGCATGGATGGTGCCAGTGCTGGAGGCAAGAGTATGGCAACCATGGAAAGGCCAGCATAGTGGGTAAGGTTGTCTTCTGTGATTTAGAGCTTCCAATCAAGGACATTTGGAAACTCTTGCTTGATCCATCTGACATCTCTCTCTTCCCAAATACACCAGTGCAAAGAGCCCAGTGAACATTCTTCAGAATAGAGTCATTAAGGTACTGCAAGGGTGAGAAAGGATTAGGTACTATTACCAAGTGAATGATTGTAGCTTATAAGACATACCTTTGATGCAGTAATCAATGCTCCAAGGCACACATGTTCCAATGCCCACTCTTCCAAAGCATTGTGCAGATGAGGCTTTGCTCTGAAAGAATCATGACTGATGCTTGCAAGGTGATTGGTTTCCTGGTTGCTATGATGTGACCTGTTTACATGCATAGGCTATGAGATTCAGCTTGTTGTTGAGCTGACCACAGGGCATGTTAGAATCATGCTTGCAAATGGGTTGTTGACATAAGGATTCTTGTGAGGGTGAGACTGAGCTGTGACATTGCCAAGGTGTTTGCTGAGTAGGCAGAGTGAGACATGGGGCATGGTGAGAAGGTGAGGTGAGGTTATGGTATGGCAATGATGAGAGGGAGAAAGTGACAGCAATGAGAGAGAGAGTGTGACAGTGAGAGGGAGAGGACAGTGAGAGATGGTGGTGGTACAAAAGAAAGAAGGAAAAGTTGGAGTTTGAGATTTTATGGAATTTAAGGTCTGCTTTGGAGAGGTCTTCATTCACATGATCACTGCTCATTTTTCCTAGATATCCTTCATAAAGGTGCTGTATCGGTGTTGCATCACTCATGCAACCCCTTTGTATTCCAATGATATGCTATGTAACACAATATAACACCCAAAATGCATTATATTGCGATATAATGTCCACAATGCATTGTAACACCCTGTAACTATTACAAGGCATTATAACAGGTATGTAATTGTGTTATATTCCTATGAAATTATTACAGTATGTTATAACTACATTACATTCATCTAGAACAATTATGGACCATTGCATTTCATGGTAATGCCCTGTAACCCATTGCAGTGGCCTGTCAGTTTTGGTGATGGATTATTACATTCAAAATGAACATAGAAAGATCAGAGAAGACCTATTGTTTGTATTTCTGCTACACAATGAGCTTACAGGGACAAAGGAGTAACTTTTCTTACCTTGATTACAGTTTGACTCCCAAAGAGGGCTTATGAGTCTTTTCCACTTAACTTTGGCATTTGTAGTTGGCCCATAAATAGTGCCCTTGAATAAATGGAGGGAATACCTTGAGAATCAGACTGTAGAAGGTACATACTGAAACAGCCCATATTCTACCCCATTTCTGATGTCTTTTGGCTGAATTTTGGGGTTGCTTATAGCTGTCTTTGGAGCAGCTAAATTGAAGTGTTTTGTATTGTGGAATGATGAGGCTGCCACATATCACAAATGTCTGAGTCAGATGCCAGAAAGTGGTTGGGAACTGGTGGACTTGAGTCATTACTCAGATCTAGAGGCCTTGGAACTTATAGAATCCTGTTAAGAACATAATATGCTGAAGAGGTATAACATGTTTGAAAGAGGTTCTTTGGATGAGTCAGTTGAATTTGTAATTGGTATTTTGTAGTCACAGTTGTGATGGCATAGTAAGAGTTTTTTAGAAACAATAAGCAGCATCACCTTGCCTTGCCCACCATTATGATACCTTAGGACTACTACAAGTCTTGAAGCACTTTTAGTTGAAAGATTCTGGAATTTTCAGTATGATAAAAAGACTGCCTATGCCTGGTTACAAAATACTTATATGTCAAAGCAGAATAGAAATCCCAAATGTGACACTGAGGTCTTGGGTAATTGGATTGGTATTTACTCTTGTACACTATCAACTCCTGTGTTTCCAGCTTGGTATTGAGCTAAACAATGTTTTTTCTTTTTTATACAGCTTACAACTGCACTATAGAGCCTAACCAACAACCAGCTTGCTGAACAGTGAATGTTCAAATTATAGACCATGAGATACACCTGTTACCCTATTATCACAAATTCATTGTCCTCCAAAGCTCCTCCCTGTTGAAGAAAGAGATAACTGCAGACAAATGTCCTAGGCAGCAGCATAGTGGCACAGTGGTAATGTGTCTTCAACTTATATTGTTTATATGGGGTATTGACCCTAAGACTTGCTGAGCACTTGAGAGATGTGAGTAAGTGATTTATTCACTTAAGGAACTGAGGGAACAAGCCCTCATACATGTCTGCTTTTATACTACTTAAATTCTTATCTACTAAGAAAGGAAACTACCAATAAGTGTATGAGGAGTATTTTTAAGCAGAAGGACAATAAATATCTAAGTATAGTACTATATTGTCTGAGTAAGGACTGAATTGTAGCTCAGTCAGCATAAAGAGCATATATGCTTCTAATGACTTGTCTAAGTCTATTGTTTGTACCAGGATCATATCCTATAGATTAATAAGACCTTTAGCATGTGCTACATGCATAAGAATAAATTTCTTAATATTCTTGAAGACTGAGTCAAAATGACTTGTCTTTTAGTCCTCAGATTCACTGATACAAATATCTAGTTTCCATGATCATGTCTAGGCCATGTGATGACTACAGATTGTTTCAATACTCCCTTTCCATTGCACTGTGTCATCCAGACTGGCATTGAGCAATAGCATTCACTCTCTAAAGCAGAGCAGCAAGGTCTATTGTGGGGAGCATACAATGCAGTCTGTCAGGAGAAGGGGCATAAGGACTTCTTGCAGCTTTTAGATGCTGAGAAGGACACCACTGACTTGTTTCTCTGGGTTGGGTGTGGAATGCATAAAGAACTAGATTCTGTCAAGGGCAGCAATATGTAGATGCAGGCACATTGAGAGGAGATTAGTGCCACATCTCCATGGGACCTCCCAAACCGGAATAATGCTGCCATCCTGTCATCAGCAGATGCAGGTCCTGAAGTCACTCAATGTGGTGGTGTCAAAACAGCAGCTCTTGCAGGATCTGTCTTCAAAGACAAGGATAGGAAAAAGAGTCAGCATAATGTCTATAAGGCATTTATGGAGACCTCACTTGGCTATACAAAGGACTTTCCTGATACAAGCAACATTCAGTATGGTGCATACTGTGGTGCAGCTACCAAGCTTATTGTCAACCACCCACTCTACATTGATTTCCTTGAGCTCATTTGGGACAAAAAAAATACAATGACATGGACTAACCTCAAGGAAAATCTCTATAGTGCACTTCATGATATCTCTACCCTCACCAAACTCTCTGTCTTATCCCTGTATAGACAACTTATCAGCATTCTATATCTGACAACTATTCATGCAGATCTGAAAGCAAATGCCTTAATGCTTGGGCCATTACATGAAGGGGCTAAAGGCTCACCTGTGGAAGCTTATTGCTAATCCAGACCTTGTGTTGGGCAGTGAAGCACAGCCAGAGGAGTGCATGTTTGATCACTACCTGTGGGAGAGTCCAGAGGGATTCTACACAATCCACTCTATGAAATCACAATTGCCTCACCTTCAAGAAATATTTGTTGCCTTTTTTGAAGGTGCATTGGAGACCTGGGAGCATTTTACAGCTGAGTACAAAGCTAGTAGCTGGATAGTGAATGCAACAGATGCTCAGAAACAGATGGTGAACATCCCAATGACAAATGATCTCAACAAGTCAAAACTTGGAGGGCTGTGATGGCAGAAGACAAAGGCACCTAATGAAACTATCAATCACCATAATTCCCAGACTATGTACAAAGCAAACAGCACATCAGCATATGTCCAACACATCCTCAAAGGAAAGGCTCACTAGCAATTTCTTTGTCAGGAGTCATGTCATTTGAATGCGAGTGGTCAGTCTAGAGCATGGAAAGTGGCTCAAGCACAATATGATTGTGAGAGAGCTGCTGCTAAAGTGGTGGCAAAGGCAGCACAGGTCAAACAACAAGAAGAGCATGTGAGAAGGGTATGGGAGGTTGAAGCTATCCTGGACATTGCTATAATTCAAAGGCATGAGTTCATGGTCCCAATGCTTGATGTGCAGTTGGCATGGCACCAAGACATGCAAAACAACACATCTATCTCAGGAAGCTTGAAGAAAATAGAAAAGAAAGTGGATAAAGTGGCTTTTCTGATAAGAATAATTGAGGAATACCTCTCTCAGCAGCAGCAAGATGCACAGGAGGCGGTAGATAAGGAAGATGTTGAAATGGATGTAGATGAAGAGTTGTGAGCTGGTGGGTCCTGTTGATGTTTTATGTTCAGTTTAAGGTTCAATTATGCCATCAGCTATGATTAAGTTTATTTTGTGTAAATACTGGTAAACTATACTTGGCCTACCCATAGTTGTATTCCAACCACTAATATACTTGATTCCGAGCTCACAGTCACATAGTGTGTCAGACTATCCACCTGAAATCATTAATTCACCATAGCAAAGAGACCTAGGCTGGGTTGCCAAGGCCTCAGCATGGAGAATGATGGGAATTCCCATGCACAAAACACCTTGCCCCATTGCTGCCACTTAATATTGATTGCCTAGGTGACCTTGGTGACTGTGGGACCCTTGTGAGCTTGCCTGGATATTATTGGACCTCTTTGCTTAACCCTCTCAGGATTCCAAGCTCAGACATTCTGATGAGATCAGAAATAGTTGGTGGTGTAGATGTCTGGGATCAAATTGCTTAGAAACAGAAGCAACTGAGTGTGGGTTTTGCTGTAGTCACATCATGCATACCTGGGCTTTTTCATTGGGTGTATGGTGTATATTGTACTAGAAGTGCAGACCAAATGTTGTTAGTGTAAAACTTTTTTAATTCCTCTCAGATTGCTCTAGAAGTTTGGTACACTTGCTCTTCTAGTTCTAAACCCTCACTCCACCAGCTTTCAGATTTTTCCAGGCAACATTGGCTGAAGCCAGAGGATGCTATGAGAGAACCTCATTCTAGTAGGAAGTGCAGACTATTTCCTGTGCAAGTTAGCAGAGTTTGACATTTGGCAAGAATCTTTTCTTCATGTATTGCAGGACAAATAAGGTGCAGTATCTATTAATCAATATAGATGTACCTAGAAGAAGATTTTGAGATAGGAAAGCTCAGAGTTAAGTGCAAGAGAGACAATAATTTGCCTGGGTCTGCATTCCTACAATATTGATAGTAAAGATGAAGTTTGAAACCATTTGAAACTGAGAGCAGGTGACAGCTTGATTTGCACCCATAGATGCATCAGACAATGGTGCACATGGACTTCTGGAAGGTGTTGGTAATATACCAAATTTTTACAATTTTCACACATATGAACGTCATTTGAATGTATTTAAACAGTTGAAATAATAACAAATATAGAAATAGAAGGACTGATATAAGCCCAAGTAGTCAGTCAAAGCCTATATGTGCTTGATAGCATAAAACTATAAGTTATTTACACTTATAGTATGCTCTACATGGGTACCAGGTCACATATAGACTTTAAATATTGTGCATTGAGCATCTCAAAACCTGTAGAGACCTCTATATGGTGTGGTTTACAAAAAGACACATTGATAGTTGAACATATATAGTATACCAAGAGGATATTTTACTTTTAAAACAACTTTCATTTACTCTCAGAGAACTCATTCAAGCTCAGAATGATACCTATGATATACTTAGAGAGGCAGGTGTAACAATATCCAAGCTTGTGACAATATTCAAGCCAGATATATAACAGAATATTAAGAACAAGTATATAATTACTCCAAGATCAGAGGTTGTGATAAAATAGATATCAGATAGGACATGAAAACCATGAGGAGACAGAAATGAGCTTGTCAAATATGACTAAAGAAACAAGGAGATATTTAATGATCTGTACAGAAGTAGAGAGTATTTCTGACTATTGAAAGACAGAACAAGGAACTCCTATGCAGCTGCAACAGATTCCAAACATGAATACTCATATACTGCATGAAGAGCCTAGCTCAAATTGTGCTTCTGATGAAGAGGCAGAGACTCTGTCTTTTATGAAGAGCTATTAAACACTGTTTCTCACTCTAAAAATACACTCCAATAGGACTCAGCAACTAATAATAGCTACTATACCTACACACACAACACACCAAAAACCCACAATAGAGGCTTCTAAGAGTGATAATGCAATATAACAGTCTACTAAGAGATTGAGTCTCTCTCAAGTGCAATTTGGGGTAAAAAGAGAACAGAACCCTTTAGATTTCAATAGTTCAGCTCAAGTTGGTATAGAGTTGTAGAGTCCAGAGACTCTAATGAATGACAACTCAAGTGTTGTACTTAAGGATCACAGGGTGTAGTTTGTAACAAGTGGTTTATTGATTGTTTATAAATGAATGTATACAGTGAGACAAGATATATATAAATCTTAGCTCAACTAGAAGCAACTGACTGGCAAGTACATAGAGACTTGGTGTAAGAAGCTGTGCAGGGCTATAATATGCAAGTACCAGTCAGTGCTTGAGCCTGCATCTACAAGTACAGCTCTTTATATACAGAATAATAATTGGAAATAACAAAAATGAAAGATAAATGAGTGTAATCTAGTTTAAAGTATAATTTGTATGCATTCATGCATAAGAGTCTGCTTCCACATAGCAATTAGCTATGTTGGGTATATTTAATGATCAAAAGGTTGATTTATTATGTTTTGGACCCTGCATGGAGCATTGCTAGGTTGAACAATCCTTCCACATAGCTACTTCTGCATAGCCACTGGTTCTGGACTGGCCTTGTATATGAGTATGCTTCCCTTTCCATTGGTTTACTTCTGCATAGCTGCTCTCTACCATTGGATTGGTGGATATCATAATCTAGACATCCTTTGTATTCAATCTCATTCTGTCCTATATACAACCTTTTAGGTCATTACCAATTTTCTGCATAACAATTGTCCTGCAGACACCTGGATGGTCTGTTATATCTGCTTTAGAGTGTCTTCAAAGCTCTGTGTAGGAACAAGTTCCAATCATGTATTATAGTTTTGATAGTAGTAATAAAATGTTAAGTCTATTGACATATTATTATGCAATGTGATCACAAAGTGAACAATCTAGTGCACTTAGACCATGAATCCCACTGATATCTATTCCTTTGTATTCAGAAATAGTGGTTTCTGGCCTGTTTTATTGACTAAGAACCCTTACAGCAATGCTTCACTGTAATGTTGAGGGCTAGTAAAGTCTACTAACCTCATCTAAATTGTGTTACAGTGTCAATTATTAGACTTATCAGGCTCGGTGCTTAAAACTTAGATGCTATATTAGAGCTCTCAGGTTATCAATTTGTATGTGGCTATTGTTTGTGTAGAGAATACATTCAATCAGATTTTCCTCATTACATTAGGCTCTAGAGACTTAGAGTAGACCTAGTTGAGATATAAGACTATAATCCAAACTTGATAGTGAAGACAAAGACAGATATTAGTTCTGCTCTTTAACACATAGTTGTTTTCAAGTTTAAGAGAAGACTTTGTATTAGAGAGTTTTGGTGACTTTCTGGAGACAGCTAGTGTCTTGCTAGTGTCAACACAGCTTAGAGAGAGCTCAGGCTACATTTGAAGTAGAAGTTTTCCTACTTAAGTGCATTACAGATCACAACTAAAAGGGTTGTATCTAGTACAGGGAGTACTGTAGTCTTTGATTGCTTGAGTTATCATTCCCAGGGTAGTCTTACTATCACCTCAGCACCTTAGCTGTTGTATTTAGGCTTGATTGAGATAGCATAAACCAGAAAACCACAATAAGAATAATTTATTAAACAAATATACCTTTAATGTCTCTGAGTTGATAAACATGTATACACTCATTTGAAGCTAGAAACCCAAGTAAGAGTCTAAGTGTGGTAACTCTGATCATGCTGAATCACACTCTGCACCCTACCATGCACACACACAGGCAGTAGGAGAGAAGGACCTGATCAACAGATCAGCTCTTTTGTGTAATACATTTAGTAGTATTATCAGGAGAGCTCAGAGAAATAGATATGTGAGAGGACTTGGCTGTGGCAGAGTGTGCACTGGGAAGATTAGGCTTTGTGAGAAGTATGCTCTCTTCTATTGAGAGACATAGAGAGAATGAGGGTGTAAGTAGTTTAGCTGAAGAACAGAATGTAAAGAATAAGGGAAAGTCACTTAATAATAGGCAGAATGACCAGGATGATAAACACAATGTTATCATAAGGGACCCAGATATTATGTGTGATGTGACTACAGCAAAACCTGAACTCCATCACTAAAACTGATAAGAGTTTATAATACTTATAGGATGGTTAGAATGGTAAGTAACATGATACATACCTTATATAATGGCATACAATTATTATGCCCTTTATAATGAGGCTACATGGTGTTGTAAGTCTAGCAATACAAGGCAGCATATTGCAGGGATTGCAATGAGCTGTAGGTTTACATTGTATTATAGGCATTATATTAGGTTACAGGCATATTGTGTTACAGGTATTATATTATGTTCTAGATGGTATATTGTGTTATATGTTCTACAATATATTGCCAATTCTAGATGCAGCCTTGCTTCAATCCAATTCAAATGAACAGGCAAAAGAATTATATATTGACTCCAAGTACATATATATACAGAATAAAGTATTACTAGCAACAATGACATCTGTACAATCCTGGGATCCTCTGCTACAGCCTCCATATTCATAGCAGACAGGCATCTAAAGGCAAGAATGAGTAAATATATTACTAGAAAAGATATTCATAAGAGCAAACCAAGAGGCTACCGGGCCACCAATCCCATACTGGTAATATGTCAAACCTAGAAAAGACCCACTTTTATTCATTTTATATTACTTTTGATCTGGAACACTTTAGTTCTTATTATCCATTATCTGGTGTTATATTAAAGTGAGCCCAGTCTGCTAGTCATTGCCTTAGAGAAGCTATGGTACCTTGGAAAGTATGAAGAGCTATATAATATGCTATATAGAGGTGTCTAAGCTGTACTTTCTGACTTATCTATGTATCAGATCCAAAGCAGATCACTCCCGATAATTTGTCTGAGATAAGACTAGTGGAAAACTACCCTAAAAGATAACCTCCAAAAGTCTAACTCAGTTTGTTGTGCAAGTGTGGATCAATGTGATCAGAGTTACCATACTTAGAATGCCAACAAAACTCTTAGCTAGGTTGATTCTCTCTTATTGAAGTGTTCTACTTCAAAGTGTTCACCTCCAGAGGAGTATATATGGTTTTAAAATGTTTTATATCACAAACACACATACAAAACACAAAGAACACAGTGCACAAAGCACAAACACAAGAGCTACAGTCCCATACAAAGACTCAATAGCTGATATAGTCTAACCCTATGGAGTTCAAGACTTCTTCAAGATAACTACAGCACACAGTGTACTCCATCACTAAAACTGATAAGAGTTTATAATACTTATAGGATGGTTAGAATGGTAAGTAACATGATACATACCTTATATAATGGCATACAATTATTATGCCCTTTATAATGAGGCTACATGGTGTTGTAAGTCTAGCAATACAAGGCAGCATATTGCAGGGATTGCAATGAGCTGTAGGTTTACATTGTATTATAGGCATTATATTAGGTTACAGGCATATTGTGTTACAGGTATTATATTATGTTCTAGATGGTATATTGTGTTATATGTTCTACAATATATTGCCAATTCTAGATGCAGCCTTGCTTCAATCCAATTCAAATGAACAGGCAAAAGAATTATATATTGACTCCAAGTACATATATATACAGAATAAAGTATTACTAGCAACAATGACATCTGTACAATCCTGGGATCCTCTGCTACAGCCTCCATATTCATAGCAGACAGGCATCTAAAGGCAAGAATGAGTAAATATATTACTAGAAAAGATATTCATAAGAGCAAACCAAGAGGCTACCGGGCCACCAATCCCATACTGGTAATATGTCAAACCTAGAAAAGACCCACTTTTATTCATTTTATATTACTTTTGATCTGGAACACTTTAGTTCTTATTATCCATTATCTGGTGTTATATTAAAGTGAGCCCAGTCTGCTAGTCATTGCCTTAGAGAAGCTATGGTACCTTGGAAAGTATGAAGAGCTATATAATATGCTATATAGAGGTGTCTAAGCTGTACTTTCTGACTTATCTATGTATCAGATCCAAAGCAGATCACTCCCGATAATTTGTCTGAGATAAGACTAGTGGAAAACTACCCTAAAAGATAACCTCCAAAAGTCTAACTCAGTTTGTTGTGCAAGTGTGGATCAATGTGATCAGAGTTACCATACTTAGAATGCCAACAAAACTCTTAGCTAGGTTGATTCTCTCTTATTGAAGTGTTCTACTTCAAAGTGTTCACCTCCAGAGGAGTATATATGGTTTTAAAATGTTTTATATCACAAACACACATACAAAACACAAAGAACACAGTGCACAAAGCACAAACACAAGAGCTACAGTCCCATACAAAGACTCAATAGCTGATATAGTCTAACCCTATGGAGTTCAAGACTTCTTCAAGATAACTACAGCACACAGTGTACTGGAAAAGGTCCTAGACCAATTTCTACAAAGAGTTCAGCATGGGCACACCCCTTGCTAAGACTCTAAGTGTGTCACAACCTGATACACACACAGGCCACACTCCAAGTGCTCAAGGCTCCTTCTTGGTGTAAAGTTTCTCTTAGAAAAGTGCTATAATGCACTCAAGATGTTACTCTTATCTCTTACAATGCAAGTTTGTTATCAGATTTCTATCTCTCTGGAGTCACTCAGGACCAATCTCCAGGGCCTGTAGTGAGGAAGCAAAACTGGAATGACACACAAATTTATACACCAAACAAACTTGTCATGTATTCACAATCAGAGGGGGCAGAGTTACTTGAGTATGTACAAATATCTAGCTGTCCTTATATATGGTCCAAGGAATATATATCTACAGAAAATTATAAATAATGTCTGATAATTCAGGAAATGACAAATGAGTGACTGAGATACTAAAAGAGGGATTATTTGGATGTCATGGAGTCTGGCCACTAGGGTATCCAACCATATCCGCACAGGTATCTACATTTCCAGGTGTTCTAGATTCTATAATTTGTATTTTCTCTTTTCTAAGTCGGGTATCTATGAGTGGATGGCTGTATCCATCCTGTCTTTTGACAGTATTTCCCTTTTCTAGTATCTGCACATCGGCAGAGGCCTAGATGCCAAAGTTTCCAAGGTCAGAACACACTGTTATTGTTCCTATCTCCTTTGACAATGCACACTCGGTCTTATTTAGGATTTCTTGCATGTTAGATATTCTTCATATGTCTCATTGTATCTGTCTGTAGGTATTGGATGTCCTTTGGAAGTGATTTCTGTCTTTCTGAGCAGTCTTTGTACCTAGTTTGCTTATCGCATATTGTTTAGCCACCAGTGAATTCTTTATTAAGAGATCGCCTGCTTTGACTCTGATCCGTATATTGACTTCAGAGAAGGATCATTCTATGATCATTCCTGTTCTAAGTTGTCTTTCTGTTTTGATGTCTCCTCTAAGTACCTCTGTACTGTTTGACTGCAGCTTGCACTTTGCAGATGTCATAGAAAGGTAAAGTAGAAATTAAAATCCTATTGATAGCACTTTGAGAGCTTGGTTAACTAGCCAATGCATTCATTGGGCTATAGTTAGGTTTTCTACAGGTTTCAGTAATATGTCGAACCTAGAAAAGACCCACTTTTATTCATTTTACACTATTTCTGAATCAGAACACTTTAATATGACATGAGATAATGGGTAATAAGGACTAGAGTGAGCCCAGTCTGCTAGTCATTGCCTTAGAGAAGTGGTGGTACCTTAGAAAGTATGAAGAGCTATATGATACGCTATACAGAGGTGTCTAAGCTGTACTTTCTAACCTATCTAAGTATTAGATCCAAAGCGGATCACTTCTGAAACCTGTAGGGAATCTAACTATGGCCCAATGAATGCATTGGCTAGTTAACCAAGCTCTCAAAAGTGCTATCAATGGGATTTTAACTTCTACTTTACTTTTCTATGACATCTGCAAAGTGCAAGCTGCAGTCAAACAGTACAGAGGTACTTAGAGGAGACATCAAAACAGAAAGACAACTTAGAACAGGAATGATCATAGAATGATCCTTCTCTGAAGTCAATATACGGATCAGAGTCAAAGCAGGCGATCTCTTAATAAAGAATTCACTGGTGGCTAAACAATATGCGATAAGCAAACTAGGTACAAAGACTGCTCAGAAAGACAGAAATCACTTCCAAAGGACATCCAATACCTACAGACAGATACAATGAGACATATGAAGAATATCTAACATGCAAGAAATCCTAAATAAGACCGAGTGTGCATTGTCAAAGGAGATAGGAACAATAACAGTGTGTTCTGACCTTGGAAACTTTGGCATCTAGGCCTCTGCCGATGTGCAGATACTAGAAAAGGGAAATACTGTCAAAAGACAGGATGGATACAGCCATCCACTCATAGATACCCGACTTAGAAAAGAGAAAATACAAATTATAGAATCTAGAACACCTGGAAATGTAGATACCTGTGCGGATATGGTTGGATACCCTAGTGGCCAGACTCCATGACATCCAAATAATCCCTCTTTTAGTATCTCAGTCACTCATTTGTCATTTCCTGAATTATCAGACATTATTTATAATTTTCTGTAGATATATATTCCTTGGACCATATATAAGGACAGCTAGATATTTGTACATACTCAAGTAACTCTGCCCCCTCTGATTGTGAATACATGACAAGTTTGTTTGGTGTATAAATTTGTGNTTGTTCCTATCTCCTTTGACAATGCACACTCGGTCTTATTTAGGATTTCTTGCACATTAGATATTCTTCATATGTCTCATTGTATCTGTCTGTAGGTAGTGGATGTCCTTTGGAAGTGATTTCTGTCTTTCTGAGCAGGCTTTGTACCTAGTTTGCTTATCGCATATTGTTTAGCTGCCAGTAAATTCTTTATTAAGAGATCGCCTGCTTTGACGCTGATCCCTATATTGACTTTGGAGGAGGATTGTTCTATGATTGTTCCTGTTCTAAGTCATCTTTCTGTTTTGATGTCTCCTCTAAGTACCTCTGTACTGTTTGACTGCAGCTTGCACTTTGCAGATGTCATAGAAAAGTAAAGTAGAAGTTAAAATCCCATTGATAGCACTTTTGAGAGCTTGGTTAACTAGCCAATGCATTCATTGGGCCATAGTTAGATTCCCTACAGGTTTCAGAAGTGATCCGCTTTGGATCTAATACTTAGATAGGTTAGAAAGTACAGCTTAGACACCTCTGTATAGCGTATCATATAGCTCTTCATACTTTCTAAGGTACCACCACTTCTCTAAGGCAATGACTAGCAGACTGGGCTCACTCTAGTCCTTATTACCCATTATCTCATGTCATATTAAAGTGTTCTGATTCAGAAATAGTGTAAAATGAATAAAAGTGGGTCTTTTCTAGGTTCGACATATTACTGAAACCTGTAGAAAACCTAACTATAGCCCAATGAATGCATTGGCTAGTTAACCAAGCTCTCAAAGTGCTATCAATAGGATTTTAATTTCTACTTTACCTTTCTATGACATCTGCAAGATGCAACGTGCAGTCAAACAGTACAGAGGTACTTAGAGGAGACATCAAAACAGAAAGACAACTTAGAACAGGAACGATCACAGAACAATCCTTCTCTGAAGTCAATATATGGATCAAAGTCAAAGCAGGCAATCTCTTAATAAAGAGTTCACCAGCAGCTAAACAATACAAGATAAACTAACTAGGTACAAAGTCATCTCGGAAAGAAGGAAATCACTTCCAAAGGACATCCACTACCTACAGACAGATACAATGAGACATAAAAAGAATATCTAACACATAAGAAGTCCTAAATAAGACCAAGTGTGCATTGTCGAAGGAGATAGGAACAGTAACAGTATGTTCTGACCTTGGAAGCTTTGGCATCTAGACCTCTGCCAATGTGCAGATACTAGAAAGGGAAATGCTGTAAAGAAACAGGACAGATATGGCCATCTGCTCATAGATACCCAACTTAGAAAAGAGAAAATGCAAATTGTAGAGTCCAGAACACCTGGAAACATAGATACCCATGCAGATATGGTCAGATACTCTAGTGGCCAGACTCCGTGACATCTGAATATTCCCTCTTTTAGTATTTCAGTCACTCATTTATCATTTCTTGAATTATCAGACATTATTTATAATTTTCTGTAGATATATTCCATAGACTGTATATAAGGACAGCTAGATATTCATACATACTCAAGTAACTCTGCCCCCTCTAATTGTGAATACATGAAGAGTTTGTTTGGTGTATAAATTTGTGTGCCATTTCAGTTTTGCTTCCTCACTTCAGGCCCTGGAGATTGGTCCTGAGTGACTACAGAGAGATAGACATCTGATAACGAACTTGCATTATAAGAGATAAGAGTAACATCTTGACTGTGTTATAGCACTTTTCTAAGAGACACTTTACACCAAGAAGGAGCCTTGAGCACTTGGAGTGTGGCCTGTGTTGGGTATCAGATTGTGACACACTTAGAGTCTTAGCAAGAGGTGTGCCTGCACTGAGCTCTTTGTAGAAATTGGTCTAGGACCTTTTCCAGTACACTGTGTGCTGTAGTTATCTTGAAGAAGTCTTGAACTCCATAGGGTTAGACTATATCAGCTATTGAGTCTTTGTATGGGACTGTAGCTCTTGTGTTTGTGCTTTGTGCACTGTGTTCTTTGTGTTTTGTATGTGTGTTTGTGATATAAAACATTTTAAAACCATATATACTCCTCTGGAGGTGAACACTTTGAAGTAGAACACTTCAATAAGAGAGAATCAACCTAGCTAAGAGTTTTGTTGGCATTCTAAGTATGGTAACTCTGATCACATTGATCCACACTTGCACAACAAACTGAGTTAGACTTTTGGAGGTTATCTTTTAGGGTAGTTTTCCNTACTTTTCTATGACATCTGCAAAGTGCAAGCTGCAGTCAAACAGTACAGAGGTACTTAGAGGAGACATCAAAACAGAAAGACAACTTAGAACAGGAACGATCACAGAACAATCCTTCTCTGAAGTCAATATATGGATCAAAGTCAAAGCAGGCAATCTCTTAATAAAGAGTTCACCAGCAGCTAAACAATACAAGATAAACTAACTAGGTACAAAGTCATCTCGGAAAGAAGGAAATCACTTCCAAAGGACATCCACTACCTACAGACAGATACAATGAGACATAAAAAGAATATCTAACACATAAGAAGTCCTAAATAAGACCAAGTGTGCATTGTCGAAGGAGATAGGAACAGTAACAGTATGTTCTGACCTTGGAAGCTTTGGCATCTAGACCTCTGCCAATGTGCAGATACTAGAAAGGGAAATGCTGTAAAGAAACAGGACAGATATGGCCATCTGCTCATAGATACCCAACTTAGAAAAGAGAAAATGCAAATTGTAGAGTCCAGAACACCTGGAAACATAGATACCCATGCAGATATGGTCAGATACTCTAGTGGCCAGACTCCGTGACATCTGAATATTCCCTCTTTTAGTATTTCAGTCACTCATTTATCATTTCTTGAATTATCAGACATTATTTATAATTTTCTGTAGATATATTCCATAGACTGTATATAAGGACAGCTAGATATTCATACATACTCAAGTAACTCTGCCCCCTCTAATTGTGAATACATGAAGAGTTTGTTTGGTGTATAAATTTGTGTGCCATTTCAGTTTTGCTTCCTCACTTCAGGCCCTGGAGATTGGTCCTGAGTGACTACAGAGAGATAGACATCTGATAACGAACTTGCATTATAAGAGATAAGAGTAACATCTTGACTGTGTTATAGCACTTTTCTAAGAGACACTTTACACCAAGAAGGAGCCTTGAGCACTTGGAGTGTGGCCTGTGTTGGGTATCAGATTGTGACACACTTAGAGTCTTAGCAAGAGGTGTGCCTGCACTGAGCTCTTTGTAGAAATTGGTCTAGGACCTTTTCCAGTACACTGTGTGCTGTAGTTGTCTTAAGGAAGTCTTGAACTCTATAGGGTCAGACTATATTAGCTATCAAGTCTTTGTATGGGACTGTAGCTCTTGTGTTTGTGCTTTGTGCNGTTTTGTGTGTGTGTTTGTGATATAAACCCTTTTAAAACCATATATACTCCTCTGGAGGTGAACACCTTGAAGTAGATTGCTTCAATAAGAGAGAATCAACCTAGCTAAGAGTTTTGTTGGCATTCTAAGTGCAGCAACTCTGATCATGCCAATCCACACTTGCACAACAACCTGAGTTAGACTTTTGGAGGTTATCTTTTGGATAGTTTTTTTTCACTAGTCTTATCTTAAACAAATTACCAGAGGTAGGTAGGTAGGTTCAGCCTGGAGGGCTGAAAATTTTTTTTGACCTACCCTTTTCAAGGTCCCAGATGGTCATTTTAGATCTCCTTGAGTGGTGTCTCTGATTAAAAATACAACATAAGCTTGATGTTTTTTTTTTCAACAGTAAACCTTTCTGTACCCCAAAGGTCCAGACATGGAGATACATCTAAAACTGTCAAATTTGAAAGCTTTCTACCAAACCTATTCAGAAGGACCCTCTATGACCCATGACTGTCCAAAATATTCATCACATAAGTCAAATGACAGTGAAAATAATGTTGTCATACTGCCCATATATGGTAATTTAATCACATGAAGGTAGGTAGGTTCCCTCCTCAAGGCCAAAAAACAAAAATGTACCCTCAGTATGATTTTAAATTTTTGGCAGCCCCTTGGAGCAAACTTACTGAACCATATGTTATGAAGAGCAACACTGGTGATTGAAGAACCTAAGACAGTACTATTAGCAAATGAGATAGAAGATTGAATGATGGAGGCAGACCTTATATGGACATATGAGAGCACTGATGATAGAGTGGAGGTGGACAATCTCCAGTTCTGAGCTGTGCTGCTTATTCAGCAATTTTTCCAAAATATTGACACAGTCAGATTGTGCTTGCTACACATATTATTCTAATCAACTTTGAGTATACAAAATATGTATTTTAGGTTGATGAACATGTATTGCAAGACCTATGGAAGTCTGTGAAGAATTGATCAAGATAAACAAGGAATACTTGTCAAGGTAGGTATAATCAATTTCTTAAG
This sequence comes from Moniliophthora roreri, assembly GCA_001466705.2. Classification (NCBI taxonomy): domain Eukaryota; kingdom Fungi; phylum Basidiomycota; class Agaricomycetes; order Agaricales; family Marasmiaceae; genus Moniliophthora; species Moniliophthora roreri. The sequence continues at coordinate 46,028 of LATX02000252.1, forward strand.
AAGTATCCATTGGACCTGTAGGCCTAAACCTACCATAAAATAACATCTTTGGAGTCTCTCGGCAATGCTCCCATTATTATCAGGATGGCTATATGCCATTTGCTAGAGAGGAGTCCACTTTAAGCCTTGTGATGTAAATACTAAGGTATGAGTATGATTTTAAGTAATCTATCCTGCCTTGACATTCATATAATAAGTGACATATATGTGTTTTTGCACAAAGTAATCACATCTATTAGCATGTAGGATATGGTGGACAGAGGAGAATGCAACATGACTTGTACTCCCATACTTACTCCCAGCCAATTACCTGCCACTTCACAGCAACAAAACAGCAGAGGTTTGCTTCAAAGTGACAGAGGACACCCCATATATTTGACTGCTTAACAATTTCTTCATCAATTCTTTTGCATTATCTTTCATGAGACTGAAGGTATTTACAATTTCTCATCAGTTTCCATGTAAATCAGCCAGTCTAAGACTACAAATGCAGAGAATTACAGATTTTTAATGAAGAGATTATTTTTAAGTAGATTTCAAACAGCTTCTACAATGTCATCTAGAGAGTCCTTCACAAGATTGAATAGCTACACTCTTCAGAATGTGGAGGTATTAGGTTGAGGTCAGAATTGCCACTTGTGCAGCACAATTCAGAACTGGGGATTGCCTACCTTCAGATAGAGTGAATTTGATTTGTTGAACTCAGGCTTGAAGACATAAGAGTCTATGTTATAAGATAAGCTATAAGAGACATACCTTCTTTCAGATGGTGTCTGAGTACTGGTGTTACTGATGGGTGTAGTTGGGATGTTGGCAGTGTTGATAGACATTGTTGATGGCATTGTTGGCAGTAAAGGCAGTAACATGGCACATGATGTTGAGGACATTGATAGTGATGTGTCAGACAGCATCAATGTTATTGGAGAATATTGTCAAGAGCTTTGGCATTGAGTGTGTTGTTGGCAGCAGTGAGGGTGGTGATATGGCATGTAATCTTGGTCATGTTGCTGGTGGTAATGTGTCAAACAGTATTGAGAAACATTGTTGAGTGTGTTGTTGGCACCAAGAATGGCATCAAGAGTAGTGTTGATGTTGTTGGTGGTGGGGGTGTCAGTGATGGTGGGAATGACAATGGTGGGAGATCATGGTGGAGACAATAGTGGTGGTTAAGAAGAAAGAAGTGGAGTTTGAGAATTTACCACATGTCAGGATTTAAGGTCTGCTTTAGAAGGGGTCTTCATTCACATGATTGCTACTAATTTTTCCTAGATGTCCTTTGTAAAGGTACTGTATTGGTGCTGCATCACTGTTACAGCACCTGTAACACCCAGAACACATTATAATGCCCTGCAATTGTTACAGGGCATTATGTTAGGTATGTAACTCAGATGTATTACTACAGAGTAATCACATGGTGTTCTAACTATGCTACAATTCTCTAGGATAATTGCAGGCTGTTGCATTTCATGGTCACACCCTGTAACCCATTGCAGTAGCCTGTCAGGCAGGGGCCATCAGCAAAATGACATCATCTTTTCCACTTTTTACAGCATTTCCAGCATGCCAGAAGACCTACCAGCTCATAATCCATACTGGTAATCTGCATGCATATAATATTTCATACATATAATAGTCATTAGTAGATGCATTGAAGTATTTTTGACATTCTTTAGCAATTTGTGGCACTAGAGAAAGCCAAATCAAACATAATTTCCCCAAAAATGACATAGCTTGTAGCCTGTGACTTTTTGCCTTTTTAGGGGTAAACAGGAAAAAAAAGTTTTGGTAATGTCAGTTGCCCCCATTCCTGGATGACTTGATCAGACATCTACAGCCAGGTTCCCTTTTAGGGTGTCTGTAGACATCTGACTAGTGTCAAGCCCTGTGAACCTGATTCATATCACCAAGGTGACCCTGCACACAAAAAGCCAATATCACCGCTGTGTGCTTGTAACTGCATTCTCCCCTCCAGCTTGCTCAGCTCTTCACTGAAGCCCTTGCATGGATCCCCTTCCTTATAATGTCACCATATCTTCTCAGACAGCATCCGTCCTTTACTCCCCAGATCGTGATACCACCCCAGATAGAGGCTGGAACATTACCTACAGCCATGGCGCCACATCTACTCCTAACGGCCCTGCAGGTGTTGGCACTGACTACCATCGAACATCTGTCTCTGGAGCAACAATGCAACTGAGTTGGGTGGGCACTGCACTATATCTTTACGGAAACGCGGTGCCTGGCTCATACAAGATTGCTGTAGACAACATAGAGCTTTCCGAATTAGCAGCAGATCTTCAAGTCGGACTATTAGGGAGTAAGACAGGACTGTCGTATGGAAGCCATACAGCTACGTTGGCCATAGTTGGAGGAAGTGAAGTAGCATTTCAGTATGCTGAGGTGACGATTGGAATGGGGTATCAAGGGTGTGTCGGGACTTTGCCAGTTATCTTTATTACTAACGTTCAAGCTCCGTTGTAGGTCTTCGTCTCCAATTCAGAATCAGTCCGTTCCACTAGTAATTGCAGATGGAAACAGTACGAAGCCAAATGAACAATTCTTCTCCTTCAACAACGCATCAGGTGGCTCCAGTCAGGATTGTGGTTGGTATGTGGAAGGTTTCACGGGACAAAGTGAGGCCTGAGTTATTGTAGGGCAAAAATTACTGAATAACTCCTATTTCTGCAGCATTTCCAGCTGATGGAAGTCCGGAATCAGTCCCCCGTCAAATGGTTGCGTCTTGTGGGGGTGACAGCCTTGTGTTCAAGATCAAGGAAACCTCAGCTTTTTTTATATGGGGGGTTGTCCACAACAATCATCGTTGGAAGACGGCCACTTTAAAGCCAGGGCTGGACGGTGCCCCTTCCAAAACGACACATTACAGGGACTTCTCTTCAATTCTGGATTTCCGCCAAATTTTGTACTGGGAAAGTGGGTTAGATCGCGATGAGGAATACGAGGTCGAGATAATGAGCGATTATGATTCTGGAAAAAATTACATGAGTTTCCACACCCTCCAACTTATTGACGGGTATGTTCTTTGATTCTTCTATTTGAGGCGTAATGCTCACTTCAGGCATTGCTGCAGTGGCTCAAAACCTAATGTCTCTGAACTGAGCCCGTCTGGCTCACCTCCCTCTTCGCAGTCCTCGACCGGTCTCGGAGCGGGCCCTATTGCTGGTATTGCAGTAAGTAAATTCCCTTGGCGTCATTTTGCTCCATTATGAATGTTGCCCTCGACAGATTGGCGTCGTATCAGTTATCGTGCTAGTACTTTTAGCATCATATTTATTATGGCGCAGAAGGTAAGCTGTATTTGCTTTTGTTCGCAGTCAATGATGTCGTGACCCATAGGTCCCATAGCAGACCGATTAGGAGTAAGGCTGTGGAGTTGGACCAAGAGAGGAGTAATATACCAGAGCCTTTCGCAGGTAAGCTCAATTGTTGATTGTAAAATTCACGTGAAACTAAGTTAGTATTTAGATTCTTTTTCGCCCCGCGAAATCGATGCGGGACCCGTGATGCCAATGGCTTTACCCCCAGAATACAATCCCTCGTGGTCTCATTCAGTAGAATCCGTTCAATCTCCTAGCCAGCGGAGTCTTCCAATCCCTCCAGGACGCACGAAGCAAGGATAATTATTTAGGTTGTCATGGAACCGCCGCCGACAATAATCATGGTTTATAGTATACCATTCTACATTTGTTACTTATTCCGCCTCACGTCGAATCAACTCCTTCCACGCTTGTAATCTCAGTAATCGCTCCCAATTCATATATGAATCATGATTTGCTTGTCAAAGGTCGATAGTTCAGCCGACGGAACTCATAATGATCGTATGTAAGGCCAAATAATTTTTTTCCATCGGCACTACAGTTCAGTACGTCACTTGAAGTATTTATTCAAACCGTTGAGACATGCGGGGAAGACCTAGCACTCTTGAAGCTTGAAGTCGTGCAGAGAGGTAATTCGAGTTTAATATCACCGCACTTCCAGCAGTCGTCGAATTTTTTAATCTGAGTCTACAACACATCCGGGGCCTAGGAGGGCCTAGAGCTTATTGAAGTTCGACTCGGATGCATCCAACCGGATCATCGTCATCGAGAACGCAACCCACCGTCCGAGGGTGTCCAAGTTCGGAACGAAATTCGTGAGAACAGTCAACAGAAGTGAGTGTACACAGCCCATTCTGAAATTGGATATGGGAGATCCAGCTCCGTTCCTCCAGGATCTGCCTTCGCCTTCGCCTCTGGTACCAAGTTCCAGAAAACGCTAAACAAATCATCGTTAACTTTCAAGGATTACAAGCAGCACAATTTAATGCACGTATCTACCTGGGCCATCGTGCTATGAAATAGGCCCTAACCTAAACCTTGAAACCCAATCGCCCCCACTGTTTCCTCGACTCTGGGTACTCCTTGACAAACACTTCCACCCTATTCTGCATTCCACGCATGAACTTCAACTGGCTGGATAGCCACTCCTCTTTCTTTAGCTTCAAATTCACTTCGTGATCCACCGCCAACTCGAGCATTTCTTCGAGATCAACAACGTCACGTTGAGCTCTTGCCCGCATCCGCACTTCCTTAGAAATACGATATACATCCCATGCCTGGAGTTTCGTCAATAGCAACGGTAGGATGGGCATGACAGGTATATCCCCCCATGGCTGAACGTGTTGCACCCGTGCTTTGGGTATGGCTGGTACATGGAATTGGTCGTCACGACCCGGAAGGAAGATATCAATTTTGCATGGGCTTTGGGAGGTCGGTTGGTAATGAAGTTTCCTGTGCTCGGCGCTAGGTACAGAGGATGGGATCAGGTTGAATTTGGGATTGGCTTTCACAATGAGTTCTTTTATGGTGGAGAGGGAACGCCCATCGTCCGTGAGGAGTACGATGTCTACGTCCTATTGAAATATCATGCATCAAGCAATGAACGTGCTTGTAAGGATCTGAGAACACACATTGGGTACTCGATTCTCCATTCCGTAGATCAAGCAAGCGGTGCTCCCAAGAATACAGCAGTTGATGCGGTTTTTGGTGAGGGCTTGAATAGCTGCTCGAGCTACACTTGTAACGGCAACAGCATTCATGCTCGTGAAGGGTGAGGTATGAGCGACTGTCGAACCAAGGAGTCTCGAGCCTCTTATACCAAACACGAATGACTGCGCTTTAGCCTGGCTGAGGATCTCGGGAGAAGCATGAGTTTAACACACGAGGTAGCGAGACTGTTATGGCAACAGCAGCCATGGAACGAATTCCAAATATTTTCGAACGGCGAAGACGGGAAAGAGGGTAGCTAGGTCCTACTATGGGATTATTGCATCCAAAATGAACGAAGGTAGGCCGAAGAAGACCGACCTTGAGAGCCTTTCGTTTCACTTCCAACTTCTTTTGGCTGAATTTTGGGGTTACTTATAGCTGTCTTTGAAGCAGGTAAATTGACATGTTTTAGATGGCTGCCAGGTATCACAAACGTCCAAGTCAGATGCTGGAAAGCGGCTGGGAACTGGTGGATCGAGTCGAAACTCGGATCTAGTAGAGGCCTCGGAACTTATGGAATCCTGTTGAGGGCATAATTTTCCGAAGAGAGACATAACATGTTCGAAAGGAATTTTAGGGATGAGCCAGTCGAATTTGTAGTTGATACTTTGAAGCAAGCTGTAGTCGCGGTTGTGATGGCATCGCGAGATTTTTTTTTGATGGTCTGTGCGCAACCGAGAATTGCGATCAAATATCGAGCCGCGTCATTTGCGCGTCATCATACTTCTCGCCCACCATCACGATGCCTCAGAACTAGTCTCGAAGCACTTTCAGTGCAAAACTTCCGGAATCTTCAACGTCCCAAAAAAGACTGCCCATGCCTGGTTACAAAATACTTATACGTCAAAGCAGAAAAAAAATGCAAAATTGCGACGCTGGGGCCTTGGGTAATGGGACTAGTACTCACTCTTGTATGTTATCAACTCCTGTCTTCCCGATTCGATATTGAGCTCAATGATGTTTTGTTCTATAGCTTATAACTGCAGTATGGAGCTTAGCCGACAAACAGCTTGTTGAATGGTGAACGTTTGAATCATAGACCACCGGATATACCTGTTACCATTACCACGAATTCATGGTCCTCCAAAGCTTCCCCCTTCCCGTGGCGTCGTGATATACGTTCAAAATGTTACTGCGATCCATATCATCGTTACTAGGGCCCATCCTGAATCTTGAAAGGACAAGCGTAGTGCAAGTCTTAAGATACGCAGTGAGTGTGATAGCGGTTACTCCCCAGACTGATTCTAATGGTTTTTGGACTAGAAACGCTTTTCATGGATCCGAATATGTTGAACAGAGGGGGAATCTGGGATATCAGTGTCTATTGCGGTTCCGTGCGGCCACAATCACCCTCTTTTCCAGGCATCCATTCTCGAAGATACAAAAATGTTATACCAGAACTTAAGGCGAGAAAAAGGCAGAGAATTCGAGTGTTACGTCAAGTGGCATTCCGGTGAGAACTGTCCAGCACAGTGGTACGTGCCGTGTTGTCTTTCGACCACAAGCTCTCTTAGCTGACTGTCTGAATAAGGAGGCCGCTCGGTGTACCCGGGACATCCTATTGCGAGGATGCACGAGCCGAAAACGCCGCTAATGTGATTACGCATAACTTATTCGAGGAACGGTCATCAATCTTTACAGAAATGTTATTCAATAGTCTCGTCTGCTTGAGGGTTGTTACATCCTACCCAAGAGCCATGACGAGCTACCCAACGTGGGCTGCGGAAAACCCCGTTTCCGGCAAGAACAGACTTCGCAGTTGTCTCTCATTGTCTCTCATTTCTCTATATGCGACACATGGGACGAAATGTTGGATACTGGATAACGGACCTCTCCGATGAATGAAGATCCCTTGTCCGCTTCGATAGCTTTTAGTGGGGTGAGTGCTTCCGGCATCCCAGCGGCGACCGAAGCGGCTGATGGTCTTTGAAAAGCTCCGGTACCCAAGAATCCCAGGATTCACATCCGTGTTGTCTCAATCCCATAGTTGCAGTCTTGGTGATTTGTCTCTCTTTCCAACTATGTTGAATTATGGTGCTGATTATCTGCTTTAGATGCAGTCAACTACGTCTTCGACACGAATACCTGCGTACCTCTTGCCTGCCAATCTTCTCATTCCACGCTCAATAGCTCGCTAGATCGGTGGCATTAGTGTATCTATGTGAGTTTGTTCGTCGCCCCACAAATGCCCCTATTTACTAACAACGTCACAGGATCGGGATGAACTAGCTAGCCAAAATGACCTCGTGTGATCCACCGGGTGTAACGTTCAACACGACAAACAGATAGCATTCATACATAATTTATGGTACACAGACCAGCAAACTTTTTTTATATGTTTACAAAATTTTCGGAATCAAAGAGAGGAAGAATTAATGATTTGTCACGGTGCAAGCCTAGGCGACGCTAGTCTATCAGGCACACTTGAGATCAGCTAACCGAGGACTAAAACCTAAACTCGAGTAGAGTACTCACAACCTTCTAGATCGGGAGAGGAATGAGCTTGAACTCGGCTTCATAATGCCGCCTCTCGCTGAAAACCACAAAGTCCAAGCTGAACCTAATCCAGAGCCATCCATCCCTGAGGAAGAGAGTAACAGTGCCAGAGACCACTTCTCCATCTATTCTGATGGTAATACCATCCCTCAGGTTTCCCTTGAAACGACCAATCAAAATAGGTGGGAGGAGAGGAATCTCGATGTAGGCACTAATGTCACACTCCAAAGTGCTCAAATTAATGAATCCACGAAGCTGTAGAGAAGCGATCTCATTAGTCGGGCCAATTGGACCATGAAAAGGAATCAAGTACCTGAAAAACGACAGGGCCAATTGGGACCCTAATATCGACAGTGTAGTTGGCTTGATTGTCGCCAAATACAGGGGGGCCAGCGATGGCAAAGACGTGGTATTCCTGTCCGTCGGCCTTATTTACAGCGACGGTGTGATGATTACGGAGGAAATCTATAAGGTATAAGCATTGACCTCCGACGTAGAAATGCCTTGTGCAAATTACTGACCTATAGTATATAGATTTTTGTTAGAAAATGTCAATATGACAACAAGAAGCTGGAGTTACCTTCAGTAGACATTGTAGAAAGAGCAAGACTTGTTGTGGTGGTGGTTGTTAGTGAGCTGGGAGGTGGATGCTGAAGAAAAGCCGACTGCAAGTGCCATCTTATATATGTCCAGCACTTGACTATTTTGAATTCCAATGCAAAAAAGGTAATTGACAATTTTCATGGTAAGAACTGTGAAATTTGAGTCAGATGGTCTCTAACAGTGTCGAAGGAGTCTCCGGCGTGCGGTGGTTCCGACACATTGACCTAAAGCCTCCCCACATCTACACGTTTTCTGCTAATTCTTCCTGTCATCAAATGCATTAGAATAATCGAGATATTCAATACTTACACCCCAATTCCTTAGTGCATTGCCTAACAGATAGTTTAATATGAAGGATATTGTATAAAACAACGTCAGACCGACTGAAGGTATGGAAGCAACTCGGCCGGTACAACGGAGGTCAGTGGCCCACTGCCGTATATGCATTGAAATTCTAGCACCATTCGGTCTTCACCTGTGAGTTATTGGGCACCTTTCAACAGGAAGTACACGGATAAGGCTCTGTTGAGTCAAAACTGATGTTCAGTGGTGGCGAGGGATGGAAGTGTATGCATATATGCATATGCCCACACAAAGTGTGGCGCCATTTACGGATATCCGTATCCGTACCGCACGAGCATAATGAAATCATATTCTCATCTAGGCAGTTAGGGGGACATTCCGATGGTACCGGAATCTCCGAGTCTCCGAGTCTGTGGGGTCGTTGGGGTAAACACGGAAAGGAAGCGTGAAGTATGACCCGACCGTCGGACACACTGAAAGCCGGTATTACTTGAGATGGGGACACAGCCCCAAAAAAACGCAAACGTGTACCTGAGAACACACTCTATACGCCTTCCAAAGTTTGTTCTGCTACTCCGAAGCGATCCCTCGCGTCCATGGAACTTCCTGAACATACTGAAGTGGGTGTGCAAATCGCAAAAGTTCTCGATGGCGTCTGATAACTGAATAACTGTCGACCACGATTGCCGAAAAAAAGCCAAGAACTTGTTCAGTTTAGTACACCTCACACACTGTCTACATCCATAAGCACTGTTGGAGTCCGTACCATTTACCATGTCGTGCATGGACCCTTCTAAAGGATGTCGGTTATTGATATGTATTCATACATACGACCCCATTTGAGTATACCATATGTATGTGGTGTTCATCTCTATCAGTGGCAGACCAAGTACCCAAATCGTAATCACTCACGCACAATAATCAATGTCATACCATCCGTCAAACCTTCACTATACGGAACGTGTTCAAATAGTGCTCGTTATTCGGTTCGGTAATCGCACCACATCAAGACCTAAAGCTACTGACGAACAGCGCAGGTGCTCCGTCGTGCCAATTGGAGTAAATGCCTCAAAAGTTAACGCATGTGCAATGTTGTCATTGCGTATACCTCGAGGACTCCGTTAATTGAAGGGTCGGGTCAAATGAATAGATGCTAGATTTTTGGGGAACTGGATCCCACTGCTCGCTAGTAGTGTGCCCCTAAGTGCTACATATGGTCTGAAAGCGTGATATGACACGTACCGAAAATATTCTGACCTCAGATTATATTTTCATATCCAACACTGTAGTACTGGGGATCTTGTTCACCGGTGTTCAGCCCTAGGTTATAATTTCTGAAGAGCTTGACTCCTAGAGCGTATGTAGCCTATAGGTGAGGAAGCTCGTGCTTCTGTCCTTTGGGTTGCAATGATTTGAAGCGGTATGCTAATCTGAATGGACAGGTGAAGAACCAAGTTACAACTGAAATGCTATTGGAGACTAGACACGTACCGAAAATTTTCTTCGCTTTCCTGTCATCTCCACTGTATGACGCCGGAAGCGAGCTAGTGGAGCGGCAGGCCCCAACTACCGATAGAGGTTTTGGAAAGCCGGAATGCTACTAAGTACAAGCATTCAACGAGCGGTTAGATTTTGGAGGATATACACTGCGGAGGTATTTCGGGAAGAGCAGCAGGTAGACGTGAGCTGGTGCTAATTTGAGATAGTCGGAATGCCGCACCTCCACTACCCATTGTCCCTCACTTGCTTCGTCATAAGCTATCAGTGGCCTATCCTTTGCAGTACGTGGCATCAGTCTTCGTTGCTGATCGATGGCTTCAGCAACGACGACTCAAGAAAACGCCGGTAGGAAAACTCTAGGAAAACGTGGGAAAAAAAGCAAATTGAGCGTGACGTCGGCGTGACGTCACGGAAAGGACTGCGCGATCAGGCTTCTTGAACCATCACCGCTGCCGTTGCCAGCTGCATGTCGAGTGCGTATAGACCTTTTTATACTTATTCCTTTTAGGCTATGTAGAAATCAAATCACTTTCAGCGATTCCAACGACTTCTCCCCGACGTTCATTTTCACCAGCTCCAAGTTGACCCATCTCACCTTCTCGTTCGTGGACAAGGACACCGCCTCCTTCTCCACCCCAGTATCTCAATTAAAAGGTCCATCGCCATCACATACGCTTGCTCCGTCATCATCAAGCTTGGCGACGTTATCGCCATTCGTATCGTCCTCGTTTAAGCCTATTCCTATACCACCCGTTCACGATGAAGCAGCAGGAGTAGAGATGTCACCGGGTAGTAGTGTATCGGCATTATGGAGCAAGTGTATGTGTGTACCACTACTGCTTCTTCGGATTACTGTTGACGTCTTTATAGGAACACTCACACCATGCCAACGGTGAAAGTGCCAGTCCCAGAAAACCCGTTATACCATGTCGTATAGCATACCCAAAGTTCATCCCAAGCAGTTTATCCCTATAACACCCAATTTATCAGAACATACCCCTTCCGCCTACCATTCACAGCCGTCATCCAACTACTTGCAAGGATGACTTCCCTGTAGACAGCTTCCGATACCTCCAGCTCCGTGGATGATACTACTACTGCCCTCCAGTTTACGCCCAACGCAAAGTACGGATATCCGCTCTTCTCGTCGAATGCCGGAAAGATATGTTATTGGGTTTGAAACCTCCCGCTTTCACCCACCGTACCATCGATCTTGGAGATAAGCTATAACCCCTGTACCCAACGCCCGATTCAGATGATAGCGAATCTTCATCTGAGGAAGATGGCGCAGTGAAGGGTATTGATACGCCATCCTGATGCATCGAGGACATTGGGGCATCCGCCGTATTTACAGCTCAACACAGCTGCGAGGTGTGAATGCAATGACGGTACCTGCATGCACCGGGCATGCTATGTCGAATGGGTTCATCGTTGTTGGGGCGTGAGGGAGAAGAATGGGTAGTAAGTCGGTAACGTTTCCTTATCATATAATTATACGTGACTGGTTCGTTTAAGACTCATCGAATCTAACAGAACCGTCGTCAGTCTCGAATGCATGAACATCCCATATCCTGCACGAGAGCCATGGAGGCTAGCCAATGCCGTGTTCTCAGAATCCATAATCAATTTCTGATGAAAAAGCTTGTTAGCAGCTGTCTCTCATCGCTAACCCTTCTTGTGCACACGCGGGATGAACTCGTGGCTACTGGAGAGCAGCCCTCTCTGAATGACCTTTCTTCCGCTGCAATAGCGTGAGTACTTTCGGCACCCTAATTGCGACCTACGTTGTTGACGGTATATCAAAGGGTACCACATCGAACCTCAGGAGCCTATGGCGGTGTCTAGATAGGCTTTACGTAGAGACGCGTGTATCGAGCTGAACGAGAACGATAACGACGACCTCATTGTATCGTCTACGGCTTTCATGGAGGCAAGTCTTGCCAGCACACCATAATTGATAATTGAAAGTCTAGCGTACAGGGTGCCGATACGAAATCTATCCCTCATCCAATAGGCATATGAGATATCCCTCGACAACGCCTCGAATGACTACCAAACTCCGTCTAACCAGAGCATTGTATCATGAAAGCTCAATTGGCACGATTACCAAGAAAAGTCTGTTCCACTGTCTCTTTATGATCCCAGTCTTTCAATCAGTAAACGGGCTTCGTGCGACCTTGGAACGAAAGAGCACCCGAATGATTTCGGCTGTCTATATCACGAGGGAAGGATGTCCGGCCCACATCCCACATTACCAATGTGAGTCAAATTTGAAATCCCTCCTTTCTCCAATCTACCACGACAACTGTTGTATCAACACAGGGTGCATCCACTCCTCCACTACTAGAATCCATTTCTTGTAGGAACCAACGGATATCAAACCAGCTTCTGAGAAAATGAACGAATGCCTCGCAGGTTCGCTCAGAACCAATCTACTTTCTGATCGGTTGCGGATGAGTACGAGACGGACACTCCCATTCTGCACGTCTAACGCTAAAAATTGGCGTGACAGGGTCAGGATGAACTAGCTAGCTAAAATGATCTCGCACAATCCAACGGAGGTAACATTCAACACAACAAACAGATAACATTCATGTACAAATTATGGCACATACATCAGCAAACTTTTTTTTTTTTCCAGATTATTTTTCAGAATCAAAGAGGTCTGTTCTTTGGAAAGAGAGAAAAAGAATTGATGATTTGCCATGGTGCAAACCCTGGACGTCCCGAGTCTGTCAGGTACACTTGAGATCAGCCAACCGAGGACTAAAATTTAACCCGAGGAAAGTACTTACAACGTTCTAGATTGGGAGAGGAATGAGCTTGAACTCTGCCTCGTACTTCTTGCTGAGGATCTCAAGCGTGAACCTAATCCAGAGCCATCCGTCCCTGATGAACAGAGTGATACTGCCAGAGGCTCCTGAGACACCGAACGTGATGGTGACACCATCTCTCAGGTTTCCCTTGAGTTCACCAACCGGAATGGCCGGGAAGATAGGGAACTTAATGTAGACAGAAATGTCGACTTCCAAACTGCTTAAATCAATGGAACCACGAAGCTGAGGGGAGGTGATTCTCATTAGTAAGGCCAATTGGACCATAGAAAGGAATAAAGTACCTGAAGAGTGACAGGGCCAATTGGGATATCAATATGAACGGTGTAGTTGGCTCGATTGTCGCCATATACAGGGGGGCCAGCGATGGCGAAGACGTGGTATTCCTCTCCATCGGCATCATTTACAGCGACGGTGTGATGATTACGGAGGAAATCTATGAGGTATAATCATTGACCTCCGACCCAGAAATGTGTTGTGCAAATTACTGACCTATACCACGTAGATTTTTGTTAGAGAAAGTGTCAATGGGACGCTGTATAATAACAAGGACCTAGACTAACCTTCGACAGACATGGCGATAATGGCAGAGAGCTGGGTCAAGACTTGTGGTGGTGGTTGTTAGTGAGCTGGTGAGGTGAATGCTGAAGAAAAGCCGACTGCAAGCGCCATCTTATATATGTTCAGCACTTGACTATTTTGAACTCCGATACAAAAGAGGTATTTGACAGTTTTCATGGTACAAACTGCAAGCTTTGAGTCAGATGGTCTCCAACAATGTCAAAGGAGTCTCCGGCGTGCGGTGGCTCCGACACATTGACCTAAAGCCTCCCCACATCTACACGTTTTCTGCTAATTCTCCCTGTCATCAAATGTATTAGAATGATTGAAATATTCAATAGTTGCACCCCACATCCTTTGCGCACTGCCCAACAGATAGGAGAGTGTTACAGGATCGACGTCAGACTGACTGAAGGTATGGAAGTAAGTTAGGCGGTACAATAGAGGTTGGCCCACTGCCGTATACGCAATGAAAATCTAGCATCATTCGGACTTCGCCTGTGAGTTATTTTGCACCTCCCAACATGGAACACACAGGTAAGGCACTGTCGAGTCAAAATTGATGTTGAGCAGTGGCTAGAGGTGGAAATTTCTGCATGTATGCATACGCTCACGCAAGTGTGGCGCCATTTACGGATATCCATATCCGTACCGCACGACCATAATGATAATATATTCCCATCTAGGCAGTAGGGGGACATTCCGATGGTACCGGCATGTCCGAGTCTCCGAGTCTGTGGGGTTCTTGGGGTGGACATGGAAAGGAAGCGTAGAGTATGACCTGATGGTCGGACACACTGAAAACCGGTATTACTTAGGGCTGACGTAAAAATGTAAACACAGCCCCAAAAACGCAAATCCGTACCTGGGAACACACTCTGTACACCTTCCCAAAGTTTGTTCTGCTACTCCGAAGCGATTGTTCACGCCCATGAAACTTCCTGAACATACTGAGGCAGGTGTGCAGATTCCAGAAGTTCTCGGTGGTGTTTCATGAGGCTCCAGGATGTATCAATAAGTTCTCGAGATTGACTGAATAACTGTCAGTTGCGATCGCCGAAAAAAAAGGCAAGAACTTGTTCAATTGAATACACCTCATACACTGTCTACATCCAAAAAGGACTGTTGGAGTCCGTACCGTTTACCATACCGTAAATGGACCCTTCTAAAGGCTGTCGGTTACTGACATGTATTCGTACATACGACCCCACTTGAGCGTACTGTATGTGTGTGGTGTTCATCTCTATCAGTGGCGGGCCAAGTACCTAAGTCGTAATCACTCACGCACAATAATTAATGTCATGCCACCGGTCGAACATTCACTAGATGGAACACATTCAAATAGCGCTAGTTGTTCGGTTCGGCAACCGCAGCACATCAAGTCCTAAAACAGCGCAGGTGTTCCAAGAGCTGATTGGAGTAAACGCTTCAAAAGTCAACGCATGTGCTATGCATACCCTCGAGAATTTCCTTAAATTGAATTGAAGGGTCAGGACAATATGAATAGATATCTTATGAATGGTAGATTCTTCGGGAACTGGATCCCACTGCTCGCTAGTAGTGCGCCCCTATTACACGTACCGAAAATACCCTGTCCTCAGATCACATTCTCGTGTCCAACACTGTAGCACCGGGGATCTTGTTCTCCGGTGTTCAGCCTTAGGTTATAGGTTTTGAAGAGTTGACTCATAGGAGACGAAACTCGTGTGCTTCTTTGTTCCTTCGGGTTGCAGGAACGTGAAGCGGTGTACTAATCTGAATAGACAAGTGAATAACCAAGTTACAACTGAAATACTGTTGGAGACTAAACACGTACTGGAGAATTTTCCCCGCTTTCGTGATCCGATGGGCAGCTGCGGCATTCCAATTATCTCGAATCAGCACCAGCATAATCCGACAGCTTGTCAAATGCCTGCATTCCTGCTTTCCGAAGCCTCTATCCGCAACTGAGGCTTGCCGCTCCACCAGCTCGCTTCTAGCGTCGTACTGTCAGTAGTTGTCGTAATTCAGTGGACTCGCTTGCTTCGTCACGGGTTATCCTCTGCAGTACATGGCGTCAGCCGTCGCTGCTGAAGGTATAGACTGTAACGAAGACTGAATAAAGCCAATCTTTCGAAACGTCAGGAACTTCGTATTCAAGGCTATGCATGGGAGCGCAGAGTGGGAGATTACTGGTAAAGCATTCCAAACTACGAAGACCGAGGATTTGCAACGAGATCAGCACGATGAAACATTCTCTTCAAATGTAAAGCGCCGGGAAAGATATCTGGAGACTTGCACGAAAACCGTGGAAAAAAAAGGAATTAGATGGAGAAAACCGAGATATAGTACGGTATTCGCTTGTGGCAAAGTATCGCTACCCCTCGATGGTGAGGGCATCACCTAGGCGGGAGACTCCAGGCTGCATCAAATCCTCATATTCGAACCAGCGTTCCTATCACGGAGACTAAGAAATGAACGAGTCATCAATGAAATAAGTCCAGCTTCAATGCTAAATGAAACCACAAACCGTTGGATGTATACAATCCGCATCCGCGTTAAAATCAACCCAATCCTAACTAACCCACTACGTTATGGGCGAGCACTGTCGAAAGAACCTGGAGAGGGGTTACTACGGACGATGGGGACAATCCCCAGGTCTTTGATGGCTACTGAAGGTTACAGAGAAACAAGGCCATGCAAGAGCCACGTTCTTGAAGGAACCAGAGGTGCCGTCCCAAGCCCCACACGTTGTACATAAACGATATTTCTCCAGGCGGTTTGAAGCCTTTGAGGTCCTAGTTCGTTGCCCTTTTATGCGCGGATGAAGAACACTGACATGGTCGGTCCATATCAGCTCTGCTAGTCGAAGGGATATCCTGAGGGAACTTGTTTAGATCCATAACAAAAGGCTGAATGAAATGCTGGTAGGAGGAAAAGCCAAATTGGCCGTGAGATCACTGATTTACGTTGATGGTCTGTGCGCGACCAGACCGCTTTCCTCCGAACCATCACCACTGCTGCCAGCTGGCATGTTCAGTGCGTTCTACATAGCAATTTCGAAATTAATTTTTATGCTTATTCTTCCAAGTTCATGGCAGAAATCGAGTCGGACTCGCTTCAAGCTGTCTCAAGTCTTCGCTCAAAATTTGAATCACTTTCAACGATTCCAACGACTTTACCTTGACGTTCAGTTCCACCTGCTTCTGCATCCGTCTCGCCTTCTTCCTTGATAAAGAGGCCGCCTCCTCTTCCACCGCCAGCATCTCGTTCAAGTGGCCCATCGCCATCACCGACGCTTGCTCCGTCATCATCGATATTGCCGTTACCGAGGCCTGTTCCTATACCACACGTTCGTGATGAGGCAGCTGGAGGAGCAGAGATGACACCGAGTAGTAGTGTATCAGCTTTACGGAGCAAAATTATGTGTGTGTTTTTGCTAAACCTGTAGCCTATTGCTAATACTCTGGCAGGAACACCCCACTACTCCTAGAAAACCCATCCTTTCACCTCGTATAGGCGCGGCTGAAGCTCATCCCGAGTATTTCATCCAAATTTATCAGAACATGCCCTCTCCGTCTATCATTCGCAGTCGTCATCCAACTCAAGGATGACTCGCCTAGAGATTCGGCTTCGGATAGCTCTAGCTCCGTGGATGACATCACTACCACCCTATCACCCAAAAGCCTAATCGCACGAAAGCCACCACCTCCGCCATCCAGGTCTTCCACAGCTTCCAGTATAGCCAGCGTCTCGCTATAACGCCAGCCACCCAGACCACCTCCCCGTCAACGTGCCACACCCAAATCGCTTCCCGAGGTATTCACGAATACCACACCGATGTCGACTAGTCTACCGCTTCCACCCGCCCGCAGAAGTACCGTCGAGAACCTGCCTCTGCGTCCGCCCTTACATCCACGCACGCATGCTAGCATTTCTTTGGTTCGGCAGCAGAGATCGTATTATCACCTATAGCATCACTGCCTTCAACGAACCTTGTCTTACATACGTCTACTCAGCCTGCACCGCCGAGTTCAAAACCAACGCAAAGTACATCCGCTCTCCTCACCGAACATCGGAAAGATACGTTATTGGGTTGAAAGGTTTCCCGCTTCCACCTCCATATACCATTGGTCTCGGTGACAAACTTCCGCCCGCACGTAGACCGCCGACACCAGAATCAGACGAGGACGATCAGAGTCTGAGGAAGATGTTACAGCGGAGTGTATTGATACGCCGCGAGACCGTCGGATGGACTCATCGTTGCTGGGGCGTGAGGGAGACGGATGGGTAGCAAGTCAGCAACGTTTCCTTATCATGCGGTTATACGTGACTGGTTCGTTCAAGGATCACCGAACCTGACAGAACTGTCGCCAGTCTCGAATGCACGAGGGCCATGGCCAGTGGGTCAATGTCCTCAGAATCCATAATCGGTTTCTGATGCGAAAACCTGTTCGCAGCTGTTTCTCATCGCGAACCCTTCTTGTGCACACGCGGGATGAACTGACTACTGGAGAACAGCCCCCTCTGAATCTGAATGATCATTCTCCCGCTGTAATAGCTTCGAGCGAGGTGAGCAATTTCGGTATCCTAGCTGCAACCTACGATGTTGACGGTCTCTCCAAACTTCAAAGGAACAAAGATACCACATTGAACCTCAGGGCGTTTGGCGGTGTTTAGATAGGCTTTCCGTAAAGCACGCGTGTACCAAGTCGAACGAGAACGACTTCATCGTTTTGTCTACAGCTTTCGCGAAGGCGAGTTTTGCCAGCACACGACGCTTGATAATTGAAAGACCGGTGCCCAGAGTAATCGCAGTAACTTACCAAACGGTGGCCATTCATGCGACATTTGAACGAAAGAGTGCTCGAATGGTTTCGGCTGTCTATATCACGAGGGAAGTTGTGATAATGTTAAGTATTTGCCTCGGCTCACATTACCCGTCCTTTCTCCCGATCTACCACGACAGCTGTCGTATCAATATAGGGCGCTTACTCTTTTATTACTACTGTAGGAATCAACGGATATCAAGCCAACTTAGAACCAATCTACTTTCTGATGAGTACAAGGCGGACAATCCCATTCTGCGTTTCCCAAGACTAATTCCAATGCGGGAGATAAGGGGATCTGAATTGGCGAGGTTAGGGTGCTTTAGCCTTTAGTCCACTAGCACAACGTGATGAGCTTTCATCCATTTTCATGCTCACTTTCTGATTGGAATTCCATAGCCTGAGTGTGGATTATCGATCATGTATGATCACAGTCGAGATCCACATGCAGATTGCCTAAATCCCGCAGTAGTCGTCTTTCTTGCTAATTTGTCTCTCGTCTATTATGTTGAATTACGGCGCTGAATATCTGCTACAGAGATGCAGCCATCACGTCTTGAAACAAATCTTCGACACAAAATAGCCCTGGAATACCTTTGTATCTGTGTGAGTACATTCGTCGCCCCACAAATGCACTGGTTTGCTTCCGCTGTCACAGGATCAGGATGAACTAGCTAGCTAGCCAGAATGATCTCGCACGATCCAACGGGGGCAACATTCAACACAACGAACAGATAACATTCATGTACAGATTATGGTACATAGATCAGCAAGCTTTTTCTTTTCTTTTTTCAGACTATTTATCGGAATCAAAGAGGTCTGTTCTTTGGAAAGAGAGAAAAAGAATCGATGATTTGCCATGGTGCAAGCCCTGGGCACCCCGAGTCTGTCAGGTACACTTGAGATCAGCCAACTGAGGACTAAAATTTAACCCGAGGAAAGTACTTACAACGTTCTAGAGTGGGAGAGGAATGAGCTTGAACTCTGCCTCGTACTTCTTGCTGAGGATCTCAAGCGTGAACCTAATCCAGAGCCATCCGTCCCTGATGAACAGAGTGATACTGCCAGAGGCTCCTGAGACACCGAACGTGATGGTGACACCATCTCTCAGGTTTCCCTTGAGTTCACCAACCGGAATGGCCGGGAAGATAGGGAACTTAATGTAGACAGAAATGTCGACTTCCAAACTGCTTAAATCAATGGAACCACGAAGCTGAGGGGAGGTGATTCTCATTAGTCAGGCTAATTGGACCATAGAAAGAAATAAAGTACCTGAAGAGTGATAGGACCAATTGGGATATCAATATGAACGGTGTAGTTGGCTCGATTGTCGCCATATACAGGGGGGCCAGCGATGGCGAAGACGTGGTATTCTTCTCCGTCGGCCTTATTTACAGCGACGGTGTGATGATCACGGAGAAAATCTATGAGGTATAAGCCTTGACTTCCAACCTAGAAATGCATTGTGCAAATTACTGACCTATACCACGTAGATTTGTGTTAGAGAAAGTGTCAATGGGACGCTGTATAATAAAAAGGACCTAGACTAACCTTCAACAGACATGGCGGTAGTGGTAGAAAGCTGGGTCAAGACTTGTGGTGGTGGTTGTTAGTGAGCTGGTGAGGTGAATGCTGAAGAAAAGCCGACTGCAAGTGCCATCTTATATATGTTCAGCACTTGACTATTTTGAACTCCGATACAAAAGAGGTAGTTGACAGTTTTCACGGTACAAACTGCAAACTTTGAGTCAGATGGTCTCCAACAATGTCAAAGGAGTCTTCGGTGGGCGTGGTTCCGACACATTGACCTAAAGCCTCCCCACATCTACACGTTTTCTGCTAATTCTCCTTGTCATCGAATGTATTAGAGTAATTGAGATATTCAATACTTGGACCCCAAATCCTTTTCACATTACCTAGCGGATAGGAGAGTATTACAATATGAAATGTCAGACTGACTGAAGGTAAGGACGTAAATCGACTGGTACAGTAGAGATTGGCCTACTGCCGTACATTCAATGAGAATTTAGCACCATTCAAACTTCGCCTGTGAGATATTCGGCACCCCCCAACGTGGGGCATACAGGTAAGGCACTGTTGAGTCAGTATTGATGTTCAGCAGTGGCTAGGAATGGAAATGTATGCATATATGCACACACCCACGCAATGTGGCGCCATTTACGGATATGGATATCTGTACCGTACGAGCATGATGATATCATAGTTCCATCTAGGCAGCAGAGGGACATTCCGGTGGTATCGGCTTCTCCGAGTCTCTGGGTCTGTGGGGATCGTCACATCGTGGGGTGAACATGGAAAGGAAGCGTAGAGTATGACCTGATGATCGGACATACTGAAAGCCGGTATTGCTTATGCTGACACAAAAATGAGAACACAGCCCCAAAAACGCAAATCGATACCTGGGAACACACTCTGTACACCTTCCCAAAGTTTGTTCTGCTACTCCGAAGCGATTATTCACGTTCATGAAACTTCCTGAAAATACTGAGGCGGGTATGCAAATTGCGGAAGTTCTCGATGGCGTTTGATGAGGCTCCAGGATGTATCAATAAGTTCTCGAGATTGACTGAATAGCTGTCAGTTGCGATCGCCCAAAAAAGAAAGGCGAGAGCTTGTTCAATTGAGTACACCTCATACACTGTCTACATCCAAAAAGGACTGTTGGAGTCCGTACCATTTACTATACCGTACATGGACCCTTCTGAAGGCTGTCGGGTACCGATATGTATCCGTACATGCAACCCCGTTTCAATGTACTGTACGTGTGTGGCGTTCATATCTATTAGTGGCAGACCGAACATCGAAGTCGTAATCACTCACGCGCAATAATCAATGTCGTACCACGCGTCGAACGTCAAACCTCCACTAGTTGGGGCACATTCAAGTACTGCTACTCGTTCGGTTCGGCAACCGCACCACATCAAGTCCTGGAACAGTGCAGATGTTCCAAGCGCCAGTTGGAGTAAACACTTCAGAATGCAATGTTGTCGTTACGCGTGCCATCGAGAACTTCCTTGAAATGAACGAAAGGGTCAGGTGGGATTAATGGGTGTTTTGCGAATGCTAGGCTGTTCAGGAGCTGTACCCTACTGCTCGTTCATAGCGCGCCCCTGAGTGCCACATATTGTCTGGAAAGCTTGATGACACGTATCGATAATACCCTGTCCTTGGATTACATTCTCATGTCCAACACCGTAACACCGGGGATCTTTTTCTCCGGCGTTCAGCCCTAGGTTATAATTTTTGAAGAGTTGACTCATAGAGTGTAGGACGTGAAACTCGTGTGCTTCTTTGTTCGTTCGGGTTGCAGTGACTTGGAGCGGTGTTATAATTGAAAGGACAGGTAAACAAACAAGTTACAACTGAAATGCTATTGGAGACTAGGCACGTACTAGAGAGTTTTCTTCGCTTTCATCTCCACTGCCGGCAGCGAGCTGGCGGAGCAGCAAGCCTCGGTTGTGGGAACAGAGGCTTCGGAGGAATGCTGGCATTTGACGAATGGGATTATGGGAAGGTGTGCTCTGCAGAGGTACTTCGGGAGCAGCAGGTAGACATGAACTGATTTGAGATAATCGGGATGCCTCGCAGTCAGCCGTCGTTGCTGACGTTATCGATCAGCAACAAAGAAAACGCCGGCAGGAGAAAAAGGCAAATTGGGCGTGACATCACGGATTTACTGTACGTGATGGTCTGTGCGCAATCAGCCCGCTTTCTTCTCAACTCCCACCGCCGCTGCCAGCTGCATGTCCAATGCGTATACACCCTTCACCAGTATCTCGGTCAAGACTTCCACCGACGTCACCCATGCTCGTTCCGTCATCATCGAGTTTGGCCATGCCATTGAGCCTATTCCTATACCACTCATTCGCAATGAAGCCACCAGAGGAGTAGAGATGACACCGAGTAGTAGTGTATCGGCATCACGGAGCAAGTTTATGTGTGTATGTCTGCTAATGCTTTCACAGGAACACCCCGCTACTACTTGGTCGCAGCACTAGTCCCAGAAAGCCCGATCCAACTCTTCCTCGCAAGGGTGACTCGCCTTAAGATTCGGCTTCGGATAGCTCTAGCACCGTGGATGGCACTACTACCACCCTGTCACCCTAAAGTCCCATCGCACGAAAACCGCCACCTCCCTCATCGAGCTTCTAGTACACAACCAACTTATCTGATACAACGTCAGCAACATCCAAATCTCTCACGAATCCCACGCCGACACCGACTAGTCCGACACCTCTACCGCTTACACCCGCCTGCAGAAGTACCGTCGAGAACCTGCCTCCAAGACAGCGACAACATCTCATCCGGCCCCATATCTACCCTTACATCCACGCCATGCACACTCGCATTCCTTTGCTTCAGCAGCAGAGGTTGTATCATCACCTATAGCATCACTGTCTTCGATTGACCTTGCCACCCACTCAACCTACACCGCCGAGTTTCACCCAACGCAAAGTACATCTGCTCTTCTCGTCGAACGCCGGAAAGATACGTTATTGGGATTGAAATGTCCCCCACTTCCACCTCCACATACCATCGGTCTCGGAGACAGGGTTACCCAAAGCCGGAATTAGATGAGGATGGTGCAGTAAAGGGCATGATACGCCTCCTGATGCATCGAGGTCGTCGAGGCGACCGCCGTATTTGCAGCTCCACACAGCTGTGAGATGGTACCTGCCTCCACCGGGCATGCTATATCGAATGGGTTCATCGTTGTTGGGGCGTGAGGTAGCGAGTCGGCAACATTTACTTATCATGCGATTACTTGTGGCTGGTTCGTTTAGGGTGCACCGAACATAACAGAACCGTCGCCAATCTCGAATGGCCGCACGAGAGCCATGGCCAGCTAGCCAATGTCGGGTTCTTAGAGTCCATAACCGGTTTCCGATGAGAAAGCTTGTTCGCTGCTATCTCTCATTGCCACTGACCCCTCTTGCTTCTATACACGCGAGATGAACTTGTGGCTATTGGATAACGGCCCCTCTGAATGATCTTTCTTCCGCTTCAAGAGCCTCGAGCGAGGTAAGTAACTTCGGTATCCTAGCCGGAACCTACGTTGTTGATGGTCTCTCCAAATTTCAAAGGAACAAAGATACTACATCGAACCTCAGGAGTATTTGGCGATGTTTAGATAGATAGGCTTTCCGTAAAGCAAGCGTGTATCGAGTTGAACGAGAACGACTTCATCATATCGTCTACAGCTTTCGCCAGCACACCATACTTGACTGGTACACAGAGTGACTGCAGTGACTTTACTAAACGGTGGCCATAGGAAACTTGTCCTTTATCCAATGGATATGTGAAATATCCCTCGACATTGGATGCCTCGAATGACTATCAAACTCCGTCTAACCCGGGCATTGTATCATGAGAAAGCTAAGTTGACACGATTTCCAAGAGAAAACGTCTGCTCCATGCGCACAACCTGTCTCCTTATTTTTCAATCAGTAAACGGGTTTCATGCGACCTTGGAACGAAAGAGCACTCGAACGATTTCGGCTGTCTATATTACGAGCATTACCCGTGCGAATCAGATTTGAAATCACTCCTTTCTCCGATCTACCACGACAGGTGCGTCCCAATTTTTCGCTCCTTTTTTACTAGAATTGATTTCCTGTAGGAATCAACGGAGATCAAGCCAGTCTTCTCAATCTCCCAAGCCTCTGAGTAATGGGCGAACGTCTCGCGGGTTCGTTCAGAACCAATCTACTTTCTGATCGATGAACGCAAGGCGAATACTCCCATTCTGCATTTCTCCAGGCTAGTTCGAATGCGGGAGATTATATTTGAGCCTAGTACCGCCGAGATGGTTTAGAATGGCGGCATACAGTACGGGTGGCACTATGTGGATACAGAAACTAGGAGACTGGAGGTTGTTGCAATACGTGCGACGTTATCCTTTCTGGTATCTCACTTGGAAGTGACATCCAAGATGACACTGCTATTTATATTGTGTTTGTCAAGGCCAGATCCGATACAGAAAAGGACTGAAATGTAACGGGCCGAAGGAGCTTTGGTCCGCTAGCGCATCGCGGTGAGTTTTATATCTATTTTCTTCGTATCTGCTGCTGATATCTTACAGGAATAAGACTGACATGAAATAAACGCTGGAGTACGACTCCTCTCCGATGAATGAAGACCTCTTGTCTGGTTTGATAGTCTTTAGCGAGGTGAGTGCTTCTGGCATCCCAGCTACAACCGATATGACTGATGCTCTCTGGAAAGGAATCAAGATAAAGCTACCCAAGAATCCCGGGGCAGCGGAGGTCCATATGCCGCAGCTGTAATCTTTCTTGGTAATTTGTCTCTTGTCTACTATGTTGAATTATGGCGCTGAATACGAGATCAGGATGAACTAGCTTTGCTGAAATGATTTCACGCGGTCCAACAGGGGTAACATTCAACGCGAGCAAGCACATAACATTCAGTAGTACACAGGTTGTGGTACACAGATCAGCAACCTTTTCCCCTTCTTTCAAAACCAAAGAGGTCTGCTCCTCGGGGAGAGAGAAAGAGTTGATAATTCGCCGTCACGAGTCTATCAGGTACACTTGAGGTCAGCCAACCGAGGACTAAAACTTAACTCGAGGAAAGTGCTTACAACATTCTAGAATCTAGATTGGGAGAGGAATGAGCTTGAAGTCGGCCTCGAACTTCTTGCCGAAAATCTCAACGCTGAACCTAATCCAGAGCCATCCGTCCTTGATGTAGAGAGTGATACTGCCGGAGGCGATTTCTGAGATACCGAACTCGATGGTGATACCATCAATCAGGTTTCCCTTCAAGTCACCGCACTTAATGGCTGGGAAGATAGGAGCCTTAATGTAGGCAGTGATGTCGGTTTGCAAAGTGCTTAAATCAATGGAACCACGAAGCTGAAGAGAGGTGATCTCATTAGTCAGGCCAATTGTACCATGGAAAGGAATCAAGTACCTGGAGAATGACAGGGCCAATTGGGATATCAATATGAACGGTGTAGTTGGCTTGATTGTCGCCGAATACAGGTAAGCCAGTGACGGCGAAGACGTGGTATTCCTCTCCGTTCCGATTTCTAACGACGGCGTGATGATTACGGAGAAAATCTATGAGGTATAAGCCTTGACCTCCGACCTAGAAATGCCTTGTGCAAATTACTGACCTATACCACGTAGATTTTTATTAGGGTAAATGTCAATAGGACGCCGTACAATAACGAGGACCTAGACTGACCTTCAACAGACATGGCGGTAATGGGTCAAGACTTGTTGTAGTAGTGGTTGTAAATGAGCCGGTGAGGTGAGTGCTGAAGAAAAGCCCACTGTAGGTGCCGCCTTATATACGTTCAGTGCTCGACTATTTTGCCCCTCAATGCAAAAGAGGTAATGCTGCCACAGTGTTGACAGTTTTCATGGTACAAACTGTGTAAGATGGTCTCTAACATTGCCGGAGGGGCCTCAAAACGTCATTGACCTGCATGTTTCCTGCTAATTCTCCCTGTCATAAAAAATATGTATTGGAATAATTGAAATATTCAATACTTGCACCCTGAACCTTTGGGCACGAGCTAACAGACAGTCTACCGTGGAGCGTATTACAGTATAAAACGACATAAGGCTGACCAGAAGTACGGAAGCAAGAACAGAAGTTGGCCCACGGGCCACTGCCACATATGCATTGAAATTCTAGCACAATTCGGACTCACCTGTCAGTTATTCGGCACTTTTCAACGTGGGGCACACCGGTAAGTCTCTATCAAGTTGGCGGCGGTGGCGAGTAGGGATGGACTGCATGTGTATATCCATACAGCCATACAAAGTGTGGTGCCATTACGGATATTTACACTCGTAACGCGCGGATGTACGTGCATACTTACGGTTCAAGAAAAAGCACCCTTGTCAGAGAGTAAAACAAACACATCATTAGACACATAGTAAGGTTGATATATTGATAGCATAGTCCCTAGGCAGCAGAGGGACGTTCCGGTGGCGACAAGAAATATCGGCATCGCCGAGTCGGTCAGGTCATTGGGGTGAACATGGAAAGAAAGCGTATAGTATGACCTAATGGTCAAGCACACTGAAAGCCAGTATTACTTCGGTTGAAATGGGAAAACAGCCCTAAAAACCCAAACACATACTTGTGAACACGCTGTGTACCCCTTCCTAAGTTTATTCTGCTATTCCAAAGTGATTCTTCGTGTCCATGCGACTTCCTGAACATCCTGAGGCCAGTATTGGGTTGAATTGTGAGGCGTGTGTGCAAAAGTTCTCGGTGACGCGTGATGAGGCTCCGGATGTACCGATTAGTTTTCAAGATTGACCGAATACTGTTAGTTGCCGAAAAAAAAAGGGCAAAAACTCGTTCATTTGATTGAGCGCACCCTGTACACTGTCTATCCATCCATAAGGATTGTTGGAGTTCATACTGTTTACTATACCGTACATGGACCTTCTGAAGGCGTCGGTTACCGATATGTATCCATACATGCGACCCCATTTGAATGTACTGTACGTGTGTGGCGTTCATATCTATCAGTGGCCAGGCCAAATATCCAAATCGTAATCACTCACGCGTAATGATCAATGTCGTACCACTAGTCGTTCGGTTCGGCGACCGCACCACATGAAATCCTAAAACTACCGACGAACAGTGCAGATCTTCCAAGCGCCAATTGGAGTAAACGCTTCAAAATGCAGTGTTGTGGTTGCGCGTGCCATCGAGAAGTTTCTTAAAATGAATCGCAGGGTCGGGTTAAATGAATAGATGTTTTTGTCGAATGCTAAATTGTTCGGGAGCCGTGCTCGCTAACCTGAGTGCGCCCACCGAAAATGCCCTGTCCTCGGATTACATTACCGTATCCAGCACTGTAGCGCCAAGGATATTGTTCTCCGGTGTTCAGCCTGGACTGTAATCCGCTCATAGCTCATGGATGAAAACTCGTGCTTCTTTGGTGCTTCAGATTGCAGTGATATGAAGCAGTGTACTAATTGAATGGACAGATAAACAGTCAAGCTACAACTGAAATACTGTTGGAGACTGGACACCTACTAGAGAATTCCATCTTCACTGAAAGCGAGCTGGCGGAGCAGCAGTGAGAGCAGAGGCTTCGGAGGAATGCTGGCATTTGACGAATGGGACTATGGGAAGATGTGAAGATGTGCTTTTCCAAGCTCTGCAGAGGTACTTCGGGAGCAGCAGGTGGACATGAGCTGGTAATCGGGATGCCTCGTAGTAGCGCGTCAACCGTCGTTGCTGACGTTATCGATCAAAACGCCGGCGTGACAACGATATTACTGCACGTGATGGTCTGTGCAATATCAGCCCGCTTTCTTCTCAACTCCCACCGCCGCTGTCAGCTGCATGTCCAGTATCGCGCTCAAGACTTCCATCGACGCCACCAACGCTTGCTCCGTCATCGTTTGGTCATCATCGAGTTTGGCAACGTCATTGAGCCGAAGACGAATCTTCATCTGAGGAAGATGGTGCGGTAAAGGGCATGATACGCCTCCTGATGCATCGTCGTCGAGGCGTCCGCCATATTTACAGCTCAACGCAGCTGTGAGATGGTACCTGCCTCTACCGGTTACGCCATATCGGATAGGCTCATCGTTGTTAGGGCGTGAGGGAGAAGGATGGTAACGTTTCCTTATCATGGGATTGTACGTGGCTGGTTCGTTCAAGGTTCACCGAACCTAACAGAACCGTTGTCAATCTCGAATGGCCGCACGAGAGTCATGGCCAGCTAGCCATTGTCAAGTTCTCAGAATCCATAATTGGTTTCTATGAGAAAACTTGTGCGCAGCTGTCTCTCATCGCCAACCCCTTTTGCTTCTGCACAGGATGAACTGGTGGCTACTGGAGAACGGCCCCTCTGAATTATCTTTCTCATGCTGCAATAGCATCCCAGCGAGGTGAGTAATTTCGATATCTTAGCTGTGACCTACGTTGTTGACGGTCTCTCTAAACTTCAAAGGAACGAAGCTACCACGTCGAACCTTAGGAGTGTTTGGCGATGTTTACATAGGCTTTCCGTAAAGCACGCGTGTATCGAGTTGAACGAGAATCAAGACGACTTCCGCCTTCGCCTTCCTTATGAGGTATCGCAGGCAGTCTGAACTTTCAGGGGTTATTATTGGCTACCCTGACACCCGTAATCCATGGTGATGTCTCGAGCTCCACTGCGGAGAGCGACATGAAAAGCACTGTATCTTCAAAGCTAAATCGACACGATCTCCAGAAAAAATCTATTCCATACGCCGAAGTAGTCTCCTTATGATCCCAGTCTTTCAATCAGTAAACGAGCTTCATGCGACCTTGGAACAAAAGAGCACTGGAACGATTTCGGTTGTCTATATCACGAGGAAAAGTCAGTCACACTGCCATATAAACGGGTACAAAAGATTCATACAGGAGTATACCCTGGGAGACGAATTCGGGATGTACTTTGACTTCCTTTCCATCTGGCGTTCTCTTATTCCCGATGTTGTAAACTGCTAGAATCCGGGCAGCCGCTAACAAGAGCATTGATTCAGCGAGATTTCGTCCAGGACAGGATCTCAAAAGATTTTTATGAGTCTTTTTTTTTTCCACGTTTCCGAAATGAATGGGAGCCGTTCAATCTTACCTGCGACCAAATCCCCAAGAGACAGAAAGTGAGTCTGGATCCGCACTCTCTTCAAGATAACGATCTGGGAGGAATTCTTCGGGATCCTTGAATGATTTGGTGTCACGAGACATTGCCCTGGATGAATCAAGGTTAGCGAATTGAGGTGGTTATTGATATGATTGACCATAGGTTGACAGCAACTGCGGCATCTACCAAGAAGCTCGATCAGTCAAACACGAGGTTTCTCAGACAACTCATCAGACCTTTCTGTATTCTATAGCCCTGGTAGACGTCTGCACTCGAGGTACTGTGAGACGCTAAGGAAGTCGATTATCAGAGACAGGTTAATCGAAGAAGAGACAATAGTTACGTACCAACAGGAAGAGGCGGACTCCACCTGAGCGCTTCCTTGCAGATCGCCGTGACATACACAAGTTGCGCCGAGTCGTCGAAATCGGGAAGACGATCACCGCCAGTGACAGCGTCAATTTCGTCTTGCGCGCGTTTCTGAAACTCGGGATGCAGCAGCATAGCCAAGACGATTGTCTTCAGAGCAGATGTCGTCTACGCGCATCATGATCGAGCCGCGGTCGGAATGTGATATGAGTGAGCATCTTACTGTGTCTATTCCACCTGAAAGAATGATTGATTCAAGATGATACTATGGTGTGTGAGTGTGAGAGCACTTACCAGTGATTACAGATGAGGTGATCTCTCTGACTTCCCCCTCAGAAAGCGAGTTTGAGGCGTCACCAGCATTTTCAGCGCTTAACAATTCTTGCGCCCAAGACGGGTTCATGGGTTCCTGACGCTGCTAGGCGCGTTAGGTGTGGTAAATATGAATGATTTTTTTTCTTCGTACCATTTGCTCTTTGACCTGGTCGACAGGTTCATTCAGAATCTTTTTTGCCAATAGAAGCTGCTCCTGCGCAGTCTTCAGGAAACTCATACCGGGTACCCAAGAGGGTATCTTTCCCACTGTAATTGATAGTCAGTACATATCGCTTAGAGGAGAAGAATAACCCTCTCACACCAAGGAAATGCAAAAAGGATTTGGGCACCCCAGAATGCCGATCCCGTCATACCTTCTATCGCCGGAACTACAGTGTCATGAATGAAGGATCTATGCTCCGAGTAATCAGTGAACCCGAAAACATGCTGAAGAAGGACAGAGCCCATGTAGCTGTCGCAAGTGAGCCTATTGAGTGTACCTGAATGACTGAAAGTCACTCACTCTCTCAAATGTGTTTCGAAAGCGCCGGGCGTCTTTAGCAATGCCTGGAGAAGTACGTTGCACCTTTCACTGACGGTAGGCCTAACGGTTGCATCTGAGGCAGATCCAATGCCTCGGACGATCGCTCGACGGTATTTTTGAAAGCGCTCATCTTGGTACGGTATAAACACAAGGTTAAAGTCCCATCCCATCTTGCTCAACATTTCAACTTTAGGCCTATCTGAATATATGTGTGGGCGCTTCTCCAAGAGTTCTCGACAGTCTTGCAAGGTGTTGATGACTAGAACGACCCGCCCAATGATACGAAAGGTGCACACCGATCCGGAACCTGCAAGTCTCTCATTAAAAGCGAGAACCTGAGCGTAAACGTGAGCTATGCTCACCGTAACGTTCTCCCCATCGTTTGTATGTTTTCCATGGTGCATCTCGAGTGAGGTCCAAAAGGTTGCCGAGGAAGGGTAAGCCAGTAGGTCCAGGGGGTGAGTTGTCGTCTACACGTCGGCGAGGGAGGAGTGCGACGGTCGGGAGAATTAATAACAACAGGGCGGACAGGAAGACGGACATCTTTAAGGGTGCTCCCTTCGATCGTCTTAATATATAAGAGAATCGTGGCCCGTGGGTCCCAATATAGGAATCTCTCGTACATCCTCAAGTTTCCGGTCAGCTTCTTTGATGAATGACATACATCAAAAATGGAATCGTTTTCAGCACTTCCATGTACGCAAACATAGGAGTGCTTCATGGATCGTATTTCGAACCAGGCAACTTGTGCAATATCTGCTCGATGGACTGTGGAAGAAAAAGGATATTGTGAGTCGACCTGGATCCAAAGCCGAATATCTTACCACTAATGCCGAGATCAGTCTAGGGCTTTGGTTATTAAGCGGTATTAGTCGCTGGCTTGATATTCCCATAGGGAATGATCCCACAGCCGATTCCCTCATTTTCCTGAGGGGCATGCAGAACAGCATCGCAACATTGATCAGGGAGTCAAAACATGGTACTATCATACTATCTAAGCCGAACGTACGTTATGTGTGCAAAAAAAAACAAGAAAGATGACGATTTCTGTCGTATTGGCATCAGAGCGGGTAGAACGAGAGTATAGGTGATATATGTGGTATGGTGATGGGAAGGTGGCCGCAGTATAAAGATGGATACATGTCCTGAGCGTAAAAGACATCGAGGACGAAGTCGATGCGCAAAACGGTGATCATGGGGATATTCCGCCGCAGCTAGATACGTACGTACGTTGATACCCAGGGTGTGCAGCACACGCAGAACGAAAAAACGACACGACTTCATAGAGAGCCACGTTAAAAGGTATAATCAACCGGTTATTGAGCAATGCAATGAAGCTTGAGGATATGTTGAGACAATTTGTGCATGAAACCAGTGATCCTGCGACTGTCGTGCAATCCTGCGGTACTCCGAGTCCAGGAAATGCTAAAAAAATTCCAATCACGCACCGTCTTTCCTCGCGATGGTCCTTCTACCCAAATTTCCCTTCATAGTGTACCCTATAAATGCCTTTACTGGGGGCCATAGACGTATCATAGGTAGGCTGGGAAACCTTCGGTGGGTGAGATACGAGTACGTGCATAGCCTAAAAAGTACAGGAAAGGATCAGAAGGGCTTTTCTGAGTTGATAGAGAGCTGTATACGCGCCAAATTTTTGCTGGCTCCAAGTGTCGAGGTTGAAAAAATAAATTTGGAAGAAAAAAGTGTTAGACTGATTTCGCTGGTCGAGGAGCCGGATATAGGGCTTGAGAGAAGGGAGATGAGGCGGTGGTCCGAAGCCGCGTTGGAGGCAGAGAAAACAGGTACAAATATTAGATAAGATATCCGGCTTAGCATCAACGAGCATCCTCTAAAGACTAAAACTCTGAGGCCAGAGTGAATTTCCAGGTACAAAACGGTCTTTGGAAGTAAAATGGGATTATTAACCACTTTTACGTGTTCAATGCTCATTGAATTACTAACGCTTTTTTTTATATTCCTCGAGCTCATCGTGCCCTTTCTTGCGTAGCTCAAAGCTCCTGTACGGGTTGTTATGACAGAGGTATTCGTTGAATCATGTGGACCCTGGGCGCGCCTTTTCACTGCCATATCGCTACCCTTTAAAGCCTTCGCCGCAATGTGACCGCATTCGTAAGGACCCGTCCCGAAAGTACCGATGAAACCTCATCACCGCTCCAGCATGTTGGCTCTCTTCTCTCTAAAGTTTTACTCACGAAAGTCATCCTTTCTTCTAGGCATCTTACAGCTCCACCTGTGCTGTCCGAGTTTTATCGGTATTACTATCAGGGAGAGCCGCAAGGAGCTTGCGAGTTGGATTAGGTTCATGCCATTTTCGTGCCTGACCTGACTATGCAAATCAGCTGAAGAACTCTTCTCGACGAAACCGTAGGACAGCAACTAACAGCAGCCGGTGCAGTTCTCACCTTGGCGTTTGAAGATGCTCCATTGAAGTATTGTCTAATGATTTCGCGGCTGATCTGAGTAGACTACCATTCTAAATAAATTGTACATTTCTGACGGGAGCGTTTCTTCGCAGGTCTTGTATGATAACAGATGGCCTCTGTTCTCCCGGGCTAGCTTCCTAGCTTGCATGAGGCATCTATGAAGTTGAGTATTTTCGGTGCTGACGAACTTCCGAGTACCACCGATCCTTCTAGAAGCAGTCTATGCATCACAGTGGCACTCCAGGATCACAGGCTGCCGATCTGATCACTGGAAATGCGGTGTTTAAGTCCCCTGAACCTTTACTTGCCGCGCGCCGACACTCGAGCGGGAAACTGACTACTCGTTCTAGGACTGGAATTACTCGCTAGTGCCCTTTTCTACCGTGCCGATCTTTGTGATGCTGGCACTGAGTCCGCAGCTCGCATGAGAAGCGGGTCCCTTCAAATAAACTTTTTGGCCGACAAGCCTTCTGAGGCCATGACTTGGAATATATCCTTGCTAGCGGACCCCACCAGTCCACCTGCACAACCATAATCAAAAGTCAGGACATTCTTCGGCCTCTTCGGCCCCAATGGAGCTCCATCTACATATCAATCACTCTTCACTATTGGCCATGGGTACCCTATTCATCCTCTTCGACTGTGATCTGATGCTCTTCCTTGACAGAATTAAATGAGGCTGATATCAGTGCTGTTAAGTTGGACCCAACAAATAAGATTTATGAAACGAAAGCAGCCAATGAATTCGTGAAACGATTTGTTCAGTTCAACGTTTGGTCAGCTATTTCCTTTGCCCACCAATATATCCAGAAGGCAGTATTGTTCCGTACGGTATGCTTCCAAACCCTTGCTTTTGGCTCACGAAGTGAACAGAATTTCGTCCCTGCAGGAGGCCTCAATGTCAAGATTCCCTTCCATGTTCGTTTATCGAACTTTCCCAGGTTCCGAAAGGGTGAGCATTCTCCTACATATTCGTATGCGCTAGTACCGATCATAGATCATATATCAGTGGATCACCATCAGCGCGCCATTTCACGGAAAGATGATCAACGGATCCTTTGAGTTTGCACCATAGCGTGCCGCGTTTTTGAACGGCCGGGGCTGTTCAAAATCTTCCATTTCCTCTGCTATCCTGTTACGCAGAGCGGCATTAATGCGATCTCCTGAAGGCACTGCAATCTTCCTTTGATTCTTATGCGCTAAGTCATCTCAAGTCTATTTAAAGCCAACTGCTATATTAAAAAAGACCGTCTGAGAAAGGCCCAGTCCAGGAGCAATGTCTATCTCTCAAGGATTCGATCTATCTGAACAACTGGATGTCCCATTTTCCGGTGAAGCTCCACAATTACCTTGCGTATTCTCCGTCTGAAACTTCTCATTTTCTAGGACTCTTGGTTTCCATAGCGTGGGTACCAAGTTCCCACACCGTAAAATTAAAATGCACATGACACTCAATCATCTTCGGTAGTCTCTACGGTGTGACTATGGCACAGGCCTGGAGTTATTTCAACCAGAATAGGGATAAATGGCCTCTCCGAATGTTGGTGAGCAAACTCTCCCTTTTTGTGTCCGAAACTAGATTGCAAACCCAACCAATGTCGCTAGGTTCTATCCCTCATGTAAGTTGGAGTTCAACCCTGCAAACGTCATCGTTTACACTCCTCAACCCTGCAGAATCATGGATCTCACCGCCTCTGTACTCGAAGTTATCCCCTACCGATATCTTTTGGTTAGATGTTCCCGGTTTGTCAGGAACCTCTGATGGACATTTTCTCCAGATCGTACATTTCGGCAATCTGTTGGCAGTAGAGAGCGAGATATCGTGAGCTTCATGAATTGCGGTCGTGATTTATATATACCAACTCATGTCTACGTCTTTCAGAATCAGATATACGATGGAATCGTCCATAATCACTGTCATCATAGGATTTGCGTGCGTTTGCGCTATTTTGTTCAGAACCGGAGATCGCTGACTCTCGATGGACAGTGTCCAAATATTTTTTGCGAGTCGCATTTATATTTGTAAGTACAATCAGAAATGCTTATCCGTTCAGATCTGAAAGAAGAGGACACAGTAAAACGACTTCATCAAGTGGTTCCCGCTGTCATCGTACGCTTCCCGCCCCAAGTCTTTGGTGTCATCTCGCTAACTACCGGAATTCGTGCAGGTTCTGTGCGCTATTGGATCTCTGGGTCAGTGCTTGAACTCGATCACGTTAAGACATGTTCTGAATAGTCCATGTTTGGCACAGCTTGTGGACTAAGTACGAATTTCACCTTGACTACATTTCTGGAATAAAAACTCAAAGAAACCTTCACCAGTGATCAGGATTCAGGGAGTTATGCAGCCAAATTTCAGTTTGATGTTGGAGCATAGAACAAAGGTCAATTCATCACAAATACATGGAATCAACCATAGTGATGCGGATTGCTCACAGCTGGAATTAGGGCTATATTGTGGCTTAGCCGCTCTTTGTGATATTTTCGCCACAATGGCTCTTATATGGACATTTTGGGTCTCGAAGACAGGGTTCAGGAAGTAAGTATTATTCCTTGAGCATCATGCAGCTTGACAACATCACTCTCAGGACGGATACTATGCTATATAAACTATTACAGTTCACAGTGACTCGTGGAATCCTAATAACGCTCGTCCAAGTGAGCTTTTTTGCGACATTCATGGCTTATGATCCTGTTGAGCTGAAATGGTGAGTTAGAATCCTGGATCAAACGAATGATGCTGAGAATTTGTCTTTTAGGATGGCTTCGTTTTTCTGTAAAAGCAAAGTGTACGTGATCACAATGCGTGAGTGTCCTGATTTCTACTTGAGCTGTTTACTCATCCGAGTCCTCAATCAGTCGCAATGTACGCAGCTGACCATGGTCGGACAATCACAAGAGACTAACTCTGTTCACAGTCTTAACAGCAGACCATTGCCCCGGGATAATAACCCGGCTATCTCTGTCAGCATTCAGAACACCCAAAACAGTATAATGTCAGAGCAAGATAGTGAACGGCCTACCGTAACAAATGACCCGGAGAGGGGATATGTGGCTCGTTCACTGGTAGGATATATCTGCAACCATTCCGTTCACTAGAAACTGACACCAGTTGGTTTTACAGAACTCGACAAGTGCTGAACAAGAGGGTGACAAGTCACTCCCCAAGCCTCTAGTCACTGATTCGAATGATTGG
This sequence comes from Moniliophthora roreri, assembly GCA_001466705.2. Taxonomy (NCBI): domain Eukaryota; kingdom Fungi; phylum Basidiomycota; class Agaricomycetes; order Agaricales; family Marasmiaceae; genus Moniliophthora; species Moniliophthora roreri. Next base: position 81,679 of record LATX02000252.1, read on the forward strand.
TGGGCAACTCCTATGTCTGATATGGTCGTAAAATGAGAGATGTGACTTTGGCAACTTGATGATAGTATCAGTTCATCTATTGATCCAGCAAGCTTGACTGAAAATGGACATTATGTATTGAAATGAGCCATTATGAGTGGCATGACAGGGTCTATGAGATACAATCACCGACTGGCTAAATTATATCTGAGGTCTTCATGTAAGTTATATACTTTTGAATGTATTTATCCTTTTTTTCCGGCCTGCTCTACAGCGTATTGTCCAATGCAAAGGAAAGATCCCCTGGGTTGCAAACGCTTTAGCATGTCTGACAGTCTCGTCAAGGCGATCATCCATAATCCCTCCTCGGCCACAATCAAGTTGGACACGACGAGTAAGATATAGATCCGAATCTTGAGTTGAGGTGACTTGCAATTCAATTTCGTCTATTCATTACTTGCGCTCATTTACAAATTACCTATCATTCACGTCGTTCCTGCCGCGGCTTGCCATGATATGTATTATAATGGCAGAATGTCACGGTGTCCGCATATCGCTTTGTCGGTATTAGAAGAGCGTGTGCACCTCAGGTGATCGTGGAATGAGATAAGATTCGGGGGGTCTAGAAAAAGACTCTTCCTCTTCCTTCGAAGCTTGAAACGGTTCTATATATTGTCGGATATGTGGTCTCCCTCGAAAAAGGGAAAGAAAGAATAAGTACCGTACCAAAATCGGGCATATACATTTTCAAGGAAGGGTTCAAGGACATGTCCTTGACTTCCTTGAACTTCCTTGAACTTCCTTGAGCTTCCTTGAGCTTCCTCAAACATTCCTGGAATGTCCTCAAGTGGCCTAAAACACTGTATTTAGTATCATAATAAAGGTAACTTCACTGTCATTGNGACTAGCAGACTGGGCTCACTCTAGTCCTTATTACCTGTTATCTCATGTCATATTAAAGTGTTCCAATTCAGAAATAGTGTAAAATGAATAAAAGTGGGTCTTTTCTAGGTTCGACAATTACTGGAGATCACTGACTCTTGATGGACAGTATCCAAATATTTTTTGCGAGTTGCATTTATATTTGTAAGTACAATCAGAAATGCTTATCTGTTCAGATCTGAAAGAAGAGGACACAGTAAAACAACTTCATCAAGTGGTTCCCGCTGTCATCGTATGCTTCCTGCCCCAAGTTTTTGGTGTCATCTCACTAACTACCAGAATTCATGCAGGTTCTGTGTGCTATTGGATCTCTGGGTCAGTGCTTGAACTCAATTACATTAAGACATGTTCTGAATAGTCCATGTTTGGCACAGCTTGTGGACTAAGTACGAATTTCACCTTGACTACATTTCTGGAATAAAAACTCAAAGAAACCTTCACCAGTGATCAGGATTCAGGGAGTTATGCAGCCAAATTTCAGTTTGATGTTGGAGCATAGAACNGACTGAAAATGGACATTATGTATTGAAATGAGCCATTATGAGTGGCATGACAGGGTCTATGAGATACAATCACTGACTGGCTAAATTATATCTGAGGTCTTCATGTAAGTTATATACTTTTGAATGTATTTATCCTTTTTTCTGGCCTGCTCTACAGCATATTGTCCAATGCAAAGCAAAGATCCCCTGGGTTGCAAACACTTTAGCATGTCTGACAGTCTCGTCAAGGCGATCACTCATAATCCCTCCTCGGCCACAATCAAGTTGAACATGACGAGTAAGATATAGATCTGAATCTTGAGTTGAGGTGACTTGCAATTCAATTTTGTCTATTTATTACTTGTGCTCATTTACAAATTACCTATCATTCATGTCGTTCCTGCCGTGGCTTGCCACGATATGTATTATAATGGCAGAATGTCACAGTGTCCACATATCGCTTTGTCAGTATTAGAAGAGTGTGTGCACCTCAGGTGATTGTGGAATGAGATAAGATTCGGGGGGTCTAGAAAAAGACTCTTCCTCTTCCTTCGAAGCTTGAAATGGTTCTATATATCGTCAGATTAGGGATGCCAACAGCTCGGCTTGGCTGGCTCCAGCTGGCTCAATATGGCTCGGCTCCCTTAGCAGCTTCAAGCCGCTAAGCCGATGGCTTTGGGGGATTTTTTTTTCACCCATAGAAAGAGAACAGAGAGAGAAAAAAATGCATAACTAGATAACTATCGTACAAATGAAACTGTAGGTAGATTCCCCCTAAAGATCTCAACATCAATAGTGTCAGGAATGTGATCCTCGTCCTGACGAACAATCTCTTCCAACTCTGTAATCTTGTTGCTTTGGTTGTAGTGTCCTGTGAAATTGAGTGGACCATTAGTGCTTGATGGAGTTCTTCACAATCTGTGTTGCCTCCATTAGCTCATTACCCAGCTGTGTGCGCAGATCAGTCTTGGTGTGCCTCGATGAAGAGAACAGGCGCTTGCAAGGCACCGAAGTACCCTGGATTGGAAGCAGATCAACAGCAAGTGCGAAGATGGTTGGGTACTTCTCATGATTAGCCTGGAGTAAGGATGAGATGAAGGAATGAAAGATAATAGCACACAACATACCTCCCAGTATTTTACCAAACCATCCTTGTCATCACTTGCAAGTGTGGTATCTTTGTAGAGGTAAGTGGCAGCTTCAGCCTCAATAGTCCCTTCTCCAAAATTCTGCTGCCTTTGACCAAGTTGGAGGATGTCCCATGCCCACTTGTCATCCATGGCATTAGCGTTAGGTTGTTGTGGAGGGCTGCTTGGATGTTGGTCAACATGGCCACTTGGACATTGGTAAGCATTGCCACTGGGATGTCTCCATCATAACTACAGTATGCATAGTGAGACTTATGAATAATCATAACCATGGGTAACTCACTTCGTCATGAAAGGTGTCTAGAATGTCAGTTTTATGATGACACACATTCTGCTCAATCCAGTCCATCTTGATATTTGGGTGTACAACTTTATGGGATAATTAGAAGCTGCTGCAGTCTCAGATAGAGCACTTACGCATAGACAGAAAGTATGCAGGAACGTCTTTGACTTGGTTGAGGTAATCTTCAAGCTTGTTGATACCATGCTGGATAATGCTAGAAAATTCCGGATATATGCCTTGAAGTTCAACCTACTTATCAATAACAGAATGAAAGGCTGGGATAGCATATGCCAAGCAGGGAGTTCCATCTGTTGAAAGAAAATGCTAAAAGGCATGGAGAACCTGAAATAGAGTAAACAAACAATGTATGTACATAAAGAAGTAGTTGTGTACTGCAAGGATAATCTTACACACTTTGATTGCCTCCCATTCATACTTGTGGAGTATGTATGGCCCTATATCAGCTCCATGCACTTGATCAAGTCGGAAATCTTCCAGTTGCTAATATGAAACTGAGCAAGATGTACAAAAGAAACTGAATGTTACTTACAGGTCTCAGTTCAAGGGCTCTGTGGAGCATGTGATGTGATGAAGACCAGCAGTTCGAGATATCTTTGACAAGGACAAGCTGGCAGCCATCTTGAGCAGCTCTGATGAGCTTATCAAATGCAATCTGTTGTTGACTAGAAGCCCGACACTGCATTTGATTTAGGTATGATTGCTGTGACATATTGTAGTAAGAAACTTACCTCCTGTACCATTCCTCTCATACGAGTTAGTACACCAGGCTCATGGGTGCTGGGTAATGTGCCACCATCCTTTGCTGCAAAAATAGCAGCCAAATCCTCCTTATCCATATAGTATAGGATTGCGGTTATGGCAAAGTGAATAATATGAGCAAAACATCTAAGAGGGTGGTTAATTTGAATAGAACGGAGGAATGCAGAACTGATCAGACCTAATGTGATTGTGGGTATAGTGAAAATCAATTCCCATTCCCTCCAGTCGATATTCAAGTCTCTCAAACATAGCATCATTATTTGTTGCATTGTCACAAGTGATCCAGCCAATCTGAGGAGTTGTCAGCCAGGTATCATAGGCTTGGATACACATACCTTCTTCAGAAGTCCCAACCAATTTACTAAATATAAGAATGCTTCCCCCAAATGGGCACCAGTGTGTGATACCGGTACCTCATGAAATGCAATTACATCAGAACGAAATTCAAGTAGAGTTCGTGTCTGGACACCACACTTTGTCTTCTCCATAATGACAACCTCTTTGATCCAGTGGGTGGTGATAGTGATGAATGGGAAAAGATTCAAGTCTGTCCACCTGTCACAAGTGAAGGAGATCTTGCCAAGCGTGAGCTGAATCATAGTCAGTTAAAAAAAGGTGAACACAATATATATGAGCATACCTTCATCTCAGCTGCAAGCTCGTACATCTTCTGGTGCCAAGTTTCAATGATTACCTTTGTCATCGTAGTCCGTCCCAGAATTTGGCCCTTTGTCAGGTCTTGCCTCATATAGAGCACAAGGCAAATAACCTGTTCTGACTCCACAAAGGTGATGGGCTTGAAAGTTCCATTAATACAAGCGTGACAAATGAATGGACAAGTACATACCAGATCCTCAGCAATAATCACTTCCATGAGCAACTGCGTGAGACCCTGGATGCTGAACTTCTCAAATGCCTGTGTGGCTACCACAGCAGGTACCTCAATACTGTGTTCACTTCGATATGCCTCCACCTTTTTGATGACTGTTAGTGCCTTGATAGGGATTCCGAGACAATCACAGTGTGCAATCCATATGGGAATATGGGTGGGAAGCATCAGATGGTTGTGCATGTTTGTAATACTGCTTGTTGTTTCATATGTCTGCACTTTAAACATTTCTGGAAACTCTGATTTTGACTTCAATCTGTAAAAGTATCAGTAATTATGTGCTGAGAATGCTTTGCTAAGGAACTCACTCAAAGCAAATGTTGCAGATGTATTCCATCTCTGTCTCTGTAAAAAGTGTATGAACATCATTGGCACATTTATCACACCGTCCTGCCTTGCCAGTTCCAGCAGTTCTTTGTGGTGTACAGGTAAAGTCTGTTACCATGTGACGACTGTGTGCAGGAAGCCTCTGAACACTAGGTCGAGCTTGGGGGAGAGGCACATGTCTAGATGCCTGCGGTGTCTTATCATTATCTGTAGAAGACTTAGTACTGATGTTTCTTGAAGAAAGTCAAAATAATGAACTTACCACTCCTAGTACGTGCACAAGGGGTGGGAGTTGCCAAGGGATTGTTCTCGTCTGCACTATCACTTGAAGTATCATCCCACTTGAAGTCCTCACCTGGAGATTCGTTTGCAAAATGCACAGTGGCATGAACTCAACTGTGACTGTGGCTTCCTGGCTGGTGTAATGCTGGCATGAGCTGAGATGGTGTCGAAGAGTTGTCTAGACCAGTAGGTTCAAAGAAGAAGGGATTATCTTCATCGTCATCTGGGGCAAGTTAAAGGCCAGTCAAGGGATTGTAAGGTTGTGACTTACAGAGTGGAAGTTGTGCAGAACATGAATGAGAACGCCCTCTTGAAGACAAAGACTGACGTGTTGTTGAGGATTGCCAGCCTCTGGAAGATTGGCAGCCTCTCGAGAAGTCTTGTTCTTCAGGCTTCCAGGTGCCTTGATTGCACCATGACTGCCTAGGAGGAGGTTCCAGGTGGTCAACTACAGTGCATGGAACTGGAGGCTGGCTTGGTGTTCTAGTGCGTGGTGGGTTACAACTAGAGGCATAATCAGATGTAGTGTGTGAACTGGAAACATTAGCTTTGATGGAAGTGTGAGAAAAACTATTAGAACTTAGAGAATGGCACATACCAGCGTTGTCTTGTGGCACAGTTTGACGAGTACCAGAACATGTGTTTCGACTAGTACCTGGTTGAACGTTAGCATCTGACAGTTGAATATAGGATATACAAAGATGCCTACCTTTAGATGCACCAGTAGTGCCTTTCCCTTTCCCCTTCTTCATTCCAGCCATCAGGAAGAGAAGAGGTTGGCTGTAGTAGGAAAGATCTTCATCAGCTTTATATGTATTAAGTCAGCTAGAAATCAGATTTGGTACCAGCAGAAAACATAATAGCCACGACAGCTTGAAGCCGTCCATCAAACTCATCAAACTTGGTGGTCACAAAGATTGAGATGCATAAAGGACTGTTATCACATTGCAATATGGATGGACCGCAAGACCCAATAAAAAATAGAAACCCTAATGTCTTCATTTGGATAATGCCATATGTGAATAGATAAAATAGAGAAATATCCATGTCAGAAATGAAAAGGATGAGAAGCAACAAATCAAGGCAAGGAGCACAACCCTAAATAATAAAGATGACATCACTGAGGTTGGCAGAGAAAGAAAGCAGANCTGCACTATCACTTGAAGTATCATCCCACTTGAAGTCCTCACCTGGAGATTCGTTTGCAAAATGCACAGTGGCATGAACTCAACTGTGACTGTGGCTTCCTGGCTGGTGTAATGCTGGCATGAGCTGAGATGGTGTCGAAGAGTTGTCTAGACCAGTAGGTTCAAAGAAGAAGGGATTATCTTCATCGTCATCTGGGGCAAGTTAAAGGCCAGTCAAGGGATTGTAAGGTTGTGACTTACAGAGTGGAAGTTGTGCAGAACATGAATGAGAACGCCCTCTTGAAGACAAAGACTGACGTGTTGTTGAGGATTGCCAGCCTCTGGAAGATTGGCAGCCTCTCGAGAAGTCTTGTTCTTCAGGCTTCCAGGTGCCTTGATTGCACCATGACTGCCTAGGAGGAGGTTCCAGGTGGTCAACTACAGTGCATGGAACTGGAGGCTGGCTTGGTGTTCTAGTGCGTGGTGGGTTACAACTAGAGGCATAATCAGATGTAGTGTGTGAACTGGAAACATTAGCTTTGATGGAAGTGTGAGAAAAACTATTAGAACTTAGAGAATGGCACATACCAGCGTTGTCTTGTGGCACAGTTTGACGAGTACCAGAACATGTGTTTCGACTAGTACCTGGTTGAACGTTAGCATCTGACAGTTGAATATAGGATATACAAAGATGCCTACCTTTAGATGCACCAGTAGTGCCTTTCCCTTTCCCCTTCTTCATTCCAGCCATCAGGAAGAGAAGAGGTTGGCTGTAGTAGGAAAGATCTTCATCAGCTTTATATGTATTAAGTCAGCTAGAAATCAGATTTGGTACCAGCAGAAAACATAATAGCCACGACAGCTTGAAGCCGTCCATCAAACTCATCAAACTTGGTGGTCACAAAGATTGAGATGCATAAAGGACTGTTATCACATTGCAATATGGATGGACCGCAAGACCCAATAAAAAATAGAAACCCTAATGTCTTCATTTGGATAATGCCATATGTGAATAGATAAAATAGAGAAATATCCATGTCAGAAATGAAAAGGATGAGAAGCAACAAATCAAGGCAAGGAGCACAACCCTAAATAATAAAGATGACATCACTGAGGTTGGCAGAGAAAGAAAGCAGATGCACAAGTACGTGTTATTGACTGAATGTGAGGATGTGAAGCAAGGAGCATGAAGGGTACACAAAGCAGAGAGCATGGAGGATATGCGAAGTGGAGAGCATGAAGGATTACATGAAGGAACATGAAGGGAAAATGCAAAGCAAGAAGCATGGAGGGTATGCAAAACATGTAATCCAGTGACCGTACACCACGAGCACAGTGGAACAAGATCCAATATCGATAATGTTGAATGATAAGCCCCATCACCCCAAACGTGGCTGTAAAGACGTTAGAGTGACTACAAGCCAGCTCAAATGAACCTATACCATGCAGTCAACTACAAGTTGTCTGATGTCAGAACTGAGCAGCTGCAAGCTGGCTCAGAATGAGGCTGCTATCCTGGAATAAATGTGTGAGATTGTATAAGGATGTGAAATGTACATGTACTTCCTCTTGCAGAGATACCTTGCGGGAGCTGATCCTTGATGCAAGTTGTGATGGGAGGCTTCAGAAGGGCAATCCATGACTACAAGTCAGTGGAGATGAGTCCAGACGACTACAAGTCATCAAAGTATGAGCAGCTGCAAGCTAGCTCATATTCTAAGTCGAGCTAGAGTAGGTGAATGAAAAAAGTGAATATTTATTACATGCACTGTGATTGACCATGTACCTCTGTGTTCCAAATGCTATCCATCAACACTTCTTCCTTTGTCCATACACAAGTCCTAGAATAAGTAGAATTTTCAGAAAGGAAGATAGAAAAAGAGACCAGCATGTACCTTGTAGTTGAGCAACCAAAAAAAGAAGGAACAGAGATTGAGGAGGAGGACAAGATGATGGCAAATGGTAAATGACGATGGACATGCACCTGCAAAAAGTATGTTACATTACAATATCCTTACAACAGGATTATAAAGGTTACAACATATGATAATAAATCCAGCTAGATTTTAAGTGTATTGTAGCCTAGTTGCAATATATTGAAATATTTTAACTGCCTTACAACCCCATTACAACTACATTACAACTGTCTGGAAGGATTATTTGACATTATAGCCACATTACAACCACATTACAACCCACATAGAGTCATTACAACAAGTTAAAACCCCAGTACATGCACATTATAACACAATTTCAAATATAAGTAAAGTTCTTAGTGCAACAGCATATAAAAACCCATGCAACATGACAATGTAACAAGGCTTTATTATTAGATACACCTATTTATATTTATAATGAAACTGATTTTTAATCAATAAATGATAAGCCAGTGTGGGTAGAATAAAATGTTTTGGAGATAGGTCTTTTAGTAAAAGGGTATAATGCACTGTGTGTGTTTATAGTTATGTGGCACAGTGGTACAGTGGTTCTGAGCACCCAGCAGCTACCAGGCTGCTGACTAATCTACTGTAAGGTTGTGGGTTTGACTCAGAGGTTGCAATGAATGGATTTTTATTTCTTTTTGTCTCCGATCTGAATAGTCAAAATACATTATAACAGCTAAATACACTTCAATACATTTTAATAGTAATTCTGATAAGGATTTGGTATCTATTTACTGTCCAGTAAGGTTGTAATATAGTTGTAACATTGTCTTTAGGCTGTAATGGCATTGCAACTTATTATAATTATTATGAGACTTGTAATTATTATGGTATGTTACAACTACATTATAACTAGGTTACCATATCTGACTTGGCATATAACAGGGTTGCTAATGGTTATGGAACTCATAATGCATTATGAGGGTTATAACCCTATTATAATGCTATGTACTTTTTGCAGGTGCATTGCATTGTGCAATGCTTTGAGAAAGTCCGTTTCAAAGTCTGCCAGCACTCAATTCAGAGTCTGTCAGACTTAAAAAATACAAGTGCTGGGTCATTGATCTCTCGTATCAACAATCTCATACCTCTCTTTATCCCTCTTCTCTTCCTCATACCCCTTCAAGACTGGTCCAGGAGTGCAAGCTTTTGAAGAAATAGCTGGTGAGTTGAAATCAGTATCCTTATAGACCCAGTACTCATAACTAGTACATCAAGTTTTTACCATCCAGACCTCTGGTACGTCCAAACCCATCCAATGCATAGGAAAGGTGGCAAAGCAGGAGGTTTGGGCTTGTAGCCATAACCTCTAGCTTGAATCTGACTTGTAGTCAGACTCACCCATCCCAAACTTGACCTGTGGTCAGTTCAAAACTGCTGCTGCTGTCTTTCCTGTGTGCACTTCAGGTTTTCATCAATATTTTTCAACAGCCCTCGTTCAGTTGGGAACTCGCAGTCAAGAGAATTGGAATGGAATCAGAGGGGGATCAGGTTAGATGCTCTGCTGTCAACAATGCACAGATAGGTATGCTTGGTATGTGTCTGTCTAGTGTATGCCTTTAGTACTCACAGGCACTCCTTAGGAAAGGAATATCGTGTGATGGATGGGAGGGTTGGGGCATTTGTTGATGGCGGCAGCTATTTCGTTACATCTCCGAACTGCAATAACATCTACATGCCATGTCTTGGGAAGCATGAAGTGGTTATGCGTTGTGATTACCTATATGGTGAAGATGATCCACTTAATTATCCACAACCCTTCATTTCTGATTGCTGTCATTGGGCCACTCTCCGATGCTGACTGTCTGCTGATGATCCTGCCAGCAAATGGTAGAATACTCTTCCAGTAGCTGCATTTCACAGAGATGAAGAAGGTGGCAGCATAAAAGGCATGGGAACATGGCATGCTATGTACCTGGAAACATTTCAGCAAGATTACAAAGTTCTCCAGCAGTGAGCGGCCTCATATACATCGATGCAGTGCATAAAAGGAAAGGAAGTCAATAGCTTTATTGCAGCATTAAGCCTGCATTTGGAACAGACACTGTGGCAACTTACTTCTCTCACACTCCCATATTACTGCAACTGTCAGCTTTTCTCATATTTTCAGCGTTGGTATCTCGAGCTTGAAGCAGCCCTTGACTGGGTCGAGATCTATCAGCCTGCTATGGCATCAAGAACCATGCCTATGAAGTCTGGAATGGCAAACCCCAATGTGATGGGTGCCTTCTTGTTTGACTCCACTCACTGTGAAATGTTTCATTCGGTTGATCTCCCTTTTTGGTTCATCAGGCTGGTGGAACATCACTGTTCTACATGTATTGACAAAGAGATAATCCCATTGACTCCTACTGCCTTACACACCCAATCAAAACCACTCACATCACATCCATGCAACATGATCTTCTCTGGTGCCAGTAACGATAAAGCAAAGGCATTTGCTATGGAGAACTATGGTTGTTCACTTGTGTCCTTCATGGATCTGTTTGCTGTCGCACCAGAACCTGAACCATCAACATCTTCCACTACTCTGTCTTCAAGCATGAAAGCTGCTTCCTGTTCCCAGAGTCGAAAGCCAAAGAGGAGTGGCCAGAGTCCCTGTAAGTTCCAGTCTCTCATCTCTATGTCACAGCTTACTAAATATAAACCAGATGAAAGGCCTAGCCTGACCACAAAGGTTGAATGAAACAAGTTCTCTGAGACATGTGGTCCATACTCACCTGGTGTACCTGAAGTCTGGGTTCATGCATTGGGTGATATCAATCAATTGAAGTGGCCACCTAAAGAAAATGTTCTGAATGGTGGATATGCTTTCCCAGAACTGGGTCTCATTCTGTATGCTGGTTCAACTTCAACAGATTGAATGCTGCAGTACCTGAAGACATGGCTGTGATACTGCTCAATTCTTATATTTCGACACCAGCTCCCGTTCATCCTACCAGACGCTCCTTCTGCTGCATATGGTGCATGGTCACCGAAACAATAGCATATGCTCTTGGCACTCCATGACAAGGCTTCTGGATCAGGGACAGTTCAAGCTCAACAGAGGAAAGAGGTTTATGATTTGCTGGCTGAGTCTCTCAAGATAATGGATATAGATGTGGATGGAAAGGTTGTGGAAGAACATTGCTTCATGTGGTGGGAGGTTTCTGTTCCTATTGGTCACCTATCAGAGCCTGCAGTTGTGAAGGAAATCATTTGGGAGTTGTATGAGCTTAATTTTCGGTTCGAGTTTCATGCTCTCAATGGGAAACTTGGTCACAGTGCTGTCCAACACAGTGTCGGCGTGAATGACCTAATGACATTTGAGATGTCCATGCAAGCCTGTTTCCCAGGATCAATTGGTATTTGGAACCCCACGCAGATAACATAGATCCAGTCAAAGAATGGTCTTGCAGTGGCTGAACTTTGACAGTGCACAAGGTACTTTCTCAGGATGCGGGATATTGTGAAGCAGTGGCCAAAAGTGAATAATTTGCCAGTTTTGCATTCCCCAAAGTCTACTGTCGACGAGTACTCTGATAGTGAACTGTTGGAGATGGAGCAAACAGTTGCTCTGTTCTACTGTCAATCATTCTACGAGATGTTTGGCCGACCACCAATTATCCCTCATCGATTAGATAACAATCACACCCTGGCACGTTAGCCCTCCATACATATATCAGCACCTTAGATCTTACTAGTAGCCAAGCTAATGCTAAGTCCATATAGATTTGCTCACTTCTTGTTTGTATATCTTGCAGACTCACACCACATTCCACCTGTAAATCACTCCACAGACACTATATACTTACTCAATGCATATTTCTTAATACACCTTGAATACACCTTCCTCTATATGTTTCTATTATTGACTACTAAGGTAAGCTACTCTTCGATCTCTTGTTTCAATTCTGTGAGAGAAAAAGTGCTACCCAGCTGGCAGCTTAGTGGCTTGAAGCTGCTCAAGAGCTGCTTGACTGAACAGCTCAGCTTGAGCTGTTTACCTGAGTGGCTTTATCTGGCTCAGCTTGATTCCGGCTCGAGCTGAGCTGTTGGCATCCCTACATCTTCTACATTGAATTCTGGTTGTCAGAGTACAAGATATTGATATTGTTCTGGGTAGGAAGACATGCCACTCCCGAAAAGCAATGCTTTGCTTTTGGCTTGAGATTCGCCCAGTGCTGAAAGACATCAACTCGCATGTAGCAAGAGCCTGTTGTCCTGAGTATGCACTAGGTATCAATGATGGGCTGTTATTCTTGTCTTGATATCGCTCTTGGGTGTGTGGTCAAGTGAAGAAGTAAGAATGATGTGTACTTAAAAATCCCATTCCTACTTGAGAGAATCCGTTTCAGACATTATGAGCAAAGCAGTTGACTCGCTTAGCCATGGCCCAAGGACTGAAATAGTCTTCGCTTCGAAAGAGCAAGATGGAGAATTTTCTCCAGAATAGTGATATGTCAAAGCAAGTATGTGGTTGCAGCAGTGGACTTGTCGGGTATGACATGTACCAGTCAATGGGAGCTGGTGGAGTCCTGACTGCAGGAATGAACGCTTTGGGAGCGGCAGGAAAGGCTCTTGAAGGCATTGAAGATAAGCATTTCCTGGGTGGGTTCTGTCTTGTACAAAAGTATCCTGAGAAGAATAGCAAGGTAGACATGAGCTAGTTGGAGATAATTGGGACACCGCACCTCTACACTGCCTTCAGGTCATCCTCTGTAGTACATGTTGACCGTGGTTGAGCAACAAAGAGCATTATCAATCGAGATAGCAGCAAGGACCAAACAGAACACTATTATGGTACTACTAGGTGGACATAAGATCATGAGTTTATGTGATGCGATCAGGCAGCTTTCTTCTGAACCACCACTGCCAGTTGCACGTCCAGTGCGTACAGACCTTTTCAAAATGCTTGTTTTTTTCAGAAGATGGCATAAATCTGAAATCAAATCAGACTCGCTTCAAGCCATCTCAAGTCTCACTATGTACGAGGTGTTCTTTTAACATGGTTTTCTCATTGAGAAAACACTTAATCTTCTTGCAAAGAGAATTTTTATAAAACCATATATAAATTCTAAATTTCAATTATGTCCTCTCAACAAGAATATGCCTGGAGAATACTAAATTTTCAGCAGCAAAAGATATGGAATTTTCAAATTCTGAGAATTAATAGATAATACAATATATTAGAATAATTTCTATACTGAGAAAACATTAAATTTTCTCTGGTTGAAAATCCTCAGAAAATGCTAATAAGATAAGATAAAAATTCCACATTTTCTATTGTGGGAAAGTCAGAGAAAACACTAGGAAAACACTAGGAAAATGGTAGGAAATTCATGTGAAGACACTATATTTTAAAGCAGTTTTTAGATAGTTTTCATATAGTTTTCCTTTTGTATTTAACATGTTTCCTTTGATATAAAATTCAAAATCTTATATTTGTTTTCTAAATGTTTTCTCACTATTTTATAAGGCAGAAAATTTTGTCTGGAAGCAAATATATAGCAGTATTCTGAGTGTATTTCCTTTGTATTAATAGCATAAAAAGAACACCTTGTATATAGTGTCTTCATTCAAAATTTGAATCATTTTCAACAACTCTAACAACTTCTCCCTGATGTTCAATTTTTACCCATTCCTCGATCTGTCTTACTGTCTTTTTCTCTGAAGACTCCACCTTTATCTATACTGTCAGCATCTCGCTCAAGAGTCGTCACCAACACACTCTGTCATCATCAATGTCACCACCATTCATATCACCCTTATCAAGGCCTGTCCCTATACCACATGTTTGCGGTGAGCCTGCTGGAGTAGAGATGATAGCTTGCTTCACTTCATGACCGAACAATGATGGTATCTCAGCTACTTTTCTGGCTTTTTGCTGACACTTTACACTCCCACTCCTACCAACTCATCATACTACCTCACACAGGCTTAACTGAACCTCAGTCTGCCTCTGAGCAACTTATTCCTACACATCACGCCCCATTCAACCGAACATGCTATACCAGTGCTATACCTTTTGCACTGCCCTGTCATTGCGCTACACCTGACTTCTCCGGAAACACCCACAGATTCAAAATCAAATGTGACTACATCCACTAGCATATCCATGTCAAGACATCCAGTTCAGCTAGAGCAATGGCACCATTGTCGATACATTCATCCACTTCCCAGTCAAGCATGCAGTTATGTCCAATGGGCTCATAGTTGTGGGAACTGTGAGAGCATGTTCTTTCTCTTCTTTTTCATTGGTATCTGGGCTTGTTGTCAACCGTTTCTGTACATACCTAGGATGTTCATCAGAGAAAGGCCTTCTGTGATGCAGGTCACTCTTGTGGTAGACATTTCCTGAATCCTCACATGTAAATCTATGGATATCTCCCCCTGGTCATTGCCCCAGATCCATAGCTATTTTTTGAAACATGTGTCTGCAGCCACTCCAACAGTAATTGAATCTTACAGCAGTAGGCTTGCAGTGCGATCAAAGTGATCGCATCACTGGAAATGAGATCATGAATAACCAAATGGGCCGCTCTGCCTTGATTATAAATTAAGCTTGTGGAACCTGGCCAATCAACCCAAACAACGATCAGCTCAAGAAGCAACAATGTCCAACAATACTTTAATTTGCATTCATGATGCTCCTCTTCATCCAGATAACTCTTGCCACCAGTCCCATCAATCCCAGATGGATTGATTGTCACTGCTTGACTTCAATGTTGTGTTGGGACAACAAAGGCACAGACAATGCATGCCAGCATCTGAAGGATGCCAACTCATTGGACAATATGAAGGCTTGGAAAATCTATAATAGAAATAAAGTTGAAGTAGTAGATCCGTTTCTCAATTTCAACAAAGGACTTCTCATGTTGTGTCATTTTAGTGCAGGGTCACTTATAATATGTGGGATACATTAGGTGCATGGGGAACCTGGTGGAGAGATTCACTGTGCAAAAACTACGAACACCTTGTGGATGGGGTGTGCAAGGAAAAATACTAGTACATGTAGGGTATCGGAATTATTTGTGGTCTTTCCACAAGGCAAGCTTACAGTTGTTTCCAGTTATCATCATGTATACAAGGACAGTGCGAGTGCTGTGGTGGTTCTAATGATAGTGTTGTATTTGACTGCTTGAAAACCAAAGGCATTGTCTGAATTGAAATTACAATTGTCTCGCCACTTGGTCGTGGGGGTTGCCTTTGAAATGGACATCATGTGGGGGTAACATTGGTATGTTCTCAGTCAACAGGACCATGTTTTAGAATGAGTAGCATTAGAGTCAGAGAGCCTCAATGAGCGTCACAGAGATGTGCCATAGAAATGTAATCAAGGAGGGGAGAAAACATTTGAGAGGTATCACAGGCAGGTCAACATAAGTATTGACTATCTTGACACTTGGACCCAATTGCAATGCTTGCCAGAACAGTAATAGTGGTGCACTATCGGTGCATGTAGGATTCTGCTTTCCAAAGTATTATTGACTCTTGAAAATACTTGGGAAATGTATCGTTATGGGGTCGTGAGCTGGTCCTGATTTGAGATAGCCAGTGATATGCATAACTTTTACCTTTTATTTCGCATGCAAATAGAGAATATTTTGCACTTTTATGGTTGGAAATGACATAAACAAGGGAATTGAGGACTAGTGTGAGCCCTGAGCAGCTAGTCAAAGTGAGTAGTAGAGAAGGATACAAAATATTAGCAGAGTAATGGTTGATAGTAGGCCATACAAGGGTACCCAACCACTGCTAGTATGAAAATAAACAGCAAATCTGAACACAGAGGAGCATCCCGAAACCTGTAGGGAAATAAACCACATCACACCTCTCTATCGAAAGCATACCAAAGGGAATATTTTAACTTTTAACAATATTTTCAATTCATACCCAACTTGAAGGAAGAATAAAAGCCTTTAATGATACATCAACAAGAATATTACCGAGAAACAGATATAAAATGGAGAATGAACACAGAGAATGACAAATTATCAGCGAGGGATACTTGAGATACTGATAATTATATTATATGAAATAGAAAAGGGATGATCGGTTAACCGGAAAGGTACCGATGTCATGAAAAAGCAGAAGACAAAGCTGTAATGACAAGAGATAACACAGCCGAGCTTATGCATACACATTAGAAGAGCAAATAGAAGCATATTACGTGTCCATAAGGCAGATAATAGAAAACAGAGAAGGAAGGAACTGTGTGGAGCGGCATGGAAGTTTAATAATTGCAAACAGAGTCGAAAGGAGAGCCATTTGTTAGAGAAAATTGGAGACAATTTGTGTCAGAAGACTGCACAATCATCAAAAAAAAAGAATAAAAGAGATTATGGCTATGAAGCCTGACTACAATTGGACACCGTGACAGAGAAATTACCAAACACAGCTCAGTTTATACATTAATTATCACCCAACTCAGTTTTATATGTATTTGTGACAGATATATTAGATTATTTATGTTGTAGGGTATATAAGGGGACATGTTTTGTAGGTGGAAAGCAGGAGAGATACTGCCCACCGATTACCAGAGTGTATGACGTTGTTGTTCAGGTAGAAGAGCTACTGGCAATCAGTATTTTTCAACCACTTTGGGCTCTAGCTTATTTAGTTGAGACCTGAGATTGTAACCCAAACCAGAGATATAAATAAAAGCTAGGAAGAGCTTAGTTTTTAACGCAAGAGGCGTGTTTTCTGATAAGAAGAATATTGTATCAGTTTACCAAGAGGGTAGCTGATGTGCATCAGTATAGTCTGGTGTTTCGACATGAATCAGAGAGGGTTTCAGGCTAGCAGTGTCTAGAAGATTTGTCCTCTTGAGAATCATTGCATAACATAGCTAAGAGGGCTATATTCAGGTACAAGAGGTATCTTTGTTCTTGCTTAGAAGAAGTTTATTCTTTGGGCAGTTTCTGGTTGAACATTGATACCAGTATTTGCTTTGAAGTGATTAATAAAACTATAAACCCATAAATATTATACAAAACGAACACCAATCTCGATCTGAGAAGTTGTTTTGAAGGCATTCATCTCTGAACTACTGAGCGAGACATTGAGAAATTATTCTTGACATTGTNGGCAATCAGTATTTTTCAACCACTTTGGGCTCTAGCTTATTTAGTTGTGCAAGAGGCACAGGCTAGTTGAGACCTGAGATTGTAACCCAAACCAGAGATATAAATAAAAGCTAGGAAGAGCTTAGTTTTTAGTGCAAGAGGCATGTTTTCTGATAAGAAGAATATTGTATCAGTTTACCAAGAGGGTAACTGACATGCATCAGTATAGTCTGGTGTTTCAATGTGAATCAGAGAGGGTTTCAGGCTAGCAGTGTCTAGAAGATTTGTCCTCTTGAGAATCATTGCAGAACATAGCTAAGAGGGCTATATTCAGATACAAGAGGTACCTTTATTCTCACTTAGAAGAAGTTTATTCTTTGGGCAGTTTCTGGTTGAAAATCTATACTAGTATTTGCTTTCGAAGTGATAATAAACCCACATAACCAATAAATATTATACAAAAAGAACACCAATCTCGATCTGAGAAGTTGTTTTGAAGGCATTCATCTCTGAACTACTGAGCGAGACATTGAGAAATTATTCTTGACGTTGCGGTAACAGTGAACCACGCCGAACCAACTCGCAAACAAAACTGAGAATCAAGAACTTATATATACCTTTTTTGGGGGTATTTTGGCACCACAGGCCTCATGTTTTCATAGTAGAGGCATAGGTTTTTGAGCATCTTCATCTGGAGCCCACTGCGAGGGAGGTTCTAGAGAATATTATCAGTGAATTACTTGATACAAAGAGATAAACTTCAGAAGAGACAATCAGATAGAGAATATTAGTTAAATCTTGAAGAGATTTGACACCAAAACCACTAGAGATCTTAGTGACAAGGAAAGATCTAGAGTAAAGGACTAGTCAAGATTAGTCTAAAGAAAAGAACCATTGAAGAATTTGTTCAAGGTTCCAGTTCACAGACAGAAGGAGCTTTGTTTAGTCAATTCGAAGCTTCATCGTCATCACAGTCCAGTGTAGGAAGGAGAGTGACAAGGAGTCATATGCAAAATACAGGCTCACAGTTACTACCACCTGCAGAGAGTTTTACTAGAAGCAGAGTGCCCGTATATCCAGCTTCNGCATCAACTGTTGATAGCTCATAAAGCCTGGAACAAGCCTCCACAAACCCATATGCACCCAATCAACTATAATCAACTTGGTAAGATACATTGGCAGCCCCTGTTTATATTGTCACTGATTTGGCATCTTTATGTTAGCCTCGGGATCTGAATCCTGCTTCTAGGACAGTAGATAAGGCATTTTTGTTGGGTTTCAGAATGATGGTAGCCAGGTGATTGCTATGGCGAATAATTCCAATTTCACAAGACTTATCTTTGTACAAGTGAAGATAGATTTAGACACTATGATCTCCCCCACATCTCATTTCTACTTGTCAACATTCTCAGACAAGTGGCTTTACCCTTTGAATCCCAATACAACAGTCAAGGTCAACTTCTTTATCCATCAACCCAACCCGTTCTCAACAGCTATAAATGGGTAAGGAAACATGGTTTCCAGAGAGTACACAACTGAATCCCAACATAGTCTCTGGACATGGTCCACTACATGAAATCTTCTGCTGATCAACAGTCTATCGTCAACACTAAATGCAGCCAGTCAGAACTTCTTGCACTCAGTGTCACACAACCATCGCAGTGCTTGCTCACATACGTGCCACTTTGAGGTGTGTCACATTAGCTCACAGGTACATATGAAGTTGTTTGTTATCTCTTCATACTTCTAATTACAAGTGAATTGCAGCAGTCCTAGGCTGAAATGACAATCAATCCATCATAGTCTGTTTCAGACAGATAATATGTTACTTTTCATCATGCTCTGTCCTTAAGGCATAGAATGAGTTGTCAGAATTACCAAAAAAAGGTGAGTCTTCTCTCACTGACCTCTGTCTACAATCTTATCCAACTGTGATTCCATCTACTTGGAAACAGCCTCTGTTTCAAGCTTGACCTCACACAATGTTTGATTATGAAAATGTCTTCACCTGACTGACTTGCAAGTACTATGTCCAATTCAGCCCCCTGAGTGTGATGACAGAGCTGACCCTTTGGTTTGACAGGTCCTCTCTTCTCATTCCTTCTTATGTGTATGCACATATTGCTTTCATTTCACATTCACAGCTGGCAAATTATTGTTTATTTTTATGCCACCAGGGCTAACATCAAGATATCCAATGTAAATAGTACATATGGGTGTTGAATATTCATACTTTCTTGTTGCATTCTGTGATGGTGCTCAGTAGCTTCCTGAACTCTCAGCACAGTGTAAATGTGTTAGTTGGCTTACTGGCTGGATAGCTGCTTACTAGCCGAGCCAAGCCAAATTGCCGGCTTTCAGCTGGTAGCCATTGGCGACAGTGGCTTGGCTTGTACTAGCTCAGCTTGACTGGCTAGCAGCTTGAAGCCGAACCGGTTGCAACACTACCCAGATCCATAGCCGTTTTTTGAAACATGCACCTGCAGCCGCTCTGACAGTAATTGAATCTTATGGCAGTAGCAAGAGGATCCAGATTCGAGCGATTTGTATACCCGAATGCTCGCGTGGTGAGTTGATAGGCAGGGCGGCAGGATATGCCGAATATGACATAAGCCCCGTTTTCATCTCTCATCTTGCTCTCATCGATAACAAGCATTCAACTAGTCTGTTTTTCTTTCTTATCCCCGTTTCCAACATTCACAAATCATGTACAAGTATTCAAAGATGAAATACAGTCAAGCTATCTACTCAATCAAGTTGTGGGGTGCAAACTTCTCGGACTCTTTGCAACACGAGTCCTTGAGGGCGTGATAGGCAATACTTGGGAGGACCGCTTCTCAGCTCGGCGCCTGGGCGTTTCTGGGCACGCGGATACTGTGACGGTTTTGGACGGCTACTCCAGAACTAATTCTTGTGGGATGCCGAGGCAAACTTGTTCGTATCCACTGACTCGTGCCTTTTCGAGGAATGCTTGCTACACAAAGGTGGGCCAATCATCTCCATGACAATCCTTCAGGTGTACTTACAGGGGAATTATAGTCCCATTGAGAGCCCAGGGCAGTGAGTTAAGTATTAAGAGGTCGCAGAATGACCTTACGCGTGTGGCATCTATAGAAGACGCGTCGTGCCGTATGGCGTATAGGCAGGAGCAGGATGAATGAAAGGAGAAATCGGTGGTTGGCGCTGACGTGTGTACAATGCGACCGTTCGGCATATCCTGCCGCCCCGCCTATCAACTCACCACGCGAGCATTCGGGTATACAAATCGCTCGAATCTGGATCCTCTTGTCGGGAACCGGGGTCGGAGTTGAGTTGGGTTGATTTTGGCTGATTTTGGCGCAAGATGGGTTCAGTTGAGCTAAACTCGGAAGTTGCGGCGAACCCATCTTGCGCCAAAATCAGCCGAACTCAACCCTAATCCCGGTTCCCGAGCAGGGCCTAAATATTTCAAATCGCATTAAGAGAACGGTGGGTTCATGCGGGAAAACCTCGGATAATCCTTCTGAGACGATTAATTGCTTGATTTTAGGCGAAAAAACCTTATGGGAAGTCATCCATTGACTGTCCCCACGTCCTGAATGCGAATAAATACATTACAAGGTCATTACGCCAGTAGGTCCTTCCATTTATCACTTTCTTCACGTGCTAACGGCGCCATACCAAACGAGTACACATGCATCTCTGTTATACCTTGAGATGCAGATTGATTGGTGAAACGTATGTCCGACAAGGCGGTGTCCCGACATTCGACATTTCGACCGAGTTGTGCTCGAACCATAATCAACGTTGGAGCAATACCCTGTCAGGCATGTAAAAGATCCTTCACTGATTTTTCGATAGCAGCCATATCACTTACAGCACTAAGAGGAATCAGCACATGGAAATCGAAGGGCACTTTCTCGGGACTTGTAGTGTTCTCCTGAACGAGACTTGCAATTATGATCGTTGGATAGAGTACCCCAGACTCAAGTCTGGAGAGTCGAAAGGTGATTAGCATGACTCTCAAGCACTCAAAATATGACTCACATTATTCTCGAGATCAGGTGAACAAAGGTGTCACTAGCTTGAACACCTTGGATGCGGGCTTGCCAGTATATCCACCAAATACGTCCGGCTTGATACGTCTGGGTCAGCGTTGGATGCGGGGCATGTTGGAGGAAAGGACGAACCAGTAAGGAGAGTAAGAATGGAGTTGACGGTAGCGCCAGTTGTTAAGTATATAAAAGCGAGGTAGTCTCCGGTGTTGTATAGTACCTCGTTTGAGTGAATCCTTGGGTCCCTAGTACCAATCGCCATCATTACGGCGCTGACGAGTCCGAGGGCTTGAGCGATTTTGTTAAAGGTCAATGAGAGGAAGGTCATTTTGGAGGTATACACACCGTTTGCGGCCACCGATGCTATTATCAAGGGGATGGCGACTCGTTTTTTAGAGCTCCAGATTACAAAGCAACGATGAATCTGGAGTAGGACATTAATCATGATGGCATGAAATGTACGGGATACGAACAAGCATATAATCAGTTGTGATGCTGGGGTGATGACGACTTTAGTCTTGAGCCCCGCGTGTCAGTGACGAAAGGACATACTTTAGAAAGACAGGGAGGATGAATCTGAAAGAGCTATATAAGCCCAGCAATCGGTAATATAGTCTTGACGATAGATAGATAGTTACTTACTGGACAATTTTGGTCATAACGTCGTATGTAAAATGGTACGCGAGTGGCTCAGGGTCCCTAATCTTCACTGTCGTAAAGGCAGCAATGGAGTCGCAGATTAAGAGGATGGTGGTATCCACAAGGAACGCCGTAGATAGTACGAAGAGAACCACTATCAGCGATATGTGTAGGTTCCGACTGGCACGTTGGTCGCCGTCCAGCTGGCGGCTGCGTGTCATATATAGGCACATCCCGAATAACAGGACATAGAAGCCTGACAGAAGATTAATTGACTGGTTCCCCGGAACGATTTGAGTGTGGACATACCATATACGAAGTATAGCACCTGGTATACCCGAGTTGTATCCGTTATGCAAACAAGAGATGATAGCTGAATGACCAACGTACTGATAAGTTGACTATCGGAAGAATGAGAGCTCCGGTGACGGGAATATCGATCTCTTCAGGGAGTGTTGATGACCTGGGTGCTGCAGATAGAGAAGGTGCTTGGTCCGTAAAGTTCATCTTTGGCCAGTTTTATACTACCAGTACGGTGCTTTGGTATATTGGCTTTGAAACCACTCCCCGACAACCCCTAACTTGCGGCTGGGACAGGAGTCAAACATCACTTTAACTTGAATATCGACGTGAACATGCTGACCTCGATAAGCCGGTGATTGAGAAAGCAAGATACAAAAAGCCTATGGGGAGGATTGAAGGCGGCTGGGTTTTGTCAACATAATTGCCTTTTCCTATGCCTAACTTATAGCAAATAGCTGAAGAAGCTCACCAAAGGATTCTGCAGGCAAGGGATGATATTGTGGTGATGGGAGAAGGTAGCTTGATGACGCGCGGCACAGAAACCAAGGTTCTCGGATCATTTCCTGCAGCTCAAGGGGGGGGCAAGAAAAAAATTTAAGATATAGCGCCGGATTTTTCTCTAAGAGGACCTCGGAGGGAACCAACCAACCATCACGTGCTAGACTTGCTATATATGGTAATCATTACATAATCAGTCTGCTCTGCATCCGCGCATCCGCAACCTTTTCTCCTCAATAACGACGCCTTTTGACCATCTCGCATGCCCTGCAGGTCCAGTTCGACCTCGAATATGTTATGGAACTAGATGAAACACATGGGTGAGTAATGTGTTTGAACCATTACATTGAATCTGACTCACAAAGCGGGTTTCCACAGCCCTTGCTTTTGCAGGTTACAATCTGGTTTTCCGCTACGGCAGCCTCAGTTTCACTGATATGAGCCCCACACTCATATTACGGCCTCGACGTAGCCGGCTGGGTCGCCCGCTTATTTGATTATCATCCGGAATCGCAGTTGTTGCATTTATCGCTTTCGCATTCGGATTCCCCTGGTACGTCATCTTCTACTTCGTCTGATTCATCACTCTCATGCTCTTCTGGTCTAAAAGGGTGGTACTTCATTACTATGTCCTTGAAAAGAGAAGAACAACATACTGCAGTGCAAGTCAAGAACTTCCCATCAATAACGGGAAGGTTATCCAGTTCCTAAGTTGAGCGCCGATGAATCTATGGGACATTATGGCATATACAGTGGTTCTTCTCACCAGTAGTGGGTCATTCGACATGGCGTTGATGGTCAGCGCTGTGCATTAGGACAAAATTTTTTTCTTGGGGACATTTCTCTATGCTAGTTTGCTCCGAATAGGTAGCTAGGACAAGGGAAACTGCCTAAATTTTTTGGGTATGAAAAAATTTTTAAGAGACCTCTGGACCGAACCAACCAACCGGCAGTATATGCCGGAACCATGGTCCGCCCCCCCCTTGCTGCAGCTGGTTCCGCTGCGGCTTATGCAAATCAATCCCATCCGCATTCATGGGCGCTTCGCGAGAGCATTCAGCCCATGTATGTTATAGAGCACTTACACAGGACAATATATCAGCATCAATTCATCTCTTTGAATGATATAGAGGAAAGCTATGGAAAGCCATTCCCCAAAGCTACACAAAGATGCTTCATGGACAAACCAAGACTACATTGCATCAAAAAGATCACCCCGAATGCACGAAATTATTGACTGAAAGTATACCGTGCAGAAATCTGTAGGTGCTCTATAACATACATGAGTACTTGTAGGTGTCGAAAAGGCACGTGAAGTGCCCTTGCAAGCGCTGGGCGAAGCGCCCATGAATGCGGATGGGAAAGTTGCATAAGCCGCCGCGGAACCAGGATCCGACGGTTTTTTATCAGAACAGACTCTCAAGGACCCGATCAACCGACAATCTCGCCCCGGCTCCGATGTTGCACCTCCTAATACCGACCACCGCCGTGTTCCATTTTGGAATGCTTTCCGAGTTCGCCAACTTTCGATATGCAGAACTAGAACAGAGCCAAAGAAAAAAAAAATGGACGATGATGGCAGCTTCTCTACGCACGACAGGAAATTGGAGTAACATTTCATCTGGGACACGGAGGAGTAGAAAAATGGAATGTCTGCGGAGGGGGGGGGGGGGGGGGGGGGGACCGAATTTTGGTTATGCAGATGACGCTGGTTGGGTCGGGAGCGTCGAACTGACGGTAAATTTCGGGCCCGTCATTCTGAAAAACGACGCTGAAATTGAGACAGGAACCACGAAGACGTTTAGTTTGGGAGATAAATATCGGGTTAACGTCTATAACTACATGCCCTGCTGCTGCCAGCTCAACCGTTCTTATCGTTGTCGGACCCATGCCTGTATCTGACTCTACCCGGACACCTGATTCATGTGCGTGGTTCTAACACATCCTCCATGTCCTCATAATCAAATATCTTCGTTTTTTTTTTTTCAGCATGCCAAATTTCGGAAAGACGACGGTAACCAACCAAAGAGGAGACACGACGAAGAGAGCAACTACTTCCAAGGGCTCTTGTCGACTTCACTTGGGAAGGGAAGAATGGGGACGGCGTATAAGGAAACCGCAGTCGTATGGTTACTCTGGTCGGAAGATGGTGAGCTTAGGCTCTGGCACCCCCCTGAAGGCTGGAACTAATGTCGTGACAGACACGAGGACCTGAACTGCAACCTGCACGACCCAGCCGAACAGTCCCCATCCTTTGTGGTACGCCGGTGTAGCACTATTATCCAATGCTGGTACGTGTTCCTACTGTAGTCCTCTATCTCGTCCTGACCAGTTCTTTAATCTAGTGCGAAAAGGACGCCTGAACATGCAAAGAAGCATTGCAGTATCTAGCTCGTGCAGACTTCCAACGAGAGCTCGCGAGTGATTCCTGGCTGCATGTCGACAATCACCTCCGCGTACGTGACTAGGAAACTGCTGGATATACATCTGACCCAGTATTTTTCAGGTAGTCCGCCAGTCCTATACGTGTTCTCCTTTTCCCCGAATGGAGCATTACCAATTTAGCAACGATGATGGCTCATACGACTGTTGAGGTCTCAACACCAAGCCCTTTCTATCAAAACGGGTATGGAGATAGTTGATCAGACAAACGCGAGAATGCACGTCGCTCTTCATGTTTACCTATGGGAAGATACCTACAGCTTACATGTTTGTTTCTAGATCCATGCTTTCCAAGCCATGCATATCAAGACTGCAAGTGAGCACAAATCACTATTGCGTTCATGGTTCGCGTGCTTGGGGCACACCAATCTTGGAACCGGGTTTTCAGGGTGCTACGACGAGAGCGGCAGTAGGCTATGGGGCGAGATGATAGGGCGAACAAATGACGACCAGGTTCAGTGAATGAGTAACCGTCTCCACTAGGCGATACTTAAACGCTCTCTTCCAGGCTAGTACTTGTCGAGTCAAAGAGCGAGTGTAATGGCGTCACGGAGAGCAATGCGTTTCTTGAATATCACACTTTCATGCTCGGTGAGTTAGCCAGCTCCGCCCAGTGATACTGGTAGCTCAATCGTTGTGCTTGCACGTCAAGCCTACGCAACTTGTTGATGATACCAGGCTCTCAGTTACCAGAACCTCGTTCGTCTCCCCATGATCGATATCGGGGCTTTCGTGAATGAGCTTGAGAGAGAGGCAGGGATACATCGAACCAGGTGCATGCACGTTAACTCAGGGTTCCTTGCTCGACTTCCTTCGTGCTCGGTGACCTGCTAGGGGGTGGTGGTTGGAGAGCGAGTGAATTCAAGCCGTCGAGGGAGTCTTCAGTGTAGACGGTGAGTAACCATCTCCACTAGGCGACACTAAAACTCAAAACGTTCACATTTATAGGCCAGTACTCCTCGAGCTCGGTGGTACTAAAACCCTGTCAATCTCCCCAGTCCTTGGACCACTCAGGGGGCTGAGCTTACACTTTTGACGAGTCATTCTCAGAGAGCGAGCGTTGGCTATATCGAACAGGGTTTTCTTTGGGTGCATTCGTTCTTCATGCTCGGTCCGGTAAAGAGTCCATATTCACCAGTCAGCTCATGCGATGTTTTGTCTAGGACTTGGCGCTCTTTGGCCTACCGGGGTGTCATGGAGAGGATGCAGGTGGTAGAAGATTCTCTGCTTGTAGTGGTAGTACTGTGGCGCAAAAGAAAAACTTACGATTCTGCAGTCTACTGGACACACTGGGAATTGAACCCAGCACCCCCCGCAAAGCTTACCGCATTATCGAGACCAATGCTAAGCGGATGTGATAACCAACTACACCATGTGCCCGGATATCTTCCAACTACTACTGTCTTCCGTTCCCCATTCGCTTGATATGCTTGTATAATAGAAGGAAGAAAATCATAAATACATCGTATCATATCGTGATATATAGGGTATACACACAGTCCAAATATTGCGAGGAGTAATAAATATTACTGTACGTGCGTGTAGTAAAAACAAACAACGACAACGATAAACGATAAACGACAACAAGTCCTTATGCTTTTATCCGGGTCCATCCTTCCAAAAAAAAAGATCCTTAAATCCTTGTCCGACAGCCTCAACGTCTACTCTCCCGCAAACAATCTAACCACCATATACGTCGTACTCCCCACAAACCGTACAAACGCTAGAGCTGCCACACTGAATAACAAAAAGGCCATGTATCCCTTGACACTGTTTTGAGCACCTTGGTCTTCGGCTTTACCGTTGGCTTGGACAATGACGGCGGCTAGGAGGGCGTTGGAGAGGGTCCATGCTAAAAAGACACTGTTGGAAAAAAAATGTCAGCGTCGTCGTATCAAGGGGGAGGTGTGAATGAAAACGCACTTTGTCCTAAACGTTCTATAATAATCCTCCTGATCCGGTCCTCCACTCGACTCCACCTTGGGCGGTTTCGTCCTCAACACATGTAACGCATCTTCATATCCAGCATTGATATCCTTCTTTTCTGTCGGTACAGCTACTTCCACCTATGTAACATTCATCAGCAACCCAAGGCCCATGCGTAGAAGAGAAGCAGGCATACAGCATTCGAATCCTTCTTAACCTGTACCACACCCAAATCCGTCGACACCTTGTTATCACCTTTTGTTCCCCATGATACATCGTGGACATTGGCGAATGCATAAACGTTTAGGACGGCAATGTAGGATGGTGCCATGAGGAGGTATTGGATGAAGGAGGTTATCATGTGCCATGGTTCAAACTGCGAGCGGACAACCGAGTAAGCAAGTATATCAAGTACTGCCAGCCAATAAATCACTCACGAAAATCAAACTAGCAGCAATATACAACCCCAATGTGGCCGCCAACGAAATGATGATGTTCCTAAATATCGAATTGGTGAAAAAGTCTCCGAACGTGAGACCTCCTTGGGTAGAATCGATGTTTTGGATGCCTTTGATGGCGAGGAAGAAGGCGGCGAACTGTGTTGGGGCGGGTGGGAGGATGGGAGAGCAAGGGTAAGGCGACGGGTGGGAGGGCGAGCGAGGGCAAGGGTAAACGGGCGGGAGAGCGAGGGTAAGGGGGCGGAAGAGCGAGCAAGCAAGGATAACGCAAGCAGGCAGGGAGAACAACCAAGCAAATGAATGAATGAATGAGCGAGCAACCCAAACAACACTCGGAAGAAGGGCAAACACACCGTCATATAAATCGTAATCAACCCAAACCCAACAAACGCAATCGTATACTGCCATTTGGCACCTTGTGGTCTGTTACCCATTGATAAGAGGAAACACATGACGAGGAGACCTGGGTGGAGGAACGTCAATCAGTTGAGGTGAAAAAGCAATGTGAAGGAGGGGGGGAGTTACTCACCCAAATAAAAATAATTCAAAATGACATTAACCACTCGAATACCTTTCCCAAGCTTAAATTCCGGATCTTCCATCGCATCCGAGAGAATAACAAAGGCGATGTAATAGTTGGCTAAAGCGAACCATGAAAAG
Organism: Moniliophthora roreri; assembly: GCA_001466705.2. NCBI lineage: Eukaryota > Fungi > Basidiomycota > Agaricomycetes > Agaricales > Marasmiaceae > Moniliophthora > Moniliophthora roreri. The sequence continues at coordinate 109,868 of LATX02000252.1, forward strand.
ATGAGATTGAAGAGTTGGTAGAACATCTGTTGTGGGGGGGGGGGGGGGGGGGGGGGGGGGGGGGGTTGAGCGAGTGTGTGAGGCAGGGAAAGAAAAAAGCAACACCCACCTCGACATGAATCCAAAACTTTCTCATAAACGAATGCGCACTTCTATAAATGTAATAAAAGTGGACAGTTGAATGAACAGCAGCGAAAAAGGAACCGTTTAGCCAACGTCGACGTTGGGAGATGAGTTCCGGGACCTGTGTTGGTGAGAAGCGATTAGCGAACCCCGAACCCGAAAAACCGAAAACCGAAAACCGAAATTCAAAGATGCAACCATTACCTGATCAGGTACATCCGTAATAGCATATGCACTCTTGACATAGTGCAATATCCAACTTCCACCTCGTTTTGAGACTAATTCCCAACATAGGATCTATAGAGCGTCAGCTCCCGAAAGGATGAGAGAGAGAGAGAGAGAGAGAGAGGGAGTATAGGGACACGTACACGATCCTCCGCCAAATACATATTCGCCGTAAATATATCCGCTCCTGCCCCATGCATCTTTTCTCCCAAAAAGTATTTCTGAAGTGGACCTTCACCTAGGGGATCGTTTTGAAGTGCAATGTACCTGTGTGTACAAACCACATCAACCCTTTGCACGAAAAAAAGAGAGAGAGAGAAAGAGAAAAAAAAAAAAAAAAAACCACCACTCACCGATACGCACTAAACGCCCCCGGCAACACCGTAATATACCCAAACACACTCTCCAACGGTTTATCCAAAATATTACTCATCTTGTACTCGAAATTCTGCGCCGCCACGAGGGGATTAACCAAATTAAGTCCCCATTTGCCTTTAAGAGCTACAATCTCCCCACATGCACCTCCTACATTTGAATTGATATCGAACGCTTTCCAGAGATGGTAGATGGATGTAGGACCAGGCATGGTACCCACATCGAGGAGGACACAAACGTTGGGGTTGAGAATGGGTCCGAAAGCGTTGAAGAACCAGCGGTGAGAGTTGATCTTTTTTTGGTTTTTTTCTTTGAGGCAAAAGATGAGTTGGACGGGGACGTGACCTTTTTCGGGGCCTTCGATTTTGAGGGAGGGGGTTACGCTGACTAGATTCGAATTGACCCGTTAGCCGCAGTACGAGGAGGGAGGGAGAGAGAGATGAAGAAACGCACTCTGCGTCGTATACTCATAAATATGCGCCGTCACCTCCTTTCCATTAATCACATTCTTTGCTACACCATCTTGATAAGCACCCATGGCAGCGATAACGGAGAGGGTTCGCGAGTTGATCTTTTGTCGACCGTCTGAAACGATACATACGACGACTTTTTTCCAGCCGTCTTTACCCCATGTTTTGGAACGGTCGCGTTTACAGAGGTGAGCAATGTTTTTCATTACACCGTGCATTGTTCGACAAAAGAGCTGTTGGGGGTGGTGGGGGTGAGTGTAGGGGGTAAGAGGGGGGCGGGCGGGCGAACGCACCTCTTCGTCTTCGTTATACATCGTCATGACGATAAACAACTCTGTTCTCCTCGGAGGATCATAATGTACTTGACGTAGCGTGAAACCCGAATCTTTAAAGTCATTAGGGTCACTGACAAACATGGGCGTTAGCCTCGGGAGGTTGCATAAAGGGTAAACTACTCACCAAGTAGCAGCACTATACCTCATATGCGTAAACTCCCTCTCATTCTTCTCCCTACACAGATCCAACAATTTCGACGGCACTTCATTATCCAAAACGAAATTGCCATGAAAAAGTTCGACTTTTTTGATCGTTTTGTATCGACGAGGGACACGTTGGGGGATTCGGCCATAACGAATGTTGGATTGGTCTTCGGAGGAGTTGTAGGCACCTGGCATTGAGAGTGGTGCTGATGGTTCGGGAAAGTCGAAACCTCCGCCGCCGCCGGGGAGACGCATGGCGTTGTTGGAGGATGTGTTTCGGTGTAAGAGGGGCATGTCTAGGCCATCGTTGTCGTCTGGGTTGTTGGAGTGTTGGACGGGACCGTCATCGTGGAGTTCGTATGAGGTACGGTGATATAATGTAGAGGGGGTATTGAATGGGTCTTGTTGAGGAGGAGGAGGAGGGGAGAGGTGACCTGCGGGTGCATAAGGGGGGTCATAGAATTGTTGAGGAGGTGGGGGAGGAGGAGGACTAGTCGTGTGGGGAATGTATGGATCGTATGGTTCGTATTGTGGTTGTGTTGGAGGAGGAGGAGGAGGAGGAGGAGGAGGAGAAGCGAAACCACCTGGGTAGTATTGAGATTGTGTTTGAGTAGGTTGAGGAGGATAAGCGTCGTTGAAATGTCTTCTATTTGCTTCAGGCTAGAAGGAATGATTAGCCTCTGTCTTTTGCTTGAATTTTTGAGCGTACATCACTGTAATCGTAGTGAGCCATGGCAGTCAAAGGAGGATGAGACAGCGTACCAGAGCAAAAGACCAACGTCAATCGCTTTTGGGTTACCCTGTTTCGATTGATGACATAATACATGACAACGAGGGTGGCGGCTGTGCTATTATCTATATCACCAACCACGCCCGCAGCATCCCCGCTTTGCCCGTTGTTCCGTTTCCCGACTAGAAGCACCGCTCTCTTTGACTGCGGTCAAAGTGGATAAAAGTGGAGAGTGTACACTGCAGGTATTCTCACTCTCTTCCCCTGGCGTTTAATTATACCGCCCATCAACAGTTGACACTCGACAGGTCAGCGCTTCAGGGTCGTAGACACCGAGCGTGCCTTCATGTTCCTAGCTTCGCATCGAGGAGGTTATTACCTTTCCATTTGTCGTCTGGGCACATGGTGTAGTTGGTTATCACATCCGCTTAGCATGAAGGGATCCTTTGATTAGAAGCTTGCGGGGGGTGCTGGGTTCAATTCCCAGTGTGTCCAATCCGATGTTTTCCAAGCTGGGATTTGTTCTTTTTCCATGGACAACCTAGGCTTTTACCCACGGGCGTTGTATGAAGACTTGTGTTGGGATTAGTACTGTGATATCACTGGCTGCTGGTAAACTCTTTGTGCGGTGGGTGGTTAGGAGTCTGAGGATAACCGCCACATCACACGAGGAAAGAAAAATCTAATACCCGAATTTACGAGTTCCATGTAGTGCTAATAACCAACCTTTGTACGCTGGAGAGGGCCGAGTGGTCTGGCTATTGCGATGCCGAAGACGATGCTGCTGGTTCTGGATGATGGCTAACTATGTAGACTATGCGCCGGAAGCTCATGCCAAACACTGCTAAACAGGCCTGGAACCTCCGCTCCGTGCCCCGGTCCCCCTACTACAACGCTTGTTCTGCATCCGCCACCCTTAAAACTGGGTGAGGGTGCACAGTTCAATTCTCAGTGTGGGGATCCGATCCATAGCGCAATTCCCTTCTTTGTTGTAGAAAAGTTCCATTTTGCGCAAACTGCATCACCGTGTAGTGCGTCATTGTTCCAATCGTCGTAACTAACTGAGACACTGAAGCTTCGCAGTGAAATTGATAACGTGCAAGGCGAATTTTAAATTGTTTCACCTGCGCGTCATCACAAGTCATAAAGCAAAGGCTGGCCTAGTCATTGAAGCAAAAGACAAAAAGAAAAAGCTTTTTTTTTTATTTCCTGAAAAAAAAAAAAAAAACTCATACAACGCTCCCCCCGGCAACATTATATACAAAGCCCTGTATCCATCAATACACCCCAGGAACCAAACTATACCTCACACGCTTTCTCCAGTCCTCCCACTCCTTTCCAAACTGCTTCTTCATCAACACATCCTCATCCTTCATCCTCATCAAAAACACCACACACTGTACCAACATACACCCCACCCATATATACACCAGTGCCACATACCCACCACCATGTTCACAGATCCACGAATGCGGAGCAAAATGGACAGCTATAGTCCCGAGGAGATTGATCCATCCTCCAGCGTAACCTGGGTGTCGAACGATGGAACAAGGACCGGTTTGAACGAGTTTGGGAGAGTGCTGTGAGGAGGGTTTTTGGGATAGCTCGCCTGCGCGGACTAGTTCGAATCTGTAGGAATCGGCTAGTGCTTGATAACATTTGAAGCGGATTATGCCACCCGAGAATGAGAGGAATACGCCGAGTAGAAACAAGGGGGGTAGTTTGATTTTTTGCGTCGCGTGGGACGGGGACGGGGACGGGGACGGGGACAAGGATAGGAATGTCTGAGAAAGGATGAATACGATCTCGTTTATGGATGCGAGATAGAATAATGCCTATATATGTTGCTTTTGAGCACACTGCGAATATATACACACACACAAAAAAAAAAAGTTTCACATACCAACTCGATTGGAAACATATATATAGAAGCAAAGAGGAGAAACCACTCTCGTGCTTCTGGGGAAAGTCCTCGGAGCGATGGCTTGGGAGGGAGAGTTTTGCAAAGACCATTTGGAGGTGTGAAGGTGATACCAAAAGAAATGGTGCAAGCGACCACTAGAAGCAATTTCACTAGTCCAAGGAATATCATGGTTGGGATGAACTGCCGAAAATTATGTTCCCCCAATATGTTTATATATATATATATGCGCCTGTCCCACCATTTTCACGCTCCCGATACAGTAGATGGCGCGAGCGAAACATCATGGTTCCGGGGTCGCAACCCCTCTTTCCTACAAGAAGATCAAGAAAAACCGTCACTCAATCAGGCAAAAAACAGCCTACGGCAGCTTTCGCGCTGCTTTTTCTTTTTGCCGGCTGTTTTTCCTTCTGCCTGGCACTTTGGTACAAGTGTTGTAGCCTCAAAGTTTATGATATTGTGGCGACGCGGAACAATTGCCACGTGTTTCGGAATTCATTCTCGAGTGCTCCACCTCAGACCTCAGACCCACGTGGCCAAACGGATGGGTTCGAAGACTCTAACGCTTTGACTTGTGTTGGCTTTTTTTTTTTTTTTTTTTTTTTTTTTTTTTCGCTCTTACATTCTTACCTTCCCGGTCTCCTTTCAAGGGCCTCCTTGAAGTTGGATCCATAGATCCCGAATCCAAAATGAGGGAAGGGGAAGGCCCCGCTCGGTCAAACGGTAAGCGGAAAAAAGCTCATCCTTCCCCCCCACCCTGGGTTCGAAAACTTGAATATCAAAATCGTCAAAATCAAAAAGCGTAGCCTACACCGCCAATGTGTCCTGACCTCCTCACGAGGTCATAGGGCTGATGTTGTGCGATCTCCCCCGCTCGCCAATGCTTGACCTCAGAAGATGTCGAAAAATCGATTCGTTGACCTCCTACGAGACCCCGGGTTCGATCAGGATTCCGCACGGGTAGCAACGCCATCACGGCTTGCATTACGGCTCACCTTTTTACGGTTCCTGTTCCGTGCCGCCGATCCTTTTGCTTTTGAATCATTCCAATTTCTAAGTGCGGCAAACACATATATCATTAATGAATCTAGACTAGTACAGAGTACAACATGGTGGGTCTAAGCTACCATAAGTCCCCNCTCTGCCCCCTCTGATTGTGAATATATGATGAGTTTGTTTGGTGTATAAATTTGTGTGCCATTCCAGTTTTGCTTCCTCACTACAGGCCCTGGAGATTGGTCCTGAGTGACTCCAGAGAGATAGAAATCTGATAACGAACTTGCATCGTAAGAGATAAGAGTAACATCTTGAGTGTGTTATAGCACTTTTCTAAGAGAAACTTTACACCAAGAAGGAGCCTTGGGCACTTGGAGTGTGGCCTGTGTGTGTATCAGGTTGTGACACACTTAGAGTCTTAGCAAGGGGTGTGCCTGCGCTGAACTCTTTGTAGAAATTGGTCTAGGACCTTTTTCCAGTACACTGTGTGCTGTAGTTATCTTGAAGAAGTCTTGAACTCCGTAGGGTCAGACTATATCGGCTATTGAGTCTTTGTATGGGACTGTAGCTCTTGTGTTTGTGCCTTGTGCACTGTGTTCTTTGTGTTTTGTGTGTGTGTTTGTGATATAAAACATTTTAAAATCATATATACTCCTCTGGAGGTGAACACTTTGAAGTAGAACACTTCAATAAGAGAGAATCAACCTAGCTAGGAGTTTTGTTGGCATTCTAAGTGCGGTAACTCTGATCACGTTGATCCACACTTGCACAACAAACTGAGTTAGACTTTTGGAGGTTATCTTTTTAGGTAGTTTTCCACTAGTCTTATCTTAGACAAATTATTGGATACCCAGAAGACAACACTTCTTTGCTGGAAAGAGGTTCTAAGAGTCTGGGGAGAATGATTTCTGGACAGGAAACGTGCAAGTGGCTCGAGAGAATCTCATTTGTACCCAAGCATGCAAGTAAGCAGAAATATAGTCATCTCTATCATGAATGAAACCACAGGAAGAGCCTGGAGTAATGCATAGGCTCATGTTGATGACCTGACGGCAGATAATGAATATGCAAAATCCATGCATGTCTTGAAAGTCCAGTTCAGATGCCTGAGACAGTGTCCATCACAAGTAGAGGGTCCAGGGCTCTTAAGCTTCAAAAAGGTACAACCAAAGTTGCCATAAGAGGTATAGAGGCCAATAACAGATGTAAGAGTCCTAGTTTCCAAGCCAAAAAGACAGATTAGGTGGTCGAGGTCATGGAAAGAAGTCAAGAAACAGCTGATTTCACTAAGTCCAAACTCATCTTTGGCAGGGCCTGCCAAAATGGCCCCAGTTTGTGCCAGTCCCTTCGGTCTCGTCATTCCCTTTGCCGCCACTCCAAACTTTTTTCAAATAGTAAACAGACCCTGAGTAGACAAGACCGAATGGGAATGGGCACGAGTCTACCTATGTATATTCACGCTCAGTGAAAAACCCATCTGTTTGGGTATGTTGAGAGGTGTTCACGTCAGTTGAGGCAGAGTTTGATATGTTCACATCAGCTCAAATCCCATGAAATCATCATGCTCACCACCTGTGCACATACCGACATAGCTGTACATATCCATGCGACAACAAAGAGTCTTTGATTTGCCATTTTCCTCGCTTCATTTGTGAACTCAACTTGTCACTGGCCCCGAGATCTGGTCCACACTATGTCCACCATGGCACAAGCACCTCTTTCCTCTGTACATGACTACTCCAACAAAAATGCCAAGGCCCATGAAAGTCATTCAGAGCTGTCGCTCCTGAAGACTACTAGGAAAGCTGCTAGTGCTGCTTCAGCTTGGCTCAAAGGGTAAGTCATGTTCTGCATTATATTATATGATACACAACCAACCATTCTTACTAGGCACTACTCTGGGACAGTCGAAGACTCTTAGATTGATTCTCAAGCATGGTTGGCAGATGAATATGCCAAGAGTGGAGCTGATATGTTTGTTGAAACAGGCAAACAAGGTGTGAACGTTAAACCAAATTACATAGCAAACATGCACTAACTCGGAGTGGCGGACCTGAGTTTGCCACCCCCTTGCAAGTCAAAGAAAAGGCAAATGGACACTGTGGAAGACAAGGACAAGCCAAACAATCATTATAACATCAGCAAAAACCAGAAAGTGTTATAACCTAGCTCCGGAGGGATTATAACTTGGTTGTTGCTTGGTTGGTGGGGGTTATAACTGGTTTTAAGGGTTATAATACCCTGCAGGTGGATTATAAACCCTGGGGAACTCATTATAGCACTACACAGTTTTTGCTGATGAAGAATCCAAAGAGAGAAGCATGTGTTTCCTATCATCTCTATTGGCATCTTTGGTTACTGAATACTTTTCTAGCACTCTAATGAATCTCATTGATGATGAAAAGTGAAAAATAATGGACCTCGAGGCATGACTAGCTCGCACTGAAGGTGAGCTCAACACAGTGAAGGCACAGCTCACCTTTACGGAAGGTGAACAAGACAGCATCCGACTCGGGTTTGATCACACAAAGAAGGAACTGAACACCTCAGTGACGAAACACTCACCTTTTTAATAGAGAGCTGTGTGCCATTGATTGGGCCAAGAAGAATCCAGAAGGAACTGCTGAAGAGTATGACAACTATTGGAGATCTATTGATGTGGAACTTCTCAGTATGTTTACTTCTTGTTGGCTCTCTTGTATCTGTGCTAACAGGCCAATAATAGTATTGGAAAGTGAAATCAGACAAGGCAAAGAGCAGCAGGTCAGAGGTATGGTTAATAACTCTAGTTCCATATCCATTATACCTTGCTTACTTGTATCCAGGCTGCTAAAGGTTGTGCTTCTAGCAATGCAAAGAGCTCAAGGGGCACCGAACAGTGGGGCTAGCGACATTAGAAATACAGTACATACTATGGATGCATTGAACATATTAAGACTGACATATACATACAATAATAGGCTGTAATATGTCAATATGAGCCAAGGCATGTCATTACTGGGTTTGAGCAGAAACATATCTAAGCCAATGCAAGCAGAATTGTCAAAATCAAAACCTTCATATTCTCACTTTTTTCTGTTCTGATCAGTCCTGCTCGGCTGGACTGATACCGCCTTATTCCAACATACCCGAACAGACGGGTTTTTCACTGGGATTCACGCCTTGCAGGAATGGCATTGACAGTTACTCATTTTCAGGCACCTAAACATAACTCATGGATTAAAGTTATTTTTATGTATGGTCCCATGGAGACAGAGCAGTATTTGCAACAACCTCGTTTCCTAGGGTCCCCTCGGAAATTGGAAAAAAATGCTCGGCGTATCAAGCGCTCAAGTTCCCCTGAGCGGTTCATGATATCGTGTGGTTATGAAGTAAACAATATGCAAGAAACTGGGGAGGAAGAGTCCGATTGTACCGTGGTCAAAAATTAGGCGCTCGCCAGCTGTGGTGGCATGGATTCTCCAGAAACCTTGGGGCAAGAGGTGTGCAAGATCCGAATCGGGCACACAAGTCTGCTCGCGTGGTCTGCTGATAGCGGGGATTTCCGACAGAACGGCATGAACGGCACCTGGCGAAAAAAAAAATTTTTTCCCGCTTTCCGCACTTTCTCTTTCATCACCTTGAGCCATCCGTCAATGTGGGAAAATCTTTCAAAGGGACCCAACTCTGAAAATCTCAAAATAGGTGTTAGAGAAGCGACATTTCAAGCTACCTGTCGATGGGGAGATGCATGAAGTAGCTGAGAACTTTGTGGGAGAGAAGAGAGCCGCAATGCCTGTAACACCGTCGAGGGTGAGGGTTCAGCAGAGGCAAAAGGTGGCTCATAGTAGTAGTATTCCCGAGAGTATTGTAGATGCATCGCAACAGAATGAGGATCCTTTTCTTTAAATTCAACCGTCAATCTACTCAACTCGGATTGACCTACATGCCGCATTTGCCAGCGCTCGGCAATGCTTTGGTGAGTGATAGGATCAAGAGACCACGTGAGCAGGTTTGTGTGCCCGATTCGGATCTTGTCCACCTCTTGCCTTGGGGTGTCTCGCAGAATTGGGGTTGCGAGCTGCGGCAATTAGGAACTAATAATCCGGTTCCTATGGTGATATCGATCCGAGTAGGAAAATCAGGCACCGATTCCAAGTATAGACTAGTTACCGCTATTTCGCGAGTTCAAATCCGCGGGATATGATTCGATAAAGGCTCATAAGAATCAGCGAGCAAGTTGTTACTTGAATACTTTCAAGTCCAAAAGCCGCAACCTGATACGTACCGTTAATGATATGTCGACTGGGGAGGCTGATTCTCTTTGTCGCGTTTGCTCGGAGAGAATTTCTAATTCGGCATTATGGGCATTATGTTCAGCTGTAATTCCGGAAAGCGCAAACTTTGTTTCACCTGCGTCATCGTGTAGAATGTGAGGTCATGTCACATCATAAATCATAGCCAAAGTAGCTAGGCTGGCCGGACATTACAGTAAACGAGAATGACTGGTTTGATGACATTGACAAGCTTCTTCATGATTATCTCTTATCTTTTGACGACTAATCGACTCTGGACAAGACAAAACCGCATGCGACAAATAAAAACTTCTCACGTTCCCGCCATGTGGGCACAACCAACGCTCCACCCGCAACAATATAGGAGCCCTGTGGATGCGATGACCATGTGTCCATGATTTTCTAGACACCCTCGTTCTGCTTCCGCCTTTGGTGTGGTTGTGTCAATCCCGAACTTATCCATCAATACACCCCAGGAATCAAGCTATACCTCACACGCTGTCTCCAAGCCTCCCATTCCCTTCCAAACTGCTTGTTCATCAACACATCCTCATCAAAAACACTGTACACTGTACCAGCATACAAACCACCCACGTATACGCCATCATTTTTATCCCAATTCCGTGTCCGTGGATCCACGAATGCGGAGCAAAATCTACCACAATGCTTCCGATTAAATTTATCCACCCTCCGGCGTAACCTGGGTGTCGAACAACAGAATAAGGACCGGTTTGAACGAGTTTGGGAGAGTACTGTGAGGAGGGTTTCTGGGATAGCTCGCCTGCGCGGACTAGTTCAAATCTATAGGAATCGGCGAGTGCACGATAACACATGAAGCGGATTGCGCCACCCGAGATTGAAAGGAATACGCCGAGCAGGAAGAGGGAGGGTAATTCGATTTGCGTCGTGTGAGATGAGGATGAGGATGGAAATGTTTGGGAAAGGATGAGTATGATTTCGTTTATTGATGCGAGGCAGTATAATGTCTACATATTTTGAATTGAGACTTTCAGCATACTGCAAATACACACAAAAGTTCACGTACCAATTCAATTGGGAACATATACATAGAAGCAAAGAGGAGAAACCACTCCCTTACTTCTGGGGAGAGTCCTCGAAGCGATAGTATAGGAGGGAGAGTTTTACGGAGACCATTCGGAGGTGTGAAGGTAATACCAAAGGAAACGGTGCAAGCGACCACTAGAAACAATTTCACTAGCCCTAGGAGTATCATGGTTGGGATGGTAAAGAGGTAAACTGCCAAAAACCATATGTCCAATATATATAGTGCAATCATGTCATTTCGCTATGCCACCACACACACGCTCCCGATGTCCCGATTTCCGCGGTATTGATGGGTGACACAAGCAAAGTCATGATTTTATTCAGTGCTGTAGGTTCGAGTATTGACCCTGACAATTGGGAACTAGTGAAGAATTTCAAAATAAGAAGATTCATTTGTGAATTAGATTAGTACCGCTATTTCTTATTTCATGAGTTTTGGTGTTGTTCTTGGTAAGATTATTTTATTGGGGCAACCTCATTCCTGCAAGAAGCCGCTGGGGTTTCTGGCGACGACTATTTAGTAGCCCCCGGTTTCTGCTCGGCACCCAGATCCGAATACTCTTGATCGCTTGAGGCATGTGGAGCCGGCTCGTGACATTGTATGTAGTAAACAATATGCAAGGAACTGGAGAACAAGACTCGGGAAAGAGTCCGATTGTATCAAATACGAGGGATTGAAAAGATGTAGTTGAAAATTAGGCGCTCGCCAGCCCTAGCAGCATTTTGTATGGGGTTCCCAAGAAATGTTGGGGTCGGCACACTTAAACCAAAATAATACCTCTAGGGAGGGTAGCAGACCCGATATTGGCGACTCACAGGGCTCAGACGAGGCCGAAGGCCGAGGGAGCACGTTAACTACGTGGATTGTGGTGGTTAAATGCTACATATCTACGTGGCAATATTAGCCGAACTGCCTGGTAATCTAATCAATCAGCGTCTATCCAGGCGCCTTACAGAAAATCAAGCACATTTACACCCGATAAGCGCCGGTCTCGTATACGTACGGAGGATAAGGTATGCTGACGAGCTTTTTTTCACGTATGATATTTTTTACGTGAGTGGTACGTGAGCGGGCCCGGCAAAAAAGTACCTTTTGAAAGTTCAGGTTATGGTCCTAAATCATAAAGTGAGGGTGTTGGTGGCCATAAAGGGGACAGAACATGAAGGGATGAAGAATTGGAAAGGGATTCGCCCGAGGATGGGCGCTAAAATATTCTCGATGATATCACGAGGAGCAAGGCGACGTTCCAGAGCGACCTTAGCCTAGAATGCATCAGTAAGTTGAAGCTGAAAATATGGGGAAAGGTGCACTGGAGGATGCGGTTGTAGGCGGGTACGGCCTCAGCATACCATGTAGTACTTTATTCATTCTCCCCAGCTTTGCAACCCCGACACATTATAATGTTCCCGCTATCTTGTAAGGCCTTGATGAATGATAATTGTTCCTGTCCTTTTTGCAAGCATACCTTGGAACGAACAATAATTCGCCCTGGGTGCGAATAATAAGTGGGAGACCAGGAAACGCCAGCAATGCCAAATTCGGCAGTTACGCGTTATGACACATGGACATTTTCCACGGTTGGATGCTTGCTTCCTCCTTTCACGTCCCTTCCTGTCATGTAGTGTTGTACGGTACGTATCCTTGTTATCTCAATGTCTCCTGCAATCTGTACTTACACTTTATCATAGCACCACCAAATTCTACCCCTACGTCGCATTATCATTCGTCCAGTAGCGCCCAGCGGTCTCATTATCATTATTCTCTACACCGTGGCGTGTACCATTTATAATTCATAGATACTTGCACTCATTTTTATTCTCTCCCTAACCCCTTACCATATACAGCCACTCATGCACCACGTCTCTAGCCCTGCTGGCTCAAGAGTGACTACGGCAATGTGAAATTTGTTCATTATGGATGCTATTGACCAGCATTGCATTATTATTCAGTATCATCTGACCTCTTCTCGTATCCAGTGCCCCACCGCATCATTTGAACCCGAACCTTCACGTCAATTGGTGCGCCTTATTATCATTCTCCTGCACATTGCCTCATTATAATTTACACCTTTCAGATGTCTCGGCTGCCTCCGTGAACCTTAACTCTCTTCGGGCTGTACAGTTCTCGGAATCACCCAAGCATATATTTCAACCAACTCGTGGGGCCCCCGAAGCACCATCCTTGACATTTCTCCCATCCCACCGCAGGAGGGTAGTCAGTACCATCACTTGGGCAGACAGCGAGGAGGTAACAATGTTGATTGGAAGGTGCGTCTCATATCGTTTTTTGCGTGCCCATTGAACTGACAAATTGGTTGTTATCTAATGTAGTACCGATCCTGCTGAAACATGAGGCATCGAAGACATGTATACCCATCGTACAAATATTATCCCTTGCNTGAATGATAATGAGACGGAATCTACCAAAACTGGCAATCAGGACGTGCCCACCCTGATAATTATGCACACTTACCAATGAACAGCAGTGGGGCCATAGGGGTGTGATCATGATTAGACAGTGTACTAGAGATACCAATAAATAGATCAGCGAACAAATGGGAGGATAGAGGACAATGCTGTACGTGGGAGAAGGGAAGGAGAATAATAAAGGTACCCTGACACGGCAATGATGTGTGGTGGTTAGGGTGCGCATTATAACGTGTCGGGGTTGCAAAGCTGGGGCGAATTATATAAAATCTACATGGACTGCTCACGGCCTAGGGCATAGTGTCGGGGGATGATGGTGGTCGGGAAGAAAGAAGAGTCTGGCGACATTGGAAATAATGGAAAGGAAGTTCACCTTCGAGCAAAGTTCGGATCGAGCCTTCTTCGACGATCGCGACCACAATAACGACATAGAAACAGAGTTGGACACTGGCACATTGTCTGTTTGACCATTTCCGAGATCTCAACTATTCCACCGGAAGAGCATCGCATAGCATCAGAAATTTGGCGGTGAACTACAAAAACGTCGAATCCGTCGGATACCGTCGGATATCATCAGATTGGATTAGAGCACTTCTCACTGGGATATTGAACGTGGGTGCACGCCCACAAGACCACATGACCGTCGAGGTCGCTCGAGATTCGAAGCTAATTTTCTTTGGGCATTCCGGAGTCAACTATGCCGAGCCAACATTTGGGGTGGCCGATAGAAGAATAGCCTGCCCATGCATAAGCCTTGATATGATACTGAATTGAGGTGATGCTCACTCATACAGTAGTTGTAGGTGGTCTGATATATATGATCTTCCCAATCACAAAAACCAAGGAATAACGGGTGCTAAACGTGAATTGAGATAAAGAAAGGCTCCAATTGGACGTTATATTTGAAGAATGGGCACTGTACCTGGGGCCATGACAATTTCAAGGCATTTTGCCTGAGGACATGTCCTTGACAGTCCTTGACTGATTTCAAGGCAGGTTCAAGGCAGGTTCAAGGCAGGGTCGAGGACATGTCAAGAAAATATCCAGTACATTCCTATAGTTCCGTGGTTATTCAATGACATGTTAATACAAGTTGATTCAACCTACGTACCTATTGAGGACTCCGTATTCCTTTTCATCGATGGTGGTGAAGANGGAGAGTGAAACCAACACCTCTTTCTTCAAGGTTTCTCAACTAAGTCAATGTGATTAAACATAAAAAGGGTTTGAAACTAATATATAGGTATGCACTAGAAGATGTCTCATCCTTGCTTGCCGAAATCTCTTCTTTCCTTGATTTATTACTATTCAAACTGGACTTTCTTCTACGTGACACTGAAAACTTGGCAATTTTGTGTTTCAAAGGTAATCCATTGCTTTCAGGTGGTCTCTCCAAGACAAACAGTGCTTTGAGCACTCGTTTCTGCATAATTAACAAATTTGATCCATGAAAAAGTCGAGGATAGAAGCAGAACACATACCAGTTGTGAAAATATTGAATTCTCTCTTGCAAGAAAGTGGGCGGGAAGAAGCACAGCGCATTCCGATCGCTCCTCCCTAGCCAAAAATATTTGTAATTTGCTGTAGCCAGGGCAACACAAGGATGAGCTAGGAAAAATTCTGATGTCTGTCACTTATATAGACTGAATCACATTGATGCCTAGTATCCTCTTGCACTAAATTTGAGACCTTCTGACATTGTAGTCTGAGGAAGATGCTGGATAGCTCACAGAACAGTGGCAATGAAGGGCAGCGAAGAGAACTTGATTGGATGTAGACAGCCACTCATGGTATTAGTGTCACATGGGTGATTTGAGTCAAGATTCATGCCATGTAATTTCAAGAAAAACAATTCCATTAGACATGGCAGCAAGCAAGCATATGGGTGTCGATGGTGGTCAAATCTGGTGCTTGAATGTGAGAAAGTGATGATGCTGACATCACCATCAGGCACAGCACCATCAAACATTCTCTACCGCCACCATTAATGATAAAAAGGAATACAGAGTCCTCAGTAGGTACCCAGCTTGAATTAACTTGTATTAACATGTCACTGAATAAGCATTGAATTATAGAAATGTACTAGATATTGTCTTGACATGACTCGACTCTGCCTTGAACCTGCCTTGAAATCAGTCAAGGATGCATTCTCAGGTGAAATGCCTTAAAATTGTTGTGGCCCATTCAAGGAAGGGTCAAGGACATGTCTATGAGATTCAAGGAAAGGTCATGACAGTTAAAGAACATGTATAGGCATTACAGAGAATGGATTGGGGCAAAGGAAGTATCAAAGATGAATTAATAGCTATCAAGTTTGAGTGGTGATAGGGATGTTTAATAATGAATAAATATGGGTAATGTCTTCTCAAAGGAATTGCTCCTTGAGACCATGCAAGATCATGGACTAGGATGTAAGTAATAGTTGAGAATTTTTTGCTGATTTATGATGAGAATTTGAGTATATGGAGTGTTAAATGTAGTTGTCATATGCATGATGGTGGTGGTACAGCCAATATTCCCATGGACAGATAAGCCTGAGTGGTGAGTCTGAATGTCAAACTGGCAAGGTATAAATAAATTTCTGTATTCACATGATGCCAAAACATGATAATTAACCAGTAGGCAAAAGGAAAAAGGGACCCATAAGGTAGTAGAGTAGCAATGAAGTAGAGAAGTCTAACTTCCCACAGCTTGGTTGAGGCTCAACATTACTGGAAAGAAGCAATTGATATTCTGTGACTAGTTACCCTCAGTAAGCACAGGGATCTAATATGAGTCATAGGTAAGTTAAAATTACATTTAAGGACATTTTGAGACATTTAAGAACATTGAGGACATGTCCTTGACCATGTTCTTGAAAATATATATGCCCCTTCAGGATGAGTGGGATTTCCCACTTGTTCTGCAGCCAATACAAAGCCAGAAAGCTAAGAAGGTTGGCCTAGTGTATGACATTGTTGGTCGCTCATTTTGGGGGCGAAGTCACTATGTCAGCTGCTTTGTGGTAAATACCAATACCCCAAGTAGGAGAAAAGCTGTCTTTTTCTATAATGGTCAATCTTGGAGTGTGGAGGGTACAGAGAAAGGCTACAGTCATTGGGAGTCAGGTGGTATCTCAGCCCTTCTTGGAGGANCAAGTCAACTCAGAGACACATTAAGGAAAGTCATTCAACCAGTCATTGTTAATCAAGGAACATTCAAGTACATGTGTAATGACTTCAAGGATGGATCAAGGAAGTTCAAGGAATGAACAATGAAGCTCAAGAAATGGTCAAGAAGGTTCAAGGACAGGTTGAGGACATGGTTAATAGGTTTGAGGAAGGGTCAAGGACATGTGCAACAGGTTTGAGGAAGGGTTGAGGACATGTGTAACAGGTTCAAGGAAGGGTCAAGGACATGTCCATGAGATTCAAGGAAAGGTCATGACAGTTAAAGAACATGTATAGGCATTACAGAGAATGGATTGGGGCAAAGGAAGTGTCAAGGAATTAATAGCTATCAAGTTTGAGTAGTGATAGGGATGTTTAATGATGAATAAATATGGGTAATGTCTTCTCAAAGGAATTGGCCCTTGAGACCATGCAAGATCATGGACTAGAATGTAAGTAATAGTTGAAAATTTTTCTGCTGATTGATGATGAGAATTTGAGTATATGGAGTTTTAAACGTAGTTGTCATATGCGTAATGATGGTGGTACGGCCAATATTCCCATGGACAGATAAGCCTGAGTGGTGAGTCTGAATGTCAAACTGGCAAGGTATAAATAAATTTCTGTATTCAAATGATGCCAAAACATGATAATTAACCAGTGGGCAAAAGGAAAAAGGGACCCATAAGGTAGTAGGGTGGCAGTGAAGTAGAGAAGTCTAACTTCCCACAGCTTGGTTGAGGCTTGACATTACTGGAAAGAAGCAATTGATATTCTGTGACTCGTTACCCTCAGTAAGCATAGGGATCTAATATGAGTTGAGGACATTTGAGGACATCGAGGACATGTCCTTGACCATGTCCTTAAAAATGTATAGGCCCTTTATAATGACCGGAAATGCAATTGCAATACTTAAATTCTATGCATGCTACAAGCTCTACAGAAGCTGTCTGTAACTTATCCAAGTCTAACCGTTTTGTCTTGGAGCCTGTCCATCGATCGAGCTTCGGCGCAGCACTCATTCATTAGATGGAGCGACAGAAGGTAAAGTTGCCGGCACATTTGACAAGTTCGAGGCCCTATTTCGCGGTGAGGGGAACTGAAACGTCTTCCTCATATTTTCATCATACCCAAATGGAATGGAATGACGCTGACTGTGTAACTCTTGAGGTGACTCAATCAGAGGGACTAAACTGTTCATGGTCGTAGTAGTGGACCTTTTTTCGTTGACATTAGGACTGGTGATCTCTGCAGATGGGGGTGTCTGTCTCGGGGCAACCATCCGTTCACGGTAGAACTCGACCACAGGCGGCCTGCGGTCACGCATGCTGCGTCGATAGAAGAGGTATCCGACGGCCAGGAGTATGAGAAAGGTCACAGTTCCAATGACTACTCCAACACCGACCCCAGTTGAGGGGCTATGGATTAATAAGAAAATGTTCGTCTGGCGTAATCATATCGGAGAGACACGTACTTTTTAGTAGAAGGAACGGGGGCAAATTCTTGCGATGAGCCGATACTGGTAACTTCAGTCGGGGTTTTGCTGCCCTTCGGACCGGAACGAAGTGGCGAGATGATATTTTGAAACTCGCTGTAAGTGTAACTATAAGTCAAAAGGACCTGTCCTTCATAAAGGCGTGTTCGAATATGCACCTCGAGGAACTATCACTGCTTGAGATGGATTGGACATCGGGTGAGGGCGGAAGTTGAGATGTGTGGAACGTTGATATGGGTGAAGTTAATGTGATATTTCGTGCCGGCCTATCTTCACTTCCGCTCATAGGCATCGAATGGCTGATATGTAGGCTAGATTTCAATGTATGGGGGTATGCTTGTATTATTGTATTGCATCCAAATCCGATCGTTCCGGGGTGTGTTTGGGACCGGGACAGCTGGAGAGTGGTTTCTACGACGGAAGTACCGGCGGGTCCAAAGGTGGTGCAAACGATTAACGATACGTTTGTATGCTCGTTCCTGCAGAGGTGGGAGACAAGTCAGGCAATATTTCGTCCAAAAAACCGAAGGAAGACTTGCCCCAGTTGCTCAGTCATCACAGTTACATGACGGGGCCGGCTACCATTCGGTGTGTCTTATAAAGGAGTAGACCTAACAGCAGAAATCAATGATGCAGAACCAGGATACAGGGTACAGCAACCTGTATGAACAGCGCAGTACCGTTGTTCAACAGCCGTGGGTGCATTACCATGGTGTTATACTGTAATTTATACTGTGGATCTCGATAAGGATTCGTAGGCCATTCGAAAATAGCAAATAGGAATCTACGCACAGAAACTTAATATGCCATGAACCATTGCCGCTCTTCGTTAGGAATATTCCTAGGTCCACGTCGATAACAGCTTTCCCGTTTGCCGATGGATACCTCTTTACGAGATTGATTGCCAACCGAAAACGAAAATGGGGGACAAGGTGCAAAGATCGTACTAAAATTACTGAATCCCGACTGACGACCGAATCCTTCCTGGTTCGTGCACATCGCGCATCCAGCATATCTAATTAGTGATAGTTTCGCATTTAGGTACCTTCATGTCCAGAGGGATATAAACAAGTTAACGTGGCACTATGAAATGAAAAATCCCAATAATCGCATGGATGCTAGGCGACGGAGTTGAGAAAAAAGAGAGGGAAAGTGTGGCTGTGCTGTTCGGAACGCACAGCTATCCGGACCGCCCCGTCGATGTCGCGTGTTGATTCACGTTGCTTCACCACTGACATCCATATTCTCAGATTAACGAATCATCCAGAATGTCCGTGTGCTACAACATGAACACTCCGCTCGAAGGGTTTCATCCAATACAATCGAGTCTCCTATCTCCGTACGATTGCCCGCTTCCTCCTACCAAATATGTCTCTTTTGATACATACCAGCCCAGTCATCCCATCATTCTCAATTCGTAAGGAGGCCAAAATGAGGCAGAATTGCATCACAATCCATCTCGCTCATAAAGCAGCATCATACTGAGGTGGCATCTCGAGTATACTGCCATTCGCTCCTCCGTGCGAATTCGAGCGTCGCCGAGAAGGCCTCCACCCACTATCATCGTGATACAGCACTCGGAGCCTCCCCTGATGATCTGGAAGCTCATCTTGAGATCCCCCCTCCGGTTGCAGATTTAACGGGCCCGGGATGCGAGCATCGTGCTCCTCGAGATGCGTGGAGCTCTGCTGTCTCACTATATCCCCGACTTCCTCTCGGTTATGGATTTTGCGTTGCGCAGACGGTGTAGTTTTATGTGTTTCTGGATACGGAGAAAGGATTAGCTCTTCATAGGTGGGTCGGCGTTTTGTCCGTCTTCGACAATATATAAGGAAGCTGACCCCGACAAACAGAATGGCTGCTAGTCCACCCAAGGTTGAGCCCACGATGATACCTGCCATGGTTTTAGGTCCGCTTTGTGGACTATTTGAAGGAGCGGAGGCAGTAGGGGACGTTGCAGTGGAGGATGTAGTGGATGGCGTAGTGGCGAACGTGTTTGTGCTTGGTGTGGAAGAAATGAAGTGTGTAGGAATGGATATGGAGCTGGAACATGAATAAACTTCGTGTTTTTCAAGAGACTTGGATGCACGCATACTGAGTGGGAGTTATTTGAGTACTGGATGGCGTTGACTCGGATGTACTTGGTGCGGTAATTGATGAAAGGGTCAAGTCCGTATTAGAAGGTGATGCAAGGCTGACATATGGTTGGGTTTCATTCAGAGTGGAATTCACTGATGGCGCTACTTACTTACCTGGCCGACAAAGGTGTGACTAAACTACTCATAATAGGTGTAATAGGCCCGGGCGTGTCAGTGACAGCAATGCTAACTGGCGGGATTCTGAGTGCTTCCCTGAACGTAGCAGAATAAGTGAATCAGTTGGGGAACCTAGTATGTGCGCATGTCTTACCAATGGTCTTCCTCTCTAACGGCTTGCAAGAGAAACTGTCTGATGAGATCTGAATGAATATAGCTCCAACCATTCAATGTTCATGGTAACTCACCCTTGCGAGGGAATGGCTGCAAATGCAACTCTAAAATTCGGGGAAGTTGTCTCGTCTATGAGCGGATATCCCTCTACCCATTGCGTAGAGTCGGATGGTTGTTCGGAAGAGACCAAAAGCAAACGGATTGGGAGATCTCTCAAGTTATCCCCGTCTGCACCAGTCCATTTGATCAATAATGTAGGATTAGTCGGTGATATTGTGCTAGGGTTAACCTCGTCAATCTTGAAGGCTTTGACCAGAACCAATGAAACAGCGATGTGACTGTGTTCTGAACAATCTGAGTACTGTTTGAGACCACAAAATAGTGGGAGACTCACATTATGACTGGAAACATCTTTGACAACCAGAGCCCGTCTCGCGGCGTGGGTGCTACGTCACGCTCGCTTTTCAACGGCACCAGTGAGTAATAATAAAACTGATTGCCATTACTGATTGCCATTGAATATCTGTCTCAGTCATGATCAAAATAGGACCAGGACACTATCTATCCAGTAAGAAGCATCATGTTTGAGAGTTACATAGTACAATGACCTGCAAGATCGCAGTTGCATCGTCTGAGACCGATCGACCGCATAGAAACCTCCCAGGGACATCAAGCAGAGACACCACCGCCCTCCCATGGCTTGATGGATTATGCGGATAATCATTCCGAAACTACTAGCACAGGATAGTCATTGTACAGTGCTATCCCTGTTGGTCGGTCTTATGGACCCTCCGACCCAACGTTCATCAACTCGAAGGCCAAGTCCAACTTATGGATCTACTTCAAATTCTCTATTTGCGCCCAGTCGGTATCAGATGTTTGAACCAGTTGATCTCAATCCGCCTGAGGTAGAATGGAGAGTGAACAAGGTGAAAGGTCAGCAGTTATTTCGCTCTGCGTCACGCATTGGAGCAACAATGGGCTGTCGTGGTGAAAAAGCGTGGTGAAAATAGTATTCCGTGAAGGCGTAGCTTCCGCGAGACCACTCTATTCCCGTTATCCAAATTTCCGAGGGGATGATGCGAGTATGCGAGTAGCATCTGGCGTTCAAATGAGGACGTGTTCGGCTCCTAAACAAGGGATAGTGATGCTCACAGGGCCATCTATCAGTGGTATGATTATATCCAGGAAGTCGTCGTGCCTATCGAGATGAAGAACAAAGTGAGGTAGTGACCTGATATCAGAACACGGCTCAGGAATGACCTAGGCTATTCAAGCGTCTCGCTGCAGAAGAACCTATAGCAGCTTCCCAGCTATCACATCTACTACTTCTCGCAATTTCATCCACTAAGGTCGGGTTACTGCCTTCTGTGCCCCAACGAACGCGTTGCATACTTGGAAAAGAAGTCGGCGTCAAGAGGTATTCCGAGTACCAGGAGACAGACACATATTACTTCATCTCCAGAGTATCCTAGCGAGTTTCGGCGGGGAGGGACGTGAAAATTGGAGGCGCCAGGACGGTTGAAAATTGCGACACGTCAATATGGAGCCTCGAGCGACGAAGAGCGCCCAACACCTGGGGTTTTGGTGGGGATTCCGCTGATGTCGGTCTCGATGGGTCGGGGCCATTTTTGAACTTGAAATATGGTATTGTGTTGTCCTCGTTCCTTTGCACCATCCTGCCGCCGGTGTATGGACTACCACTCACACGGCCGTTGTCAGGTTGTTCCTAAATCTCGAAAGAAGGTTGAGCTTGAGTACTTGGAGAAAGATGGACTGGACCGCACTCGACGCCAGTATACTGGTTCCCCAATTCTACCTGAGCACAGCCTCTTCGCGGCGGTTTGTGCGTAGCAATGAGAGTGTTTCCAGTAATGTACAGTTGATGATGGGGTACGCTAAAACCAACGTGCGAGTGTAGAGTGTACCGGGAATGAAAACGCTGTGGATTATATTGGTATGTTCGATAGGTGACCCGCCTACATTGAACCCGATCATGGAGTCCGTAGAGTTACCGCTATTGAACCAGTCTTCGTCTTCCGTTCACGAACGAATCGGGGACTGCAAGATTGATAGTTAATCGATAATAAGAGTTGAGTGGGGATCCTACTAAGATGCCTGAGTCCTGAATGAAAACCGGATCCTCTCCCTCCACAACCCTTACAACATTCTCTCGGCCAAATTTCGCCTTGACGTTCCCTACGTCGCAGTACCGCGCCCTGATGGCCATAATTAGTGAATATGAATGGCCGTTTCAGTTAAACTAAGAATCAAAAGGACTTACCGAGGGTAAACAGAGCGCATGGGCCGTTAGGCGATAGACATGACGGTTTAGGAAGAAGAAAAATGTGGCTGTGCTACTCGGAGCTCGTGGACCGAAGGCTTTTTGCGTCACCGATCTTGGCGTTCTCCTCAAAATTCATGTTCTCTAATTGCAGCTTTGCGTGCATTCCATCAGACCCGGGATAGCAAAGAAGTTCTATGTTCAAGAATGAGTGGTTTGCCGAGCTACTAGCCCCCAAGGGTCATCAAAATCATTTAGAAATTGTTCAGAAATTTACTAGTTTTTTCGCGAGGCCAAAGATGCTTTCCTCCACGTCTTCGGTGAGACCTAACTTCTTTATTGTATTACATTGCTCTTGCTCATTCAAGTTACGTCAGTACTACCTAATACAACTCAGAATATACTACCCGTCTATTCTAATCCTTGGATCCAAAAGCCTTCTTCAACCACTATTCACAGAGCAGAATCGTAACGAGGAGGCATCTCCCTAATAGTAGGAGCTCCTGCGTCAGAGTATGATGTCGTTGTCCCAGTCAATGGATTCGGCCGCCACCCACTGTCACTATGATAGAAGATGCGTTCTTCTTGGGTTTGCGGACGATTAGGGACTAGCGCCTTCTGTCTCTGGTTCCGGTTATGATTCTGAACTGGAAGCCGTTCTGCTTGTTCGAAAGGCTCCTAGACGTCAGTGTATTGGGAATTAGGGTTTGCGTGGTGTCGTTGTCGCTTCCGTCGCTCTCATCGCGAGAAACAATTCTTCCTTCCTTCCGACTCCGCTGCTCAGGCACATACCCCAGTTGATAAACCGAGAATATGCCAGTGCACAATACGAGCGCAGTCCTAAAAGTCAGTTTAGGAGAATGAGTTGTTTGTGTTATCATAAGATCTGGGTATTCTAGATTTACCATAATGACCAGATCATAGCGCAAGCGGGGAACAGGAGTTTAGTCTGGGTAAACTATTACATATGTAGCCAAGACTCTAGATACCGCATGTAACATTATTGACTAATTTGAACGCTGTTATATGATGTAAATCCCTGGGGCATTTAGAAGTCGACGATAAAGGAGAGCTCACACAGAGGATCCATAGGGATCAAGTTCTATGCCAGACGAGACAGTTCTTCTATGTCTTTAGTGGATCAGACCACCAACATTGTGGTCAGGAGGTAAACATAATGACAGATGGACATCATTTTACTGAGAGATGAAGTCGATTAGCATGCGAGCCGTGGTTCCTGATGGGAGTTGCGGAGTAAGAGAGGGCCATCGGCAATTTAGTAAGCGTCCAGAACTGTGACTCGTGCTCGTGTGACTTTTTTTTCGTTCGCTGTGCCTTTTTTTTGCGCTACCTTTTTCTTGCGTTTTTCCCCATCAGTTCAACTCTCTACCCATCCAATCGTCTTCTCCTTCAGCTCTTGGGAATCTTGCGAACCTTTCTTCCACGACTAGGACACAACTGTTTTGGTTTCGGTCATGGAATATCACCAAACCGACAACACGATCCGACTTAGATTGAAAATGTCAGCTCCCTGCAGTGAGCGTCTGCATGAAGACATGGATTCTCTGCCGCATGGAACAGTCGACAGGTTGTAAGGAACATGTTGGTGATAAATTAGGGTCGGTACGCTCGTAAGTGCGTCTCTACGATGTAGTAGGGGGACCGGGGCACGGAGCGGAGGTTCCAGGCCTGTTTGGCAGTGTTTGGCATGAGCTTCCGGCGCGTAGTCTACATTTCCATGTACGTAGTCAGCCATCATCCAGAACCAGCAGCATCGTCTTCGGCATCGCGTTAGCCAGACCGCCAGGCCCTCTCCAACGACCTTCACTGTCTTATTTCATTATTTACACTTCTGGTTTTCTCACCAGGTTGTGATCCCGGGGAAGCATACTTGGACTACCAATATAATCCATGAAGACCCACTTCACCGACCACACCCATATTGTCTATACCATCGACCAAGTATGTCGGTATACCATCAGGCATGTCTCGATTCATGCCTCTCGCCTTGAGCGGTACCTTATCACCCTCATTCGAGAATCTCGAATTTTTCGCTCACTTGATCACGCCTCGGCAAGTAAAAAGAAATTCGGTCTTCGACACTGTACGTCAGCTCATTTCGATTGGATATAGGACGTGGAACCGACTCTTTGGTTCTTTGGCTCGTGAGGAGTAGAGCAGAATTCAGCGGATACAGTCGTGACAAGCATTGCTTTCAGAGAAGTCAGTTGCAAAACACGGGCCTTCATTAGTGGTATGCCATTCACCTCACGTACACCATGTCTATTTACCGATCGTGCTCTTGTTTAGCTTCGTATTCCGCGATAATTGTATAATACTCAATAATAATAACACGAATGTTTGCCCCCATTGCCCTCCCGTATCATACAGCAGCGTCATATCGAGGCGGCATCTCGACAACGCTGGCCGTTCCTCCATCCGAACATGACGAGGCCCTAGCATGCGGTCTCCATCCACTATCGTCGTGATACACGACTCGTTCCCTCTGCCTGCGACTTGGAGGAGCTCCATTGACTATGGGACTAGGAAAGATACTCTGTACCTCAGATGTATTCTGACGAATAGTTCGCTTCTCTCGTTGATTGTATGGGTTTGCTTGTGGCGGTACGTCATGGCGCCGACCTTTTCGTTCTGGTTCGATCGCCGACTTGTTGGCATCTGGGTAAGGAGATATGATGGATTCTGCAGTGATGGAGTGGCGTTCCTTTGCCTGGCGCTGTCTCTGATATATCACGACGCCCACCACCACAAGTAGTGAGATAGCGAGTGTGCCTACTGCTGTGCCAGCGATGATACCCGGCGAAGGTGAAGGTTTCTCTTGATCTCTTGTTTCTTGGGCAGTATTGGTGGATTGTGGTAGTGGAGTTAAAGTGCCAATGATGGTAACTGTGTTTACTTGAAGAAGTGTGACTGCAGGGCGTTCCACGTCAAAAGTGCTGGAGTTTGTGATTGAGCGAAGTTTCAACGATCTGAAGGGAAATTAGCTCGATGGCAATATGTTGACATGCCCAAGAACTCACCCGCCTGGAGGGGTGACATCAGCGTATGCACACAGAATATATTTCCTATGAATGTGTCAAGTGAGTAAAGAGACGGAGGTTGCTCTAAGCTATCAGCAAATCTTACCCGACTTTGCCCTCCTGCAATGTTACATTTCCGAATTTTTCGCCATTGACCTCTTCTGCCTCCTTGATGTCATTTTTTATTCTCTTCATTGCAACAGGAGTTGCCTTTCCAAAGGTGCAGACATCTTCCCCGTATACGAAAAGTTGTATAATGACATTCGCAGGCCCACCATGGTACCAAGTCCAGTTCGCACGAATATTGTTTACTGCATCCACATCGGCACTAATGGGTGCAGTTACATTGAATGCTACTGCCGAGTTGAAGCGGAATATGGCGAGTGTGGCTGGCACTGCTCTGAAAACATATTGGTGCATAGCTCCACTGTGCAAATGACACACTCACAAAGATAAGTGTCTCATGATGAGGTTGCAGAAGAGTTGTGGGTCAGTCGAAACCCTCTCGGAATATGTATAAGGAGTTTTGATGATCACACGTAACGCATGTAAGCCATGTTACTGACTTGCATGTCAGTAGTGGTCAAGCAACATAGCTTGAACATAAAGTAACAGTGAGTCATAGGAATAAAATCATTCATGAGGGGATGACAGTCAACGGACGTATATTGTAAGTAACATTTCGGGTGAGTCGTCGCCGTTGCTGTCAACCTTGTCGTCGTCTCCAGGCTTGGATGACACGACAGCGCTTTGAATCTAACCTCCATGCTCCAATCGTTCTTATCGCCTCTCCATACTATTCATTATTAATGCCAAACTCAAGGTCATGCTTACAATTGAAATCTATTTCAACCAAAAAAACTTGCCTGTCGATTGTTCATTTCCAATACCATCTCAGCGCTACCAACGGTTGAAACGGGCCGCAACATTTTTACGTAACGCATATAAGTAACGTTACTGACTTGCATGTCAGTAATGGTCAAGTAACATTACAGTAACGCTTAGGGTTAACGCCGTACCTCGAACAAAGTAACAGTATGTCATAGAGATGTGAGGGGATGACAGTCAATGGACGTACCTTGTAAATGACTTTTCGGGTGAGTTGTCGCCGTTGCTATTCAACTTGCTCGTTGTCTGGTTCTCAAAACTCATGACATGATTGATAATACTGATGTTATCGGATCACTTCCCAGGCTTAGTGCGTCAAGATGAAGCAGAACGAGAACGTCGTGAGGCTCCTTGGCCCAAGCCAAACCCAGTGAAGAAGTAATATTTGGGCAAATTGGCTCTAGTATACATTATACTGTAGAAAAGAATTGAAACTATAAAGTGGGGGCTTGAGATAAGATTGTGGCTGTGACGATGTGTTCTCTGACAAGATAACTGAGGTGAAGGGAAAAGTTGTTTTAAAGCATAGAAGTTGCTTTTATATATAGAGGCATCTATAGGTCAAAGAATAACCATCCAGCAAAATTCATTAAAAGAGCACCAATGACTATCCCAAAGAGTCTAAGTGACTCTTCCATATCAATCAGCTTTCTTTACTATCTTGTGTGCTAAATAAGTTTATCTAGCTCTATTGTCACTCACAGATACCTGTTTGCATGCTATTCTCACCTTGTTGATCACACCTCACTACTCATTTACAATTGTAATGTTCCCACAGTTCCAGCCTCCACAGTTAGATGCTGACAGTAATAGTCATTTGACTGGAATTGCTGAAGTTCACAAAGCATTGGGCCATTGAACAGAACATGCAAGTAACAGCTTGCAATGGACAAGTACATATTTGTAATGTGCCAGAAACTGTAAGTAACATGTAAGTAATGGTCAGTGCCATGTAAGTAACATGTCAGTAACAGTATGTAACATGCAAGTAACTGTTACTGACTCATCAGTGACTCTAAGTAATAATGAATGCTCAATAGATCACACACAGGTTGAACAACACAGAACAGCTTCACTACTCTAGGCTATGATCCCATTACACTTCATCATCTCCATAGCTTCCAATATGCTTGTAATGTTGTGGATAGTGCTTGCATGAGGTTTAATCCTCACAGTGAAGATTTGAAGTCACTTTCCCACAATAGGTATAAACTTGAATATATCTTTTTGAATTCTATTATCCCTTTTCCAAACTCTCTATACTTCAAAATGGTGCACAGACCATCTATGCTCTCTAGAAAAATTGTTACTTGCCCCTCTCACCTGTTACTTCCCTCCCCTGACCCATTACTTCTCTTCCATTATCTGTTACTTCTCTTCTCCTCACCTGTTACTTCCTTCTCCTCTTACTCTGTAATTCCCTGTTTCCACAGAATAAACTATTTCTTGTCAGTTTAGGATGAGATCTTTTGAGATGTTCTTTGTCCTCTCTTTTAATACATTCCTGTCAACTGAAGAACTGTTAACCAGAACTCCTATGGTCAAAAAGAAAAGTGAATTGAGTGAATTGAGACTGATACATGTATTTGAGGTGTCCTTAAGCTGCCTTGACCTTGCCTTACATGTGTGAATGTGTCCTTGACCTTCCTTGAACTCATTACTCATGTCCTTAACCCTTTCTTGAACTGATTGCAGTGTCCTTAACCCATCCTTAAACTCATTACATATGTTCTTGAATGTTCCCAAATTATTGATGTGTAGTCAACACTATTTGATGACATCTGATGATACCTGATGAATAGCAATTCTGATTATAACTGGTTGGATGGTTTGTTTGTGAGGCCCTTCCTGCTCATTTGGAATGAGTGGAGAATGAGTTAGAAATTGACCTGACACATGGTGGGTAGTACTCAATAAAATATAATGTGTTCTCTAATGCAATCCAATGAAATCCAATGGAAAGTGACTGCTATAAACATTTATGCAGGATACATTGAATGGCATAGAATGTCATAGAATTATGTCAGAAAAATGTCCAACTTAACAATGTTATCCTATGACATCCAATACTATATGATGTGATTGGAGTTTGTCAGGTTCCATCAGATATCATTGACTAAAAATTCCACCAGGCTTAGACTTAGGCATGAGTCACAAGTGTCTACAGGTTATAGGTATTGGCCTGGAGAGTACAAGTACCTGTGGCAGGTACCTGTATTTAACTTGTATTATGTAGTTATTGTCAATTTACAGTAATAATATATTGAAAGATCATTATAGAGTTGAAAAAAAAATCTCATGGGCATTGCCTGGAAGTTTCTAAGTGCTGTATAGTACCAAGCCACTGGTCTCCCTTTTCTTGCTTACCTCAGCAAAGTCAGGGCAGGTACTACTTGGGTATGTATTCATTGTTTCATTGTGGAGTTTTGGTCAGGATATAGGTATGAGGTACATACCCATTCTTATTATTTTTATTATGTTATAATTTTTTGTACCTTGAGTCCCAGCTTCATTAGCACACATATTGAGCTTCTTGGACTTGTCCTAGGGGTTTCTTGAGTTGCTCAATTCATTGCTCACATTTCTGTAGCCTTCTAACATTGATTTCACCGAGATTGGATGACATAACCTCCTTGTACCACTCAAAATCATCTAGGTCTTTATATAATACTTATTTTGTCTAGTACCACTGATATATAGTGTTTAATGTTATCATTATAATATCTACTTTGTATATTAATTGCTGCTATACAAGTTTTTGTGCAGGTACCCAGATACTTGCAGTGATTTTGCAAGTACCTGGACCTGCAAGTTAAGTATCCAAGTCACCCAGATATTCTAAAGGTTACAGATATTGAGTTTTTGATGCAAGTACTTGTGATACAGGTCACAGGCCATCAGTGTCATGAGAAAATTTATTGTACTGCAACTCAGTCTTTGACACTTCTTATACTCACTCCATCATCCTGCAACTTGCTAAGTATTTTCCTCCATTCTACACATCATAACTCACTTTCCTGCACCATATTTAGCTGGCATCTCACCAGCAACCCTCTCCCTATAATCCTACAGTTCAATCTGACTGCAATCCTAGAACTCATTTCATCAGTAGTCAAAATGTCTCACTGATAACACCTAAAGCCAGAACCTGAGCATTCAAACACTTTGGGGCAGTAATATCAAGATTTAAGTACATTAGAGGACATGTCCTCAACCATGTCCTTAAAGATGTATATGCCCCAGTCTGAGCATCTAGTTAAATGACCAAACAGGACTTACCAAAAAAAATATCAGAACTATTAATCTCCTCTTTCCCTATCCAGCTCACTTTCCTAGCATGTATTGAAGATTTGGCAATACACTGGCACTTTGTTGGGATTGGAGGCATTATGCAGTCCTTGCCAGGGTTGTGCCCTCAGAAAACATGCCATGCACATTTCTGGAGTATATTTTGGTCTCAAGCCAACAAATAGAAATGGAACACACCAGTAGGCTGAACATCCAAGTCAGGGTTTGTGTCTTGCAGTACTCAAAGGCAGGAGAGCAGCTAAAGGTAGGTATTTAACCATAATGAGCCCAGTCTGCTAGTCATTGCCTTAGAGAAGCTATGGTGCATTGGAAAGTATGAAGAGCTATATGATACGCTATACAGAGGTGTCTAAGCTGTACTTTCTGACTTATCTATGTATCAGATCCACAGCAGATCACTCCTGAAACCTGTAGGGAACCTAACTATGGCCTAATGAACACATTGGCTAGTTAACCAAGCTCTCAAAAGTGCTATCAATAGGATTTTAATTTCTATTTTACCTTTCTATAACATCTGCAAAGTGCAACATGCAGTCAAACAGTACAGAGGTACTTAGAGGAGACATCAAAACAGAAAGACAACTGAGAACAGGAATGATCACAGAACAATCCTCCTCTGAAGTCAATATATGGATCAAAGTCAAAGCAGGTGATCTCTTAATAAAGAGTTCACCAGTGGCTAAACAATAAAAAATAAACTAACTAGATACAAAGTCATCTTGGAAAGAAGGAAATCACTTCCAAAGGACATCCAATACCTACAGACAGATATGACAAGACATACAAAGAATATCTAATGCATAAGAAGTCCTAAATAAGACTGAGCATGCATTGTCAAAGGAGATAGGAACAGTAACAGCATGTTCCGGCCTTGGAAACTTTAGCATCTAGGCCTCTGCAGATGTGTGGACACTAGAAAGGGAAATGCTGTAAAAGAAACAGGACAGATACAACCATCTGCTTGTAGATACCTGACTTAGAAAAGAGAAAATACAAATTATAGAGTTCAGAACACCTGGAGACATAGATACCCATGCAGATATGGTCAGATACCCTAGTGGCCAGACTCTGTGACATCCAAATATTCCCTCTTTTAGTATCTCAGTCACTCATTTATCATTTCCTGAATTATCAGACATTATTTATAATTTTCTGTAGATATACTCCATGGACCATATATAAGGACAGCTAGATATTTGTGTATACTCAAGTAACTCTGCCCCCTCTGATTGTGAATACATGATGAGTTTGTTTTGTGTATAATTGGATGTGCCATTCCAGTTTTGCTTCCTTACTTCAGGCCCTAGAGATTGGTCCTGAGTGACTTCAGAGAGATAGAAATCTGATAATAAACTTGCATCATAAGAGACAAAGAATAACATCTTTAGTGCACTTGGCACTTTTCTAAGAGACAACTTTACACCAAAAGTTCTGGTGGCTTTTGGAGCATGGCCTGTGTTGGGTATCAGGTTGTGACACACTTAGAGTCTTAACAAAGGAATTGGGCCTGCGATTAAGCTCTTTGTAGAAACTGGTCTAGGACCTTTTCCAGTACACTGTGTACTATAGTTGTCTTAAAGAAGTCTTAAACTCTGTAGGGTCAGACTATATCGGCTACTGAGTCTTTTGGTGGGACTGTAGCTCTTGTGTTTTGTGCTTTGTGCACTATGTTCTTGTGTGTGTGTTTGTGTGTTTGGATATAAACCCTTTGAAGTAGATTGCTTCAATAAGAGAGAATCAACCTAGCTAAGGGTTTTGTTGGCATTCTAAGTGTGGCAACTCTGATCATGTCGATCCACACTTGCACAACAACCTGAGTTAGACTTTTGGAGGTTATCTTTTGGGTAGTTTTCCATTAGTCTTATCTTAGACAAATTACTGGGCATAGTCAAATTCCTGTAACAGTGTAAGTAATGCTATTTCTGTTACTTACTGTTACTGACATTTACTTTCCCATCACTTTCTATCTACTTCCCATCACCTCTCCTTCATTTCCTCTTATCTCCTTTGTCTGGTTACCACTCAAAGATTCACTGGTGGTTTTCAAGGCTGTTCTGCAGTTGATTTGTTGGAGTGGTCAATATGTTTCCCATGGTCCAAAAGTACATGATTCAATGGCATTTTTAACTGGGACCACTGCTATTGTTGCTGAGGGCATGTAATCATTCATATTCACTTCTGAATCTATGTCATCCTCACATTTTACAACATTGTTGAATTTTCAGTTCAATAGTCATTGGGTCTATTAGTTATGCTGGTGAATTCATGGCTTCTTGAAAACAAATTATCTTTTGAATATCAAAGTCAAGGGATGAGAGACTCTTCTCCAGTGCCAGTGTACTTATAGAATGATTATGCAGCATTAGGAGGAAAGTAACAGGTAGTAACAGGCAGTAAGGAGAGTAATGTTATTTCCCCCCATTACAGTAAAGTATATGTGCCTTGATGAGTTCCTGTGTTGTTGAGTAGTTGGCTGAGGCTTGAAGGGACAGGAATGATCTAATATGAGCTACAAGAAGATTCAAAGGTTCAAGAAGTTTTCAAGGACATTTAAGGACAATCAAGAACATGTCCTTGAACCATGTCTTGAAGATGTATATGCCCTCCCATTTGATATGCTGGCAGTTGAGCAGATGGGTGTAGATGGTAATTGAAAACTGATGCTTGAATGCAACATGTCATCAGCACTTGAAGGTGAGAAAATAATGATGCCAACATCACTATCAATGACAACAAAGAATACTGAGTTGCAAAACATCCTCAATACATGAATCAGATTGCATTGAAATAGCATTGAACTATTGGGATGTACATAACATTGCCTTGGAGGAACCTGAGGACATGTCTTCTAATGTTACAATTTTCTTTCTTTAGATGCTCATTGTTACCTTTAGTGCTCACATCATGCTTCTTGTTAACATCTGGACACTTTCACATTTCCAGTTCCCATTTCCGATATCTAGTGTACTAATACATTCTTCAGAGTTCTATGCTTACCAATTCATTCCATCTTATTCTACATACTAGGGGACGACTCATGCCGATGGCACTCAGAGGAGATTTTGAATATGGGTATCATTGTATGCAATACATTCAAGAAATAACGATACATCCTGCTCTTCATTTACAGCCGAGGTCTTGTAGTACAGGTAGTGCTGGGACCAGTGATCATAGAGTCCGTTGGAACGCAGTTACACTCGATTTCTCCCTCTTCTGACGATTCATAATCAGTGCTGCTGTGGCTGTCAGTGGGAGATGATCCTTGACTCATCTTCTGGGATTTATGGGACTTTTTTATTTCAACCCGTTTTTGCTTTGCATCACCTTTGCCTTCACTTTTGATGGTAACTGTGGGGCATATTAGATGGGCAAGTGGATGATTCAATAATCAATATAGAAAAACTAACCGGGTGTCTCCTTCACTGATGGGTTGTTAGCTGGGGGTCTACCCATGTTTGCACTGGAGTCGACGTCAATGCAGAATGCCTGGACAGGTCCAACTACTCCAGATTTTACAGGTTTGGTGATGATGTGTGTGAGGAAGCCAGATATGGAGGTATACATGCTTTCGCTAGGAGGTAACATACATTCCTTAGAGGCAGAATCCTTGAATTTGGGGCTGTCTGGTACGACAGCACGTGCAGGAAATATGAACTTCTGGCAGCCTAGCTGTAAGTGTTGGCTGGATTTGAGGTTGAAAGTAGCATTCCGCTTGTCTATCTTTGTGGCAATTCCACAAATGTCGACAACTGGTGGGAATGTATCTTCGACATTGTCTGCATTTGCAAGCTGTGAAAAAAAAGACTCAAGATATGAGCGAGAATTTATGTGAAATGAAACAGGAAGCACACCATTAGTATATCTCCAACAAAATCAAAGTCTGAGGAACTAATCTCAACCATATCTTGTCCATCCTTGAACATAACTCCTTTTTCAGGAGTTTGTGCAATCTGGATGATGGGGTAAGACAGTTGGAGAAGGATATTTAATGTAAAGAAAAAGCATACCTTCATTTGTACAAAGTACTGGCCCACTTCTGAAAATTGATATCGTGTCTTTCCATTCCAGTATTGAACACATCCTTTGATGAGGTTGTTGGCATCAGGCTGGTCTGGAGACATATCCACCTGAGCATTAAAGACAATGACATTGCCGCCAGGACCAATTGATACAGGATCGTGAAGTATGATAAGACCTGAAAGTTGGGATTTAAGGTTGAAGTTCATGATGTCAAGCATGGTGTTGAGGGTGATGTGGGTTCAATAGTTGTCTGTGGTCTTATATACCCATTTTGAGGGGTACAGTGATGTCAACGGAGGTCATAAAGACTGCTAAACATGGTGGGGCATGGTGGAGCATGGTGGGGTTGTGTGCTAGCGAGCAGATAGAGGATGGACGGCGAACAGTTTCGCACATAAGGTGGGACTGTTCGCTGCTGTCATAGCACAATATATGATGTCAGAAATTGAGAAATTGAGGAGCAGAGCGACGGTTGGGATTGTTCAAGCAAGAGGTTGGTAACGACTTCAAAAGTCTCATGTTCACACAGACTTTGTTGTGACTTTGAATATTTTGTGTTTTCAAATGGCATGTATCATAGACAAGTACATTACTTATGGGAATGCTTCAGGGTAGACGATATTGGGGGTGGTATGTGTACAGGAATCATGTGGAAGGAGAACTTTGACATGAGAACATGAAATCGCTCATGATAAGGCAACATACAACTGTCCATGAGTGAAGACAGGAACACACAAGTCAATTCCAATGTAAGTTATGGACTGTCCTTGTGCTTTATTGATTGAGATGGCAAAGGCAAGGCAAACAGGGAATTGCAGATGCTTGAGTTGAAAGGAAAAGGATTTACTTTTCTCTGGAGGTGAAAGAAGAAGGCGAGGAATGAAGGCTACTTCACCATTGTGGTCACTGCTTAAAATCTCTGCTTCAAGAACATGGTCTGACATATTCTGGAGTAGAAGCTGTGTCCCATTGCATAAACCAGATGCAGGGGCAAGGTTTCACATGAGAATAAGGGGACAGCCAACCTTCAACTTGAGCTCACCTGGTGGAAGCCCAGACGCATTAAGAGAACAGAGATACTCTATGGGAACATCTTCATGTGTACTCGTTTCTTGATCAGCACCTTCTTCATGGTAAATCTGATCAGCACTGGCATAGACCCAGGTTGTGCCAGGCATGCAGTCTAAGATTTCCTCATTGAGTGCATCAACATCTCAGTTGTGTGGTGCAAGAATTAGACGACTGGTGAAATATTGTGGTGGTAGCTGGGGTCTGTCAATGTCTGGATACACTGTCTTGAACTCCTGTAAAAGTAGTACCCATGTGTACAGCCCACCATCTCTGTGACTACCATCCGGGTGACTGTTCTGACCATGTCCAATGTCAAGAAGCCATCACGCGAAATTCTCCTTGTTGGATCCTTGTTGAAGACGCTCGTTGTGAGTCAACTGAAGAATTTCCACCTGAGGCCATAGGGCTGAGCGCTGAAGTGATGTGTTAACAATTTCCTCTTGTGATCCTTGAGGTACAACAGGGAGAATTTGTTGGAAGTTGCCACCAAAAACAGTGGTGATACCACCAAATGTGGTGTCAGGTTTGTTTCGGAGATCACATAATGTGCGGTCAAGCGCTTCATGAGTATGTCGGTGTTGCATCAAGGCCTCATCCCATATGATCAGGGATGCTGCACGAAGTAGGTCTGCATGCTGGCTTTGCTTGGGAATGTTGCAGAAAGATTCCGGACCAATGTTCTCAACAGGAATCTTGAACAGCTGGTGAGCTGTACATCCACCCTGGATTAAAAGAGCAGCTATCCCAGAGGAAGCAGCACAGAGGACAATAAGGGGATGGGCGCGAAGGTAGAAGCAGAGAGTATTGTAGACAAAGGTTTTGCCTGTACCACCAGGACCATGTAAGAAGAAGGTCTTTCCAAGTGAATTCTCAATGGAGTTGATCACGGGATCAAAGGTGTATTTCTGATTCGCATTGAAAAGAGAAATGCGAGCATTGGCCTTTTCCCATTCAGCCTCACAGTTATAATCCAGTTGTTCTGAGATAAGTGGATTTTCACCCTCTATTTGCCAATCTCTTTGAGGTCTGGGCATGGATGATGGAAGTAGTTGACCTGATTCCATGAGAATCTTCTGAAGGAGGAAAAGTCCATAATCGTACACGTCGCTGTCTGGAACAGATGCCTGAGGAGGGAGTTGATGTTGACATCGCAAATTTTGGGGCAAATCATCACATAATGACTGCCAGAACTCATTTCAAAGGTTTTCTGGCTTCAATGGAGCACAGAAGATGAGTATCGATGCAAAGAGCTGACATAGACAGTGACCAACTTGCATGTCGCATGCTTCCTGCAGGCACATTCACCACTCGTCATCATTCTGCATAAGACCTCTTGCATCACAAGCATCACAGAAGGTTGAGTAGTGAACCCCAGCATATGTGTGTAGGTCCTCAAAGGAGGTAGGGCCATGGACTGCAGCTAATAATGTGCAAAGAAAGAATCTTTCACCTGCTGTTGGTGCAACAAAGTACATGCAACCAATAGAGAAGTTGCCCCACTTGCGTAAAAGCCACTTCTTTTGTTGCTTGTCCCACCAGAAATACTGTGGAATCTCCTGATATGTATACCTGTGCGCTATCGCCCCGCTTTCATCATTGTGGCTGTTCAGCCTGAAGAATTCAGTGAGAGTTGTGCACTCATGGGAAGCTCAGTCTCTGATGGTCTCAGGGCTGTCTTCTGGGTTGAAGAGTACCATATGCTGACCAGGAAGATGGATTTGTAAGTGGGTGATGCTGGGTTCCTGCTTATGAACTGGGTAATGATAGATCCTCCAAAGCGCTTCCAGAGGTCCAACGTGTCGCCCGTCAACATAGTTTGCAATTTCATTCTCATGGAACTGAACTGTTGCCCGATCGCCACCCTTGTGAACATATTTGAAGGCATATTTGATTGAATGTACATGAGCAGCACATTTGACGTTAATATGACAGTCATACTTTACCTGTAAATAGATGTAAGTTGGAATCGGAGAGAAGCTAGAAGGTCACTTACCGACAAATACAGATTGTATGGGACAATCCATCTGTTGTCTACCAACTGCCCATGAACTTCATAACGACAGCCATCATCATGGCATTGGTAAAGCGGATATCCATCTTCACTTAACGTAGTCTCTGCTTGAAATGGCTTTGGGAAGAACTTCTTGCATTGGTGGTCCTCCATGCAAGGGGCATGTTGATTGAGAGTGCCACATGGACCATGGATCATACAGTTACACACAGTCTGAAACAGCTTGGGCTGTGTGATTGGATCTGGCCATTCAGCACAAATGGTAGAGTCAATAGCTGCAGGAGTGAGGAGTTTATGATCATGTTGAAGGAATATAAGAAGGTGCATGTGAGGTAGTCCATGTTTTTGAAACTCAATCGTGTAGACAAAAGCAACCGCTGGGCCAAAGATATGCTTCTTTGTAATATCATCTATTAGTGCCTGCTTCTTCAGATGAAAAACCCGTGAAATGAGGTCAGGTCGGTCATAAGGGGATTGCCATGGGTACAGTTCATCTGTTACTTCCTTCCACTCTGGGTTGGCAGTCATCGTGAGAAAGATGTTGACATTCCGGTAGTACTGTGCAAGGGCCATGGCATCCTGGTAGCATTGTTGCATGTTCTGGGGGCCTCCAATATAGGATGATGGTAAGATGTATCGTTGACCAAGCTGGTTGAGCAGGATATTGTCATCAGAACAGTTCATTGAATCTTCAAGCCCACTGTAAACAGAAGCATGCAACTTGTTTTGGTTACTGCACAAGTAGTGAAGGCGATTCTGATCTGCAGATGCCCACATGTCGACAACATATTGCTGGAGTAGACGGCCACCATTCAGAATTGTCGAGAACTCGCCAGCTCAGAGATGTAAACGATATGCAGCATACAGAGTTTGAGTGATGCGCCGAGGCCGACTGCTTTGTGATGACTGCTGTAGCTCCTCAGCTTCATCTTCGCCTTCACCCACTTCATCATCTTCAATCCTTTGGCCTTGATGGCCCTCAGTGGCTCTCTGCAGCAAACCATAATGCCAACCTGCTTCTCCATGTGGAAAGAGCAGCACATATTGTAAAGGAGCATATGCAGGATGACTGTCACTAATCTGAAGCAGTCCTGAATCTCAATTATGGAGGATAATATCACAACCTTCATGACATTGCTCGTCGCTCGGGAGAATTACCGCAACCTCTTCAGCAGCAGGAAGATTATATCGTCGGTCATTTCCAGGCATGACATGGAGCCGGACTTCAACATCTTGTGGATTGGGGTGATCATTCAAGACCTCGAAGGCATGCTGGTAAACGTGTGGGTATGGACTGGAATGCTGAAGCATATTCTGTAGAAGTGACATTGTGTCTGAACAGACATTATCATTATGATGCATTCAGTGATTCAAAGCAGTAGTGGGGTCATAGAGGTAGAGCTGTGCATATGAAGGTGCATAACCGCATCGAGTGGTCAAG
Organism: Moniliophthora roreri; assembly: GCA_001466705.2. Taxonomy (NCBI): domain Eukaryota; kingdom Fungi; phylum Basidiomycota; class Agaricomycetes; order Agaricales; family Marasmiaceae; genus Moniliophthora; species Moniliophthora roreri. The sequence continues at coordinate 148,091 of LATX02000252.1, forward strand.
GCACCACTCCAATGATGAAGCTGGCCATATATCCGGAACACCCACTGATCAGGGCCAAAGCGCCAATTGACCACATCATGTTACAGACTTTCTTCTTTTCTCTCTGTAGTACTACCTATGCTTCTCATTACCCTCGGACTCCTCCACTTTCCTAGCTCCCTTTTCCTTCTCATACCCATGCTTCTCATTGCTTCCGGACTCTTCCACCTTCCCCATCCCCATTTACCTATCTCTTTGTACTATATTACTCATATCCCGATAGCTTCGGGAAACCTTAGACATTCACCGAACTCATCGGCTATACATATATAGTAGCTTTAGCTCGGTTGTAACGTATTTAAGCGCTCAAGCAGAGACCTTAAGTCTCTAGCTTGACCTGGTTTATCTTACACTTGTGTCAACGCCAAAACCGAAGGACTTCTGAACTTCAGCAACCGCTGAACGAACTTAAACTTGAACTTGAGAACTACTTTAACGGAGGGGACTCTTCGTTGAAGTTGGTTGAAGTTGACGTTGCTGCGCAAGTAACGTAACACATCATCTTGCTGGACACCGAGGGAAGTGAAGGCAAGAGCAGAGTTATATTGTAAGATGTTCTGATGGAATTCACAGCTTTGTTGATCCATACCACAGTACAAACCACGAAGATCACGGGGAGGTGGCGAAAGGAGTGGTAACTTGACCTTTCCACTATTACAGCAGCTACCAAAGTACACACACTGGCAGGTACTTTTTGACAGATGCTCAGCCTTCCAATGAAGGGCACCACAATGTTGGCATTTGTCATTCATCCGGCTGAGATAGTGACAACTGGGAGGGTCATTGTATGAGTGCCGAGCAGCCATGAGTGCTGCTGGAGGATGAGGGCATGGCGGTAGTAGTGGAATTGTTGTTGGACAGGGAGGAACGATTACTTGTTGATGGCACGTTGTTGTACTCGATGTATTGGCTGCAAAAAGGAATGAGTTACAGTTACAGTAGAAAATGGTGATACGTACTCTGAGATAGTTGAGCAGACGGTGTTACAGTTGGCTGGGGGAGAGAACGTGACACTAAAGAAAGTACATCAATTTCAAAGCAAAAATGAAGGAATATATATATAGATTAAAATGCCTTACCCTGGGATTGAGTATGACCATGTTCTTCTGTATGGGGGGAGTGGCTTGTTGAAGCAGTCAGATCATTGTGCTGCTCGGGTGGGGAAGTTCCATGTCCAAATAGTTGACGACATGTAGACAGGCTTCCTATCTCAGCTGGGTGATGTGATTGTGTTGTTGTTACATGCTGAGTTTGACATAGAGTGTTCATGACATTATTAAGTAGACTGGACTGCCGCGACAGAAGAGGAGATATAGGCAGGTTGAGATGGTGATGTTGCTGTCGATATCAATCCCATCTTGCCTTCGCAGCTTCACTACGACAGTTGACAACTGAAGGACTGTGATCAGCACACTATGGAGACATGAAAGTATCAGCAAAAGCAGAAGTATGGAGAAAAGAAGTCATACCATGGCCGGGACTGTCATGTTCTCTTTCCTTTTCCTTGGGCGACCACGTCTACAGTTTTGAACGGGAGCATTCTGGTAAAAGGGAGTGATTTCAGGTTTCAAACAGACAAAAAGTGATAACCGCAAAATAACACACCAAAGTGCTGAGACCAGGGGTCTCTCCAGTACTTGTCGCAACTGGTGAACAGTTTGTGCTTACAGTTGAAGCATGACTGTCAGAAAGGATGGTAAGATCATTGTTCTTCTATGAGAAAACTTGCAGGCCTACCTCATGAGTTAGAAACAAACTATATAGAAGACATATGATTTGTTATTATTTGGTGGTGGTCATGAAGGAGTAGTGGGAGGGCGATCAGTCGTGCATGAGCTGACTTAGGCAGCAGCCAATCAGATTTTTTTGAGCTATTACCCACGTGACTGATGCTTCATGATTTATTCTATTGTAGATATATTGTATTATCTTTTAATTCTCAGAATTTGAAAATTCCATATCTTTTGCTGCTGAAAATTCAGTATTCTCCAGGCATATTCTCGTTGAGAGGACACAATTGAAATTTAGAATTTATATATGGTTTTATAAAAATTCTCTTTGCAAGGGGATCAAGTGTTTTCTCAATAAGAAAACCATGTTAAAAGAACACCTTGTATGTAGTGTATGCAAAATGCATTGGCAAACCTAGCATGTGATTTTGGCAGCTCTTTGCTATTTACCCTAAAAGTCCTTGAGCCAGTCCCACTTTGGTGCCCTGGGCACTATTGTGAAAAGTGCTGAAAAGCTTAAAAAGCAGGAAATATCATGCAGATATGCACAGTGATATTAAACACAAATAGAACCACATGCATGTGTATGAGGATTGGGCCAGTCTGCAAGACAGTACAGTGGGTCTGGGTCTCTACTGAGGATCAAGCATGAAGACATGACACTTTGAATGAGCAAGAAATATTAGAGAGAATTAGAGAGTATTAGAGGAAATTGGAGAGTTGATTCAACTAAGGTACCTAAGATAGATAAATACTATATCTGCAGGATGACATCACCCAGCATTTGTGGCCTTTTGGGCCAAAATACTAAAGGTGAAAGGCTGAGTCCAGTTTTCTGAAATGCCAGGACAACTTTTTGGCTGGGAATCACCTCTAAAAAGGCTAAAAGGCTGGCTGGGCCAGGTGGTCTAGACTCTCAAAAGGCTAAGTCTCCTGGAGCAGCTAGCTGTGTCACATTGTACTATGTTGTTGGGAATATACAATTCAAGCTGAGAGGGTAGCTTAAGATTAAATTACTATAAATAGGTCTATTTCTATGCACAAGAAGCTCACTGTAAACCCTTATTAATCAACATGCTCAGTGTTATGTTACTTGTGCAGCAACATCAAACTACCTCCACAGTGACATTGTGAAGACAGCTTCAAGGTTCAAGTTCAAGTTTCATTCAGAAGGTTCAAGGTTTGTCTGCTAGCACAAGGCTTATGATTAACCAGGTCAAGCTGAAGAACTTATACCCAGTTTACTAGTCCTTAAATATGTGTCTTGTAGCTAAGCTTTGTAATAGATAAAGAACAGAATGGAATGTTGAAGAATAGGATGAGTAAACAATTAAAGTCCAAAGAACTACATAGAACAATGACTGTGAAATAGAAGGTCATAGAAGAAAAAGAACAATATTAGTAATACATGCATGTGGATATCTCATGTCCATGTTCGTAACACTACCCCCATTTTAAGGGCAAAATTCCAATCTCACCATTGTACCATTAGACAATGTCACTTCTCAGAAGCTTTCCTGCTGTCCCATTGAAGATGCTCAAAAACCTATGCCTCTACTATGAAAACACAAGGCCTGTGGTGCCAAAATACCCCAAAAAAGGTATATATAAGTTCTTGATTCTCAGTTTTGTTTGTGAGTTGGTTTGGCATGGTTCACTGTTACTGCAATATCAAGAATAATTCTCAATGTCTCGCTCAGTAGTTCAGAGATGATTGCCTTCAAAACAACTTCTCAGATCGAGATTAGTGTTCATTTTGTTTAATATTTATCAGTTTTGTAGTTTTATTAATCACTTCAAAAGCAAATACTAGTATAGATTTCAACCAGAAACTGCCCAAAGAATAAACTTCTTCTAAGTGAGAACAAAGGTACCTCTTGTACCTGAATATAGCCCTCTTAGCTATGTTCTGCAACAATTCTCAAGAGGACAAATCTTCTAGACACTGCTAGCCTGAAACCCTCTCTGATTCACATTGAAACACCAGACTATACTGATGTACATCAGCTACTCTCTTAGTAAACTGATACAATGTTTCTCTTATCAGAAAACATGCCTCTTGCATTAAAAGCTAAGCTCTTTCTAGCTTTTATTTATATCTCTGGTTTGGGTTACAATTTCAGGTCTCAACTAGCCTGCACCTCTTGCACAACTGTTACAATGCTATAGACTTTCATGTGACCGTGTGTATTTGTAATCACTTTCTTCTTTCTTCTATCGTTTTCTTTCACCTTCTCGAATGCTTATGTAACAACATTCTATTCTCTTGAGTTCTTTCTCATTTGTAATCGTAGATACATTGTACTATTTAAGTAGCTCTAACTAGGTCTCAAGCTCCTCAGCTTGACCTGGTTAACTATAAACCTTGTTCTAAGCAACGAATGAACTCTTAAGCATCGAACCCAGAGACCACCTCTTAGTTCTTGCTTGAACTCTGAACCTTGAACCTTACGATTGTCTCAACTACGTCATAGTTGAGTTGGTTGACATTGCTGCGCACAAGTAACGTAACATAAGGTCAAGCTGATCGAAACGCCAACCTAACAAGGTTAAGGCACCACGACTCCACCAAGAGCCAGACTCACTGTGGAGGATGAAAGTAATATCGACCAAGACATCGAGCTTGCAAGATGGCTTCAGAACATCAGGAATGGACTTTCGGAACACTCCGAATTGACCAGGCGTACAATTATAACCCGCCACCACCGTTGCGAAGCCATCCGACAGCTCTCTGACGTGCTTGGGCCAGACACAACGACAGACGACGAAATACAACCAGACAACGAGCAGAGGAACAGCTCGACCCCATTATCCACACTACCAGAATTGCCCTTCTTCGCGAATACAGATCCATTCGAGATCAGAACCGAGAACTTGACAGAATTGTCGGTATCTACAGAAACCTCTACTCCTATTGCCAAAGAGACCAGACCCGAAGAGGACAACATGTCGGGAGAAGCGAGCTCAACTCTGAAACGAGAACAGAAACCGAAGACCCAAGAAGAGATGATCATCAGTGTTGCGACTGCAGTGCTGGAAGATCAGAAGAAGAAGGAGAAGGGGACCAAGGTAGCAGCACTGGAACCCTTTGATGGAGATCGCAAGGAAACGTGGAGATTCCTCACCAAAGTTGAGATATACATCCGCATGCATCCATCAGAATACGACACTGACAAAAAGAAATGCCTTTTTCTTCTCTCCTATCTCCGAGGGAAAGATACCCAGGCTTGGAAACAAAGGAACACCGATCTTATTTTCAACTGGAAGACAGGTGACGAAGAATTGAAGTGGAACGATTTGAAGAATGCTTTCAAGAAGCATTATCTCCTGTTGGACATAAAAGCCAACACACAATTACGCATCAAAGACATGAAAATGGGAGAAAGAGCAGACAATTATGTCAACAAGTTCTGGGTGTTAGCCAATGAATCAGGATATGATGATGAGGCACTAGCCCACATCTTCCAAAAGGGATTGCCATTTGTCTTAGCAGACAAGATTCTGAATCAGCCACAGGGGAGACCCAAGGACCTGAACGAGTGGTACGAAGCCACCATTAGGTTCAACGAACAATACAAATACACGAAGGCAGTACAGAAGCCTCGTCGATTCCAGATGGCCACCAATAAAAAGAAGAGGTTTGAGAAGAAAGAAACAATGGTGAATCGGCTTGAGATGGGACGACTATCGGGAGATGATCGCCGAGAATACATGAAGGACGGGAGATGTTTCTGTTGCGCCACACAAGGACATCTCAGCCAGGATTGCCCAATGAAGAATTCAGAAAAGAAAACAGAAGACCGAGGAGAAAAGAAAGACACCGAGAGATGCTTATGTGAAGATCCAGGCGATGTTTAAGAAGTACAGCCAAGAAGAGCAGAAAGAGCTGCTGGACATTATGGAAAATGAGGGTTTTTGAAGTGGCAGAAGAGGCCGACTCTCTCTCCGCCCCCACCAATAACGATATCGAACGTTGTATTAGCTAAGTTAGATCAAAATTCTATGCGAATCCCTTTGTCTTACAACGTTGGATCAGAAAAAGTCGGAATAAATGGGCTCCTCGATTCTGGAGCAGGAGGTCTTTTCATGACCTCCGAAATGGCAAAGCAGTTATGGCTTCCATGAGAACAGCTTCCCGAAAACATCCAAGTGTTCAATGTAGATGGGACCCCGAACAAAGTAGCCTGGATCACACACTCGGTAATGGCAACATATAAAATCGGATCAAAGGACCTCACAGACACATTCCTTCTCTCTGGACTCGGGAAGGAAGACGTCATCCTAGGATTGCCCTGGTTGCAAAAATATAACCCGGACGTCAATTGGAAATCAGGGGAAGTCACATTCAGACCGAAACAATACGTCAAGATCCCACGTAATGATAACGTCTTCAATAACGAATCCCCGGAGGAGATCATACGAAGAATTGATATCAGAGCCAAGATGTCGGTCTCACAAACAATGGCACACCAAGTCAAACAGAAGGAACAAATGTTCGAGACATTGGTTCCAGAATATCTCCATGAGTTTAGGGCACAATTTGAAGATCGAGAAGCTGAGCGCTTTCCCATATCGCAACATTATGACCACACTATTGATCTAAAACCAGATTTTACACTGAAAGATTGCAAAATCTACTTGTTAATGGTACCAGAACAACAGGAACTGGACAACTTCCTCGCCGAGAACCTACAAAAGGGATATATTCAAAAGTCAAAATCCCCGAATGTGTCTCCTTTCTTCTTTGTAGGCAAGAAAGAAAAAGGGAAACTGCAGCCGACACAGGATTATTGACATTTGAATGATGGAACGATCAAAAACGTGTATTCACTGCCACTGATCTCAGATTTAATCAACAAGCTACGTGGGGCCACCATCTTTTCCAAACTTGATTTACGAAACGGATATAACGATGTTAGAATCAAAGATGGGGATCAATGGAAGGCAGCCTTCAAGACCAATAGAGGGTTGTTTGAACCAACGGTCATGTTCTTTGGACTTATGAACTCTCTGGCAACCTTCTAAGCATTTATGGACGACATTCTATCAGATTTCATGGCAGAAGGATGGTGTCTTGTATACATGGACGACATCCTTATCTATTTAGCAAACGAGACGGAACACCACGAACACTCAAGAAAGCTCCTTCAACATCTCAAAGAGCAGGATCTCTTCTTGAAACCTCACAAATGCGAATTCGATGTCACAGAGGTTATATTTTTAGGTTTGGTCATCCGACCCGGTACCATTGGCATGGATCCCATTAAGCTGGCAGGAATCAAAGATTGGCCCACCCCAGAAACGGTTACGGGAGTCCGAAGCTTCACAGGATTCGCGAACTTCTATCGGAAATTCATTGGACGGTATGTGGAGATTGCAAAGCCCCTCTATGATCTCACCAAAAAGGGGGTGAAGTTTCTTTGGGATGATCGTTGCCAGGTAGCATTTGATACTCTTAAACGAAAATTTGCACAACAGCCTTTGTTACAGATCCCAGATTCTTCCAAGCCATTTGTGATCGAAGCAGATGCATCCAAATGGGCATCGGGAGCAGTGCTACGGCAAAAGGCAGACGATGGTGAATGGCATCCTTGTGGATACATCTCTCATGCTTTCAACGCCATGGAGCGGAATTATGAAATTTATGACAGAGAACTGTTCGCAATAGTTTGGGCATTACAAACTTGGCGTCATTTCGTCATGGGCAACAGCTTTCCAGTAACTATTCTGTCAGACCACAAGAACCTGACGTATTTTCGGACAGCGCAGAAGTTAAATCGGCGACAAGCACGATGGAGCCTCTTTCTGTCGATGTTCGATTTATGGCTGGTTCACGTGCCTGGATCTCGGATGGTGCAATCGGACGCTTTATCCTGAAGATCGGATCACGTCTTACATGATGATACCGATAATGAGGATATCATCATGTTGCCAGATTCGCTGTTCATCAACGCTATCAATGTGGACCTCCAGATGCGTCTGAAAGATGCATTAGGAAAGGATGATTTCCATCAGAGTGCTCTGGAAACTCTTTTGGATCAGGGCATTCCTCCGATTAAGTCTTCTCTTTCTGATTGGAAATTCGACGATGATCTCCTCTTTTACAAGGGAAGAGCATACGTACCTAATGACGTCAATCTTCGACAAGAAATTGTTCAGAGCATCCATGAAGAACAGCCATTCGGACACCCCAGGCAGTTCGGGATAGTAGATTTGGTCAGCCGAGAATTTTGGTGGCCAGGTATGGCTAAATTCATCAAAGCTTTCATTGATGGCTGTGCCCCATGTCAACAGATGAAAGTAAACACACACCCATCAGTAGCGGGCATTATGCCGCTGCTGGGAGTTCCCAATGTGGTGCCATTCCAGGTGATCACCATGGATCTCATCACGGACCTACCTGAATCAGACAGTTTTGATTCTATAATGGTCGTGGTAGACCATTCCTCTACGAAGGGGGTAATTTTCATCCCTTGCATGAAGAAGCTGGACGCGACCAAGGCAGCAGAACTTCTGTTTCGACACGTATACAAATGATACAGGTTAGCAGAAAGGATCATTTCAGACAGAGACCCTAGATTTGCAGCAGAGGTATTCCAAGAAATGGCAAGACTTCTAGGAATCAAACATTCGATGAGTACTGCCTATCATCCACAGACAGATGGCGAAACTGAAAGGGTAAATCAGGAAGTCAAAATTTATCTAAGGTTCTTCTGTGGGAAACAACAGACAGAATGGAACAAACACCTGCAAATGGCAGAGTTTGCCCACAATAACAGGACCCATTCCGTTACCCATCACTCCCCTTTCTTTATGACAATAGGATATCACCTGAGACCCCTGCCCACCATCTTCGAACGAACAGATGTTCCATCAGTAGAAAAGAGATTAACGGAGCTAAAGCAATTGCAGGAAGAAACATCAGCCATGATCAAAGTGGCCAGGAGACGGGTAATGGAACAAGAGAAGAAAAAGCGGGACACTTTCAAAAAAGGACAGAAAGTATGGCTGGAAGGGAAGAACTTGGACTTCAGATACCCAACAAAGAAACTGTCACCAAAACGGGAAAGACCCTTTGAGATCGAAGAAGTCATGGGACCGGTAACATATAGGCTAAAACTACCGAAACAATGGAGGATACACCCCATTTTCCATGTCGGGCTGCTATCACTGTACAGGGAAACGAGCGAACACAGAGCCAACTATCTGGAACCACCCCCAGACATAGTAGAAGGCCATGAGGAATTCAAGATCAAAGCCATCATAGGTCACAAGCCCAGGAAAAATCCAACGAAGTTCCTTGTCTCCTGGAAAGGATATGATTCCTCCCATAATGAGTGGAAGAAGAAGGCAGAATTAGAACATGCGATGGAGCTATACCTGGAGTATATAATCCAGCACAGATTGTAGGAAAGACCCCAACACAACAAACATGTCTAGCCAAGGATCCTCTTTCAACCTCCACAGCTGACCTCTTCCCTCTCCCCCCACTGGTGTCGAAGACCCCAAGCAAGTCCACTACAATGGCCCATTCGCCCCTTCCCCTTTTGAACTTCTTTACCTCGTGAATACAGGTGAACATGACAACGCATTAAGGCTCAGGACTGCAGCCTCCCCAGTACATCGAATCACCATTGATGGATTGATCCGTCTCCGAGAGCAACGAGCGGCTCTCGATCACATTGTCCAAGAGACCAACACCTATTCGGCCAATTTGGCATACAATGCGACGGCTGGAGCTGCGGGCAGCCTCATCTTGCATGGCCCTGTAACGGTACCGTCCCCACCTGCATACTCCCATAATGACAACCTGCCGAATGCTCCTGACACTGTAGGTTCCCTCCCCAAGGACATTTGCGATGCAGATCCAAACAGTCCAGAATTTTGGATGGCACATGCAGCCTATGCCGAACGAATTCGAAACGCTGCCCAACTGGCGTGCGAACAATTCGAACGAATCCCCTCCATCCCCACACCCAGCTTTGGTCTATCTAGGCCATTTAATAGAGCCAGACAGTCAGCCCCCGTTCATCCCGACGGACGAGTCTCCGCCGCCCCTTCAAGTCCAACTTCCCTTGTCTACCCAGACCCACCAAGCCCCTCTAGTAATGCCCCCTCCAATGATGAATCCATCGTTGTCGAGCACATCCCTCCATCAGAACCTGGAAGTCCCCCTATCTATGCTGCCTCTATCGGCATCCAAACCCCTTCCCCTTCCAATTCAAGCTCCGAGAGCCACCAATCCAATATGGAGAATATCTACTCCCCCGGAATCCAGGGATGCGACAACTGTGACCCCCCCGCCACAGTACTGTTCCATGCAGACGGAGTCCTCAACCCCTATTTCCAACCACTCCGAATTGTTTGGGCCAACAACAGACAGACCCCCGAACCCATTGCTCCTGAACCAGAGAGCAACGCCGATGCCGCGCCGAGCACTGATCCAAGACCCGACAGTTCAGTCAGTATGGGATGACGACGACCTCGTTGAAGTGTCGTCGAACGAGCCATCCTCACCTCCGACCAGCGACGACGACATGAGGGACGAAGTATTCGAGTACCTCTCTGCCCTGTGTGCAGAGTGGCGAACCACCACGGCTGAGAATGCCTGAGCTACCGTTGTCAGGTATGCGGGATGGCTGCGTCTGGTCACCTCTCTCGAGATTGTCGTCTCAAACGAAGGTCGAGACGAATTGCTCGCAACCACCCTTCCCAGCGCCCACCATCTCCTAATGATGATATCTACGGGGGTAACCCTGACACTGAACTCTATGGAGACAGAGAGCAGTAGTTCCACAACTGCTGCAGTGGAGAATGTTGAAGAACAATTCAAATGGGTATACACTGGACGACAGGAATCGTTCCAAGAGGTAACGTTATCAGATGGGACTGTGGCAAGATTGGAATTTCGCCCCTAGTGCAGGGGTAATGTTACAATGCTATAGACTTTCATGTGACTGTGTGTATTTGTAATCACTTTCTTCTTTCTTCTATCGTTTTCTTTCACCTTCTCGAATGCTTATGTAACAACATTCTATTCCCTTCTCTCCGTTTCTATCAGTAATTATGTACACATTCTACAATGTTCTCTTGAGTTCTTTCTCATTTGTAATCGTAGATACATTGTACTATTTAAGTAGCTCTAACTAGGTCTCAAGCTCCTCAGCTTGACCTGGTTAACTATAAACCTTGTTCTAAGCAACGAATGAACTCTTAAGCATCGAACCCAGAGACCACCTCTTAGTTCTTGCTTGAACTCTGAACCTTGAACCTTACGATTGTCTCGACTACGTCATAGTTGAGTTGTTACGAACTTTCCCTTTTTCCATTGTATTACTACCTATGCTTCCCTTTCATCAGACACATTCACCTTCCTAGCCCCCTTTTCCTTCTCAAATCCATGCTTCTCTTTACCATCAGACTCATCCACCTTCCTCGTCCCCATTTGCTTATCCCTTTGTATTGTATTACTCATATCCCGATAGCTTCGGGAATTTTAGACAATCACCGAACTCATCAGCTATACGTATATAGTTAGTATTAGCTCGGTTGTAACGTATTTAAGCGCTCAAGCTGAGACTCTAAGTCTCCAGCTTGACCTGGTTTATTATACACTTGTGTCAACGCCTACATCGAAGGATTTCTGAACTTCAGCAACCGCTGAACGAACTCGAACTTGAACTTGGAAACTACTTTACGAAGGGGATTCTTCGTTGAAGTTAGTTGAAGTTGACGTTGCTGCGCAAGTAACGTAACACAAGGTCAAGCTCATCGATTGCCGACCTATCCAGGTTTAGGCATCAACAAGGACAAGACGTCGCGACGGAACGAACAACAGCTAGAGAAGGATATCGCGGAAGCAGAAGCGCGCCGGCATGGGCAACCAACCCAATCCATATCGAATCCTGGTGGATGAGCGATCCCACCGTTAACCCGGGCATCCCGCAGAGAACTATTGACCCCCTTGCAATCGCCATCGCTAACGAGTCAGCCACTGACAGAGACACAAGGCGAAGTCCCAGAAACAAGGAGAACCTTGACCCCATCATTCACTCAGACTGGATCGAGAACGACCGAACGAGAAGAAGAACCCTCACCGAATACACCGAAGCCCTCAGACTCGGATACATTGAATATATCTACCGACTCTCAGGAGGAACTAGATCCATTTCAACGATTGTTACAAGGCCTAAAGAACAGCCCTCGATCACCGAAAGTACAAACAGAAGCAATGGCGGAAGATAAGAAACCATCAGGAAGCAGACCAAGGAAGGAAGAACCCACGGCTGAAGAAGCAGTCATAGGCTCCGCGATGCCCGTACAAGTAGTCTCGGCGGTAAAGGAAGTAAAAGCCACACTTCCAAGAGCCTTTACGGGAACGCGAGGAGATGCGAAGAAGTTCTTGAGAGAAGTATTGATCTATGTGGCGCTTAACCCAAAAGCGTTCCCGGATGACAGGTCGAAGAAGCTTTTTCTTCTTTCCTACATGACGGACGGGCCAGGAGAGTTCTGGAAGAATGACAAAACCGATCTCCTGCTAGCATTCGACCCTGACGCTGAAAAGGTGACGTGGTTGGAGTTCTTGGACGACTTCAGAACATCGTTCGAACCTCTTGATCCTGCCTTAAAAGCACAGTTAGACCTCAAAGATCTGAAGATGAAGGAAAGGGCTGATGAATACACTTATCAGTTCACCTACCTTGCCAAACAAACTGGATATAATGATGCAGCACAGATAGTGGCATTCAAACGGGGATTGCCGAGAAGCCTCGTATTCAAAATCATGACGAGACCGGAAGGCGCCCCCACTACGATCAAGGACTGGATGAATGCAGCTATCATCTTTGATGAAAGTTATAAGCAAGCATTGGAATATGGAAAGACCTGGGACGAAGAACACGGAGGAAAGAAGCAAAGAAGCTTTAGGAAGAAGGAGGACGTAGCCATCAAACAGATTGGCGAAATTGATCGGAAGGAATATATGTCGAAAGGACTTTGTTTTAGATGTGGAAGGGCAGGACACCGAATTAAAGACTGTCCGGATATGCCGAAGAAGGACGAACGAAAGCAGGAAGAACCAAGGAAGATGACGAAAGAAGAGAGGTTCGCTAAAATCCGAACCTTAGTGAATGATCAGCCAAAGGAAGACAAGGACTTTCTGATCGACTTAATGGAACAGGAGGGTTTTTAAAACGGCGAACAAGGACGATGGCTCCACCGCCGGTCATTATTTCACACTTTGTACTAGCTAAACTGGATCGAAATTCTATGCATATTCCGCTCAAGTACAAAGTGGGAACGAAAGACATCGAAACAAAAGCCCTACTAGATTCGGGAGCAGGAGGAAGATTTATAAGCCCAAATATAGCTAGGATGTTAGGAAAAAAATGGATTCGGTTGCCAGAAAAAATCCGAGTATTCAACGTGGATGGAACAGCCAACAAAACAGCGTGGATCACGCATGTCGTGGAGTTGGAGTTTCAGATTGCAGGAAAGGAGTTTAGAGAAAACTTCATGATTTCAGGAATCGGTGACGAAGAAATAATCTTGGGACTTCCATGGCTGAGGCATCATAACCCCACAATTGACTGGGAAACCGGAGCAATCCAGTTTCAGCCTCGCCGATGGATTCAAATCAGGAAATTTACAGGAGTCCTAGACACTTTCGAACCCGAAGTTCTCATAGGAGCGAAAACCACAGCTTCACAGGAAATGGCCCACCAACATCAAGCAGTAAAGAAGGAGATAGAGGAACTTATTCCTGGTTATCTGCTGGGATACAAAGATCGGTTCGAAAAAGGAAAAGCAGAGCGGTTCCCACCTTCCCGAACGTACGACCACGCGATCAATCTCAAACCCGATTTTATTCCGAGGAATTGCAAATTATACCCGTTAAGCCCGATAGAGCAGCAGGAACAGGATAAGTTCCTGGAGGAGAACCTGAGGAAGGGGTACATCCGGAAGTCCAAATCTCCGATGGCCTCTCCTTTCTTCTTCGTAGCCAAAAAGGAGAAAGGAGCACTCAGACCGACGCAAGATTATAGGGAGCTCAACAAAGGAACAGTGAAGAATGCCTATCCCCTTCCTCTAATTTCAGAACTTCTCGACAAACTAAAAGGTGCAACGGTTTTCACGAAACTTGATCTGAGGAACGGATACAACAATGTCAGGATAAAGGATGGAGATCAATGGAAGGCCGCCTTCAAAACCAATAGAGGGCTCTTCGAACCGACAGTAATGTTCTTTGGACTAAGCAATTCCCCTGCCATGTTCCAAGCCTTTATGAACGACGTACTCTCCGACTTCATTGATGAAGGATGGTGCGTGGTGTATATGGACGATATTCTTGTCTTTTCCAAAAATTCGGAAGAACACAGAGAACGAACGGAACGATTGATGAGGCGTCTCAAGGATCATGATTTGTTCCTCAAACTGGAGAAATGCGAGTTCGATGTGACGGAAGTGGTATTTTTAGGAATGGTCATCAGGCCCGGATACATTGCTATGGATCCCATAAAACTCGCAGGAATAGCCGACTGGGAACCTCCTCAGACAGTGAAAGGAGTCCGTGCGTTCTTGGGGTTCGGAAATTTCTACAGGAAGTTTATTGGGAAATACGCGCACGTCACAAGACCTTTGAACGACCTCCTACAGAAGAACCGGAAATTCGAATGGACAGCGCAATGTCAAATAGCTTTCAACCTCCTGAAAGCGAAATTCCTGTCCGAACCAATACTAGTCATGCCAGATGTGGACAAACCCTTTGTTATAGAAGCTGACGCTTCGAAGTGGGCCACGGGCGCTGTTCTCAGACAAAAGGGTATAGACGGCGAATGGCATCCATGCGGATACTTATCCAAATCATTGTCCCCCACTGAACGGAACTATGAAATCTATGATCGAGAACTCCTCGCAATCTATAGAGCACTTGTGGAATGGCGTCATTACCTCATGGGAGGGAAGTTTAAAATTGTGATTCTTTCGGACCATAAGAATCTAACTTACTTCCGGACGGCACAGAAACTGAACAGACGTCAGGCGAGGTGGAGTCTTTTCTTATCAGAATTCAATTTGGGATTAGTACACGTTCCAGGAAAGTCCATTTCGCAGGCGGACGCTTTATCAAGGCGAAGTAACGAGCAAGATGAAGTGGACAGCGACAACGAAGACATTGTTGTCCTACCAGATCAGCTCTTCATTAGAGGGATCGATCTAGAGTTGAAGGACGACATAGCAAAATGATTGGGCCCGGACAATTTTCACAAATCGGCCCTGGAGCAACTACTACACCAGGGCATGCCGCCAATCAAATCAGCGTTATCAGATTGGAGAATCGAAGACAACCTCCTCTTCTTTCAGGACCGAGTATACGTACCAAATGATACCGACCTCCGCCGACGCATAGTGCAATCGATTCATGAAACACCGGGAGTAGGTCACCCAGGGCAATGGAACACTACAGAACAAGTACAGCGCGACTTCTGGTGGCCAGGAATGGTCAAATTCATCAAAAACTTCGTCGATGGCTGCGCAATATGCCAGCAATCTAAAATTAATACACACCCGACACAGACTCTGATCCAACCGCTCCAGGTACCCCAAAACTCTTTCCCCTTTCAGGTCTGTACCATGGATCTCATCACAGACCTCTCTGAATGTGACGGTATGGATTCTATTCTGGTCGTGGTGGACCACTCGTCTACGAAGGGGGTAATTTTTACTCCATGCACCAAGACAACAGACGCCACGAAGGTTGCGGAAATGTTGATTCAACATCTCTACAAGAGATTCAGATTACCTGACTGAATTATATCCGATCGAGACCCCAGATTCGCTGCGGAAGTATTCCAGGAAATGGGGAAACAGCTCTCCATCAAACATTCTATGAGCACAGCGTTCCACCCACAAACCGACGGAGAGACGGAACGAGTAAATCGAGAGGTCGAGGTCTATCTCAGGATGTTCTGCGCAAAAGAACAAACCAGATGGAAGGAATATCTCTCACTAGCAGAGTTCGCTCACAACAATCGAACACACTCAGTCCTCAAAAAATTGCCATTCTTTATGATGATGGGATACCACCCTCGGCCACTCCCGACAGTATTCGAAAGAACAACGATTCCATCGATAGAAGAACGACTGCAAGAGTTAAAAAGAGTACGAGAAGAAACTACAAGCCTATTGGAGTTAGCAAGACAACATATGATAAGGAGAGAAAAACAAAAATTAGATGTATTCGAAAAAGGACAAAAGGTCTGGCTAGAAGCAAAGAACTTGGCAACGGGATACCCATCAAAGAAGCTAGCCCCAAAAAGGGAAGGCCCATTCGCAATCCTCGAGGTACTCGGACCCGTGACGTACAAATTGGACCTACCCCATCAATGGAAAATTCACCCCGTTTTCCATGCAGCCTTGTTGTCACCATACAAACAGACCGAGGCCCATGGACCGAGTTTCACAGAACCACCCCCGGATCTTATTGAAGGATTCGAAGAATATGAAGTAGAAGCAATAGTGGGACATAGGCCGAAGAAGCGACCCCGAGAATTCCTCGTGTCATACACGGGTTACAATTCGTCTCATAACCGATAGATCCGCATGGAGGGGATGGAGAATTGTCTAGACCTTTTCAAGGACTATATAAAGAAGCACAGACTGAAGCCCAAAGACCCCATACCGATTCATCCGTCGTAAAACATGTCCAATGTACCCTCCGCTGCCTCTTCCTCTTCTCTTGCTGGCAGCCAGCCAGCCCGAAACCCGAGCCCTGTTCCTACTGTGTCGGGAGAAGGACGATACGGCGAAAACATCACCTACCCTAACGGCCTCAGACCCAATCCCTACCAACTCCTTCATCTCTTCAATACCGAACAGTATGACGATCAAATCCGGAACGCCACTAATCAGCACAACAGACTGGAACCCTGCGTCAAAAGCCTGTTTTTCCTCAGGGGTCAACGAAAACTATTCGAAAGAATCGTTGAAAGCTGCAGTCTCGAGATTGCCAACCAGGTGATGTACGCCTGTAACTATCAGTTAGGACTCGAGGGTCCTGTTACGGTACCGTCTACGTTTCCCTATCACCCCCATTTGTCCATGCCTCCTCCCGCAGATTCCAGAGCAATGTCGGAATACCCTGATCCCCTCTCCTTCAGCCTCCTCGACAGACTCGGAAGACGAACCGACGGGAACGGATACCCCCGTCCCGACATCAACGACGCTCGAAGCCTCATCTCCAGACTCACATCTGAGCCCCGAGTCGACGAACCCGAACCTTCCCCCGCTGCCAGTACCTCCCCCGAATTTCCCGACACCCTCGTTTATCCTGACCCCACTCCCGATCCCGACGTCAAACCTAAGGTCGAGTCAATCGACTCCCTTGCCGACTCCCACGCCGGACCCTCGATGACCGTTGACCCCGGAAGTCTTCAGACGCCTGAAGCCTCAGTTCCACCTGAGCATGGAACACATCCCCGCGGTGGGAGGGGAGGTCGTTCCCGGGGAATCAAAGGACGAGGACGGGGACGACGAAACGGAGAATCGAATCCCCGAAAACACCGACGACCTACCGAAGGTCAGCTTGAGAAGTCCGACTCCGGCCCCGACCCCGATGATGCAGCTCGTCGACTGCGTCTCTGCCCTGTGTGCGGACTGGAGCGCCATTTCGCCCGAAATTGCCCGCAGTACATGTGTCGTCGATGCTTCACGACTCAACCTGGACATACGTCTAGCCACTGCCCTGACCAGCGAAGGTCTCGCCGCATTGCGCGTTGACGGCCTGATTCGAGCTCAGACTCTATGTCGGATGGTCGCCGTTATGATGATGAACGGTGGTATAACAACGAACCCTACGACAACCTCGGAGGGGAGTGTTGAAATGTTGATGGAGGAATATGATCGGGACATCCAATTGCTATTTGTGGGAGCGGACCCGAAAAAGGTGAGGATGCTTTCGGTAGAGGAACGGGTGGCTACTGGATGGCAACCTACCTCTGATGTACCAGCGACTCCACAGTTGGGAGCTGTGGAAGAGATGCCAGACATCGACGACAGGCCTGACACCTCGTACGATTACGACACGGAGCTGTATGGAGACGGAGAGTCGTAAGTAAGGTCCAACGGAGTTTGCCCCTTGTTGAGGGGGTAATGTTACGAACTTTCCCTTTTTCCATTGTATTACTACCTATGCTTCCCTTTCATCAGACACATTCACCTTCCTAGCCCCCTTTTCCTTCTCAAATCCATGCTTCTCTTTACCATCGGACTCATCCACCTTCCTCGTCCCCATTTGCTTATCCCTTTGTATTGTATTACTCATATCCCGATAGCTTCGGGAATTTTAGACAATCACCGAACTCATCGGCTATACGTATATAGTTAGTATTAGCTCGGTTGTAACGTATTTAAGCGCTCAAGCTGAGACTCTAAGTCTCCAGCTTGACCTGGTTTATTATACACTTGTGTCAACGCCTACATCGAAGGATTTCTGAACTTCAGCAACTGCTGAACGAACTCAAACTTGAACTTGGAAACTACTTTATGAAGGGGATTCTTCGTTGAAGTTAGTTGAAGTTGACGTTGCTGCGCACAAGTAATGTAACAACAACTAAATAAGCTAGGGCCTGAAGTGGTTGAAAAATACTGATTGCCAGTAGCTCTTCTACCTGAACAACATCATACACTCTGGTAATTGGTAGGCAGTATCTCTTCTGCTTTCCACCTACAAAACACATTCCCTTATATACTCTACAACATAAATAATCTAATATATCTGTTACAAATACAAATAAAACTGAGTCGGGTGATAAATATTACATAAACTGAGCTGTGTTTGGTAATTTCTCTGTCACAGTGTCCAATTGTAGTCAGGCTTTGTAGCCATAAACTCTTTTATTCTTTTTCTATAATGATTGTGCAGTCTTCTGACACTACCATTTGCAATTTTCTCTATCAGACAGCTCTCCTTCCAACTCCGTTTGAAAATATTATACTTCTATGCCACTCCACACAGTTCCTTCCTTCTCTGTCTACTATCGTCTGCTCTATGGACACATAGTATGCTTCCATCTCTATGTTTAAAGTGTATGTGTAAGCTCAGCCATGCTGGTTTCTCATCATACAGCTTTGTCTTCTGTTTTTCCATGATACAGGCACCCTTCTGGTAGCCGATCATCTATTTTATTCTTCAATTTGATATTTGGTATCTCAAGTATCCCTTGCTGATAATTTGTCATCCTCTGTTTCATATCTGTTTCTTGATAATATTCTGGTATGTGTATCATTAAAGGCTTTTATTCTTCCTTCAAGCTGGGTATGGATTGAAAACATTGTTAAAAGTGAAAATATTCCCTTTGGTATGCTTTTGATAGAGAAGTATTATGTGGTGTGGTTCCCTACAGGTTTTGGGATGCTCCTCTGTGTTCAGATTCACTGTTTATTTTCATACTAGCAGTGGTCAGATACCCATCAACCATTACTCTGCTAACATTTTATATCCTTCTCTACTACTTGCTTTGACTAGCTGCTCAGGGCTCACACTAGTCCTTAATTCCCTTATATATTTCATTTTCAACTATAAAAGTGCAAAATATTCTCTATTTGTGTGTGAAACAAAAGGTGAAAGTTATGCATATCATCTCCCCCCAACTAAAGAAAAGGATTGTCCCCAATCTGTCAATATTATGGGTGAAATATAGGATTCTCTCAATACCACATCTCCTGATATGAAATAACCATCCTCTTGTAGGTCTTTTCAAGCACTTTCCAATGATACTAAAATCTCTCTCTGGTATATCTTTATCTTATCTTTATCTCTCTGCATCAATTTCTCTTGCCTTTTTCATAACATCAGATGATCTCTGTAGCCATATGTTGGAAGTCTGCTTTCAATACTCAGTGTTAAGAAATTATTCCATTACCATCAGGCTTCTTGTAGTCTAATTCAGTAAAGTCATTTTCTTCCATATTCTTCTTGTTCTATTTACTTAAATATTTTAGATTGATCTTTGACAAATATTTAAGTGGGGTCCATTTTGAACTTGGACTATCTGCTTTCTTTCTTCCTTTCCTTCCTTCCAACATGACTTGCAAGGCTAAGAGCAAGTCCACTGCTGCTGTTGCCTCTTCTTCAAAGTCAAAGAACATCTCTCTTCCTCAACTTTCAACTGTAAATGCTGCCACTCTTAGTGTCCTTCATCTCCACTGCATGCTCTTATCCTCTATTTGTCATAACATCTGGCATCACCTTGAGGGCAAGTCTTCCCCCTTTGCTGATGCATCTGCCTTGGCAAATTTTGCCTTCCCAGCTATAAAAACCCCTCTGGTATATCTCTGACATTAATTATTCTCTATCTTTCTTTTCGTTAATATTATGTTTCTCTAGGTTTCACTTGATGAATATTGTGGACGGTTTTGGTTTCCGCAAGCCTTTATGAGTCTCCTCATGTTGGCCCTCCAGCTCCTCAAGCATCTTGAATCTCATTTCTCCATTACCATCTCCAACAACCTCTATAGCTCTTTCCCTTTCAAATCTCAATTTTATTTCTGGAAGCATATGTTGGGTCTCAAGGTAGGTTCTCTCGTCCATTTGTTTTTCTTCTCTTATTAATATTATTCTTTTCCAGCCACTCGATTTCTCCACTGATTTCCTTTCTATAAAAGATATCTTGGCTGAATACGATCCTGACTGAAACATTCTCAACATCAATAATGGTATCGAAATCTCTGACCACGAAGAATCAGATAGTAGCAATGAGGATGCTTCAGGTAATGAAAACAGAGGTAAAAGCCTCTAAACGCCCTGTTCATACTATTAAGCCTCCTGCTCGTGCTACTTCTATTGTCGAAGTGGTACATGTGCTCATTTTAATAATATTCTTTCTTCTGTTTCTCATATTCTTTTCCTCATAGCTGGCCTGCTCCAGTGGCTCCAGTAAAACTAAGCAAAAGGTGAGTNAGTAAGGTCCAACGGAGTTTGCCCCTTGTTGAGGGGGTAATGTTACGAACTTTCCCTTTTTCCATTGTATTACTACCTATGCTTCCCTTTCATCAGACACATTCACCTTCCTAGCCCCCTTTTCCTTCTCAAATCCATGCTTCTCTTTACCATCGGACTCATCCACCTTCCTCGTCCCCATTTGCTTATCCCTTTGTATTGTATTACTCATATCCCGATAGCTTCGGGAATTTTAGACAATCACCGAACTCATCGGCTATACGTATATAGTTAGTATTAGCTCGGTTGTAACGTATTTAAGCGCTCAAGCTGAGACTCTAAGTCTCCAGCTTGACCTGGTTTATTATACACTTGTGTCAACGCCTACATCGAAGGATTTCTGAACTTCAGCAACTGCTGAACGAACTCAAACTTGAACTTGGAAACTACTTTATGAAGGGGATTCTTCGTTGAAGTTAGTTGAAGTTGACGTTGCTGCGCACAAGTAATGTAACAACAACTAAATAAGCTAGGGCCTGAAGTGGTTGAAAAATACTGATTGCCAGTAGCTCTTCTACCTGAACAACATCATACACTCTGGTAATTGGTAGGCAGTATCTCTTCTGCTTTCCACCTACAAAACACATTCCCTTATATACTCTACAACATAAATAATCTAATATATCTGTTACAAATACAAATAAAACTGAGTCAGGTGATAAATATTATATAAACTGAGCTGTGTTTGGTAATTTCTCTGTCACAGTGTCCAATTGTAGTCAGGCTTTGTAGCCATAAACTCTTTTATTCTTTTTCTATAATGATTGTGCAGTCTTCTGACACTACCATTTGCAATTTTCTCTATCAGACAGCTCTCCTTCCAACTCCGTTTGAAAATATTATACTTCTATGCCACTCCACACAGTTCCTTCCTTCTCTGTCTACTATCGTCTGCTCTATGGACACATAGTATGCTTCCATCTCTATGTTTAAAGTGTATGTGTAAGCTCAGCCATGCTGGTTTCTCATCATACAGCTTTGTCTTCTGTTTTTCCATGATACAGGCACCCTTCTGGTAGCCGATCATCTATTTTATTCTTCAATTTGATATTTGGTATCTCAAGTATCCCTTGCTGATAATTTGTCATCCTCTGTTTCATATCTGTTTCTTGATAATATTCTGGTATGTGTATCATTAAAGGCTTTTATTCTTCCTTCAAGCTGGGTATGGATTGAAAACATTGTTAAAAGTGAAAATATTCCCTTTGGTATGCTTTTGATAGAGAAGTATTATGTGGTGTGGTTCCCTACAGGTTTTGGGATGCTCCTCTGTGTTCAGATTCACTGTTTATTTTCATACTAGCAGTGGTCAGATACCCATCAACCATTACTCTGCTAACATTTTATATCCTTCTCTACTACTTGCTTTGACTAGCTGCTCAGGGCTCACACTAGTCCTTAATTCCCTTATATATTTCATTTTCAACTATAAAAGTGCAAAATATTCTCTATTTGTGTGTGAAACAAAAGGTGAAAGTTATGCATATCATCTCCCCCCAACTAAAGAAAAGGATTGTCCCCAATCTGTCAATATTATGGGTGAAATATAGGATTCTCTCAATACCACATCTCCTGATATGAAATAACCATCCTCTTGTAGGTCTTTTCAAGCACTTTCCAATGATACTAAAATCTCTCTCTGGTATATCTTTATCTTATCTTTATCTCTCTGCATCAATTTCTCTTGCCTTTTTCATAACATCAGATGATCTCTGTAGCCATATGTTGGAAGTCTGCTTTCAATACTCAGTGTTAAGAAATTATTCCATTACCATCAGGCTTCTTGTAGTCTAATTCAGTAAAGTCATTTTCTTCCATATTCTTCTTGTTCTATTTACTTAAATATTTTAGATTGATCTTTGACAAATATTTAAGTGGGGTCCATTTTGAACTTGGACTATCTGCTTTCTTTCTTCCTTTCCTTCCTTCCAACATGACTTGCAAGGCTAAGAGCAAGTCCACTGCTGCTGTTGCCTCTTCTTCAAAGTCAAAGAACATCTCTCTTCCTCAACTTTCAACTGTAAATGCTGCCACTCTTAGTGTCCTTCATCTCCACTGCATGCTCTTATCCTCTATTTGTCATAACATCTGGCATCACCTTGAGGGCAAGTCTTCCCCCTTTGCTGATGCATCTGCCTTGGCAAATTTTGCCTTCCCAGCTATAAAAACCCCTCTGGTATATCTCTGACATTAATTATTCTCTATCTTTCTTTTCGTTAATATTATGTTTCTCTAGGTTTCACTTGATGAATATTGTGGACGGTTTTGGTTTCCGCAAGCCTTTATGAGTCTCCTCATGTTGGCCCTCCAGCTCCTCAAGCATCTTGAATCTCATTTCTCCATTACCATCTCCAACAACCTCTATAGCTCTTTCCCTTTCAAATCTCAATTTTATTTCTGGAAGCATATGTTGGGTCTCAAGGTAGGTTCTCTCGTCCATTTGTTTTTCTTCTCTTATTAATATTATTCTTTTCCAGCCACTCGATTTCTCCACTGATTTCCTTTCTATAAAAGATATCTTGGCTGAATACGATCCTGACTGAAACATTCTCAACATCAATAATGGTATCGAAATCTCTGACCACGAAGAATCAGATAGTAGCAATGAGGATGCTTCAGGTAATGAAAACAGAGGTAAAAGCCTCTAAACGCCCTGTTCATACTATTAAGCCTCCTGCTCGTGCTACTTCTATTGTCGAAGTGGTACATGTGCTCATTTTAATAATATTCTTTCTTCTGTTTCTCATATTCTTTTCCTCATAGCTGGCCTGCTCCAGTGGCTCCAGTAAAACTAAGCAAAAGGTGAGTTCCATCCTCTATGAAACTGTCTCTAAACTTAATATTTACCTTTCCATAGTCTCAACCAGCTGTGTCTTCATCTACTCAAGTGACTATCAAGACTGAACCATCTTCATCTAAGCATAAGGTCCAATACCTTACAGTCTCAGGTTCATCTTAATATTTTCTCATCCTAAATCTCTTTCTTATCAACCCTTGCTATAGCCTCCTGCCAGAAAATGCTCTTGAACTGCCACCAAGGCTGCAGGATAAGGTATTATTCTTTTTAATATTATATCATCCATCTCATTAATACTATTCTTTCTTTTCAGAGTTCTGACCCTAAAGGTAAGAAACATGCTGTTGACCCTCCTCCTAATGAAGGCAAGAAAGACGTAAGTCTCCTTTTTCTAAAATGTTTTCCTTCTCTCATTATTACTCTCTTATCTCTAGAGAGATGGCAATATGGATCTTGATGAGATNATGAATATTGTGGACGGTTTTGGTTTCCGCAAGCCTTTATGAGTCTCCTCATGTTGGCCCTCCAGCTCCTCAAGCATCTTGAATCTCATTTCTCCATTACCATCTCCAACAACCTCTATAGCTCTTTCCCTTTCAAATCTCAATTTTATTTCTGGAAGCATATGTTGGGTCTCAAGGTAGGTTCTCTCGTCCATTTGTTTTTCTTCTCTTATTAATATTATTCTTTTCCAGCCACTCGATTTCTCCACTGATTTCCTTTCTATAAAAGATATCTTGGCTGAATACGATCCTGACTGAAACATTCTCAACATCAATAATGGTATCGAAATCTCTGACCACGAAGAATCAGATAGTAGCAATGAGGATGCTTCAGGTAATGAAAACAGAGGTAAAAGCCTCTAAACGCCCTGTTCATACTATTAAGCCTCCTGCTCGTGCTACTTCTATTGTCGAAGTGGTACATGTGCTCATTTTAATAATATTCTTTCTTCTGTTTCTCATATTCTTTTCCTCATAGCTGGCCTGCTCCAGTGGCTCCAGTAAAACTAAGCAAAAGGTGAGTTCCATCCTCTATGAAACTGTCTCTAAACTTAATATTTACCTTTCCATAGTCTCAACCAGCTGTGTCTTCATCTACTCAAGTGACTATCAAGACTGAACCATCTTCATCTAAGCATAAGGTCCAATACCTTACAGTCTCAGGTTCATCTTAATATTTTCTCATCCTAAATCTCTTTCTTATCAACCCTTGCTATAGCCTCCTGCCAGAAAATGCTCTTGAACTGCCACCAAGGCTGCAGGATAAGGTATTATTCTTTTTAATATTATATCATCCATCTCATTAATACTATTCTTTCTTTTCAGAGTTCTGACCCTAAAGGTAAGAAACATGCTGTTGACCCTCCTCCTAATGAAGGCAAGAAAGACGTAAGTCTCCTTTTTCTAAAATGTTTTCCTTCTCTCATTATTACTCTCTTATCTCTAGAGAGATGGCAATATGGATCTTGATGAGATCGATCCTTCACAACCATCCACCTCCAAATCTATCCAAGACCTTGATCTGGAGGAGATCATCGGTGGAGTTGGTCAAGGTTGCTCTGCTAAGGAGAACACTTCCAATGTCTTCTGTCTTCTCCAAGCTTTTGGTCAAACTAAGGCCATAGAGGTACTTTGAGGTAAGCTCTGTTTATCCACTATCTACCCCTTAGGCTCTCTAGTTCTATTCTTTTTAGCTCACTCTGGGTTGCTAAATCTTGGCCTCAGCAACACTTTCTGGCCTGTATACAAGATCATGTCTGCTCTGACAACTCATCCTAGGGTAATTATTCTTGCTCATTCCTCTCATCTCTAACATTTCTTTAAATATTCTTCTTTCTATAAGCCAAAGCCAACATCAACAATGAACTGTCTTGTACTCAATGTGACTCTGCCAATGCTTATTGCAAAACCAGATTAGGGATGTCCACCCACTGTTAGTGATGCACCCACCTCCAACTACAGTGCTCATTCAGAATGTATTTCTTCAACGCCTTTACCATGAACAACCAGCATTTCATCCAATTGCTAAGTAGTCTTGCCAGTAATACTATCTTTTCTTTCTTTTTGACTCTCATTCTAATCTTAATATTTTCAGGTCTCGCCTTCCAGACATCTGCCATCTTCAATCTAATAGTTTCATTCTTTGGCATTTGACAACAGATCTCCCTCCTGTGTGCTCAAGAGGAGTCCATCAAAAGTTCTCTTCATTATCATTGAGAGCTTCTTTGAGCAAGCTGTGCTGACCCCCATGTCATTCTAAAATACTTGTTCTGGCACAATCCTAACTTTGCCCCTTTGGAGGAACAACTCAACATCCTCTGTGCTTCTCTGAGTTGGATTGCTAGAGACCTGGGTGTGCCTGATGGCTACAAATTTGAAGTTGTTTGTCCTATAGATCCATTCTCTGCCTCTCTAAGTGATGTATGGGTTATTTTGAAGGGCACTGACTTTGATGTCACTGGTCTGAAGTCCAGCTCATACATGATTGTTGACAACAAGGTTGTTATAGTTGATGGGTTGGAAGCTCTGCATTTTGAAGGCCTTGCTGTCGAGAACAAAGCTGGCCCCTCAAACTCCATAAGTCTTCTCTATCACTTTTCCACTATATCTCTCATTAATATTCTATTATTCTTATAGACTGCTGATGCTGGGCCTTCTGCTCTTGCTACCCCTCATGCTGTTAGTCCTTCAAATACTGTCGACTCGACTAATGAAGCCAGTGCTGTGGCAGCCGACAATGCCAATCCTTTGGTATGTCTCTTCTTCTTTAATATTCTGATCTCTTACTAATCAGCTATCTTCTAGTAAGCTGGTGGATATGCCACAACCTGTGTCTCTGCTGACACCATCATCCACTTTGGACAATATTGCATTCTTCAGTCTCTCTTGCCTTTTGACTGCTCCTGAGTCAGATGATGAGGATGAGGTGCTGTATACCCTCCCAACTTAGGATTTTGTCATGTTACTCTCTTGGTTGGCACCAGGTTTGGCTATTATATCACATATTGGACATAATATTATCATCTACAACTCTACTATACTCTCTTGTTGCTGAAATATTTAAGTACTTTACTCAAAAACACTTAGATATTTTCAAATCTACTTGGACTTTCTCTTCAGTAGCTATAGTTTTTGTACTATTTGCTTACTGAAACAATCATATAACATCTCCTGCTCATTTTCTAAGCCAATGCATGAAAATATTATAAGTCCTAGTTGTCTTCGAACTTAAACATTTCTCGAGTCAAGCATATCTCTCTTATTTTGTGTGAATTGCTATCACAGATCATGTTTTTGTCATCTCTCTCATCCTTCTTCATGTAGATAAGTCTATTATAAACTTCTTTTCTTATCTATTGCCAATCTCTAAGTCTTTTCTGTATGTGTCATTCTCTGTATATATGCATAAGCACTCTATATTTAGTGATCTGACCAAATATTCTTTTGTCTTTGGAACTGAATTGAATCTATTGTTCCTGTCCTATATTTTCTGGGTTGTGGAATCAGCACTCCTGTTATCTCTATGAAGTTCCTCTTACACCACTTTCAGTTTCATCTATTAGTTTCCATGTCTATGTATGCTTCTCTTTTTCCAGCCAATAGTCATTCCATCCACTATTCACGTGTCTTAGTGGTTCTCTGAAACTTCCATACAGGCAATCTTTATTCAATTCTTTTTGAAAATTGTTGAAAATTGTTGAAATTTCCATATATATTCCTCCCCCCAACTAAATAATAACAATGTCCCTGTTGTTCAGGCAAGGTACACATATCTCATCTGACAATTTGCACTATTCATTTCCACGAATGTGCACATTCTATGGCATATGCCTATAAATTCTGTGTGTTCAAACAATAACTCCCTATAATTCACATTCTTTCTGTCTTCAAAATTCGTTGTCTAATCTTTTGGATACTGCTGCAATGCCTCCCTCCAACCCTTGGCCTGATTGTCAGATGTGATTTCACAACACCACTGAGCTGTTCAACTTCATTAAGTGCTCTGCACATGGCAGTAATCCTAATATTCATAGCCTTTTGGTTGCACAACTGGTGGACCATCTAGTATGCCTTACTATTATCTATCATCTCACTTATTCTTATCAATATTATCTTCTCTCTAGAAAGGGCAACTCAATTTCAAGCATGTCACTGCTGACAAAGAAGTGTACAAACTCTATTGTGCTTGTGTTGAGTTTATTAACACTCAGATCTTCACTGGTGCCAAAGCTCCATTTGTGCTAGATTACCTTGAGGCTTTCACACATGAAATGCATGCTTTTTGCACCCATGCAGCTGCATCCAAAAATCATAAGCTCTCTTTCTGTCTTCTCTATGTTCAACATCATTCCTAAGTAATCCTTCTAGGAAAATGTAAGGCCTCAAAAGTATCTGTGGATTCATCAGATGAGGAAGAAGTACAAATTGTCAATAATATGAATGATGATTTGGAAGTACTGTTACATTACTTGTACAGCAATGTCACCACTAACTTCAACTAAGAGAGTCGAAGTAGTAACAAGTTCAAGTTTGAGTTCATTCAACAGTAATAAATTGAGAAGATGGAGAGCAGACCTACCTTTAGATGTAATTAAAAGTAAGTACTAAGAATCATTAGAGTAATACATATACATTATTATAAAATTGTCTAAGGTTTATATTGATTGATAAGACACTATAATATGCTAATAATTAGTATATTACCTCAGTATATACTAATCATTGGTCTCCATGCAGGTAATGTAGGTTCAACATAGATTAGTGTTTATGCAGTAAGTATAGTCCTCATGCATGGCCTCTATAGGCAGGCAGTATAGTCTCTGTGTGGTCTCTGTGCATAGTCTCTGTACAGTACATATGATCTCCATGCAGTAAGTATAGTCTTCATGCATGGTCTATGCAGACAGTATAGCCTTCATGCAGTAAGTATAGTCTCTATGTGGTCTCTGTGCATGGTCTCTATGACTTTTGCTATCAGTTCAAGCTCAATTGGGAAATTTTCATCAAAATTATCAAGAAGTCAGGCTGGACATATTTCAAAGAATTTGGTGCAAATATTCAACCTGAACAGAAGTCTTCATGGGATGCCTGGGCTGTAAAGAACAACCCAAAGCACAAGTTCAGAAATGAAGGTTTTTGATACTATAACAAGTTTGACATCATTTACCCAGTAGCCACAGCTATTGCACACAACACAGGTGTTTGCTGGAGTGGTTGTGCTGAGTCAGAAGAATGGGATATTGAGAGGATGGAGCCAGAAGGGGATCAAAATGGGGAAGAACTGGTTGACAGCCAGAAGAGAGGTGAAGAGACACCCACTGCTGCTGCTAAAGAAGGCAATATAATTGTTGGTGAGGATGTGGGCAGTGTGAAAGATATGGTGGGAGTAGTAGAAGCACTTGGAGATGAAAGTGCAGGTGTTGGAGATGAGAATGCTACTGTAAGTGAACTTTATTAGTCTCCCACATCGCATTTTTGATATTTGATTCAGGAACAGTCCTCTACTAACTTACTATCCTGAAAGCAAGCAGCATCACCAACTCCCCTGCCTCTTGCTCAAGGTGCCAAGCAAACAAAGTCCCTTGACTCTATCTCCTCCACTCCAAAGCCAAGGTTGGCACATCCCCAGCATGTCACCCCAACTCAGCATGTTGACCCACATACCAGAGTGGCTAATGCATTGGGTGAGATCTACTCTGAAATGAGTCTCTTCAATGACACTATTCAGCAGTATGTGGTGCCTAAGCCATATAAACTGACTCTTCCACCAGCTACTCCCACTGATATGGTTAGCCTTAAGACACCCAAGTGTTAAGGATTTGCAATTCAATGACACTGGATGCATTGACCAGGGCAGTAGCCCACCCTACTGCCATAGAGGCAGTAGGACAGCAGTAGCCATCTGCCCCGGTCTGACTCGTGGCTGCAATGTGTTTTTCATTTAATATATATCATGAATGTAGTTTATACTCAAAATACAATATTTCAGTAATTTATACGATCGGTACAATACTAAATACAACATCAGGAGATCAGCCCGGTAACAACGAAAACATGTAGATAGTAACAAGAAAGCAAAAAAAACAACACAGACTACATCTGGTCCTCCACCTCAGCATCTATTTCCAGAATCAATGGCTTGATTATTGTCTCCCAAGCATCCACGCTTGGGAGACGAAAAACTTCTTGATGATACTTTCTACCTGTAAGAGTCATTAGTACACAAAACCAAGAGAAAAGGGATAGTTACAATCTGGGCACTGCTTGCATACTCTCTCCATCCCGCGAGCCATCAATGCAAGATGTACAAGGCGCTCTGGGATTCGATTCAGCACACCCAAACGAAGAATACAAAAAGGAAAACTTACTGACACAATACAAATGCTTTACTGGTACTCTGTTGTACCAAATATGAGGCCTAGACGGGCACTGTCGGTCCCATTCCGCCTGCCTCTTCCCCAGAGGCTGGCTCATTCGTCCAACTTTGAAAAAGTACTCTGGTTTGTCGTCATCCACGATACGAAAAGAATAGATGTCGCTGTGTTTGTCAAAGATACTAAATTTCTTGAGTAGCGTTGCCTCATATTTCCAGGCAGACGTCGTCATCTACAAGCTATCAACTAAGGAAAACAGTCAGAAAAGGTACAGAACTTACCCAGCACCTTAGAGAGTCAAACATTTCAAAGATCTGTTGAATAATGACCGAGAACAAGCAGGGAAGGCAGGAGAGTTGTCAAAGTGTAGGGCAAAGGGTGGGCAGAGGGCAGGCGGCGCCTTGCCAGGCACCAAATGGTACCAAATGAAGCCTGTGCAGCCCCCAACAACACCTCCAACATGACCGGAAAGCATAGAGAAGTCACCCTAGAGGTTTTCTGGAGCATAGATCATGAATCTGGCATCCTCAGGGTACACCATGTCAGTCGTTTCTCAATCACATAGTGTTGGCCATTTGTGCAGGTGCTCTTGGGCGCTTATTTTCTGGAATGCTGGTTTCGACATCTGGACCGTAAAGGCAGGTGCTTTTTTCTCTGGAATGAGAGTCTTCAACTTCCGGACCGTTGAGGCAGGCGCTTTTGGGCGCTTATTGTCCAGAATGGTGGTTTCAACTTCCAGACCATAAAGGCAGGCGCTTTTGGCACTCTTTGCCTGGAATGATCTTTTCAACATATTTCCATCGCCATCCATCACCCGAAAGCAACACCCCCATATCTGGATACTTCAGCAGCAATTTACCACCGTGAGGAGCATTTTCCTTCATGAAACCCATGGCATTCCAAGTAGAATAATCTATCTGTATATACCGATTTAGCTACAGGTACACTGATAATGTTAGAAAACTTACATGTTCGCATTATAGTAATTTGCCAGATATCATCTCCTCCCACGATTCAATGACCAGCATAAAACTAGAGTTTTTTCCTGAATTCCATATGTCCCCGCTGGACGTGGATAAGCTACTGCATGAACAATTATATCCTTCTCCTCCACAACTGCCCAGATGCCGGATCTATCAGCATCGACAATGCCAGTCATCATGAGGGGGTATTTGTGATATGGCGCTTTCTGTTGCTCTCCTATCGGCAGGGGTTTAGACACTTCAATGAAGAAAAATGTTCGCATTCAGTGGTGAAGAGGCATCTGCCAAATTGAATGTATAAACCCAGTGTTTTTGATTGAGCGAGCTTGGTCCTCATAGAATTGGACACAGCTGTTGCCTTTATGGGAAATAAATGTGCTGAAAGTCTGATGGTGAGCGTTAGTGAAGCTGGCCAACTGCACTCCGGAGGGTGGAAGGATGAAGGCGTCAAGTGCGAGTCGAGGGTCATCATGAGCTCTTGGCCAAGGGGGTCCCTGGAGATGAATATAGGTGAGCAGCTTCTCATACTGCCAATTTGGCAGATCCTTGGCACATTTGAAGAAGTGAGCTTCTTCTCATTCTGTTACAACTTCACTGTTGGTGCGTTTTAGACCTGAGAGTATGGCACAGAACTGTAATAACGTGTTAGCCTCACCATGAACTCTATCCTCCAAATATCTGTCAAAAAGGCATCTACAAGCCATCTGTTGCAAAATCATGTGGTGAAGGTCATCTTGGGGTATAACTATTAGTTGGTTAGGCACATGAAGAAGCACTTACAACTCACACATTCGTCGATTTATTTTGATTCCTTGACATAGATAATTTGAACACTCCCCAGGAAATTCGCTGAGTTCAGCGAGTGGACCCCATCACTTGAGTAAGTCACCGTTGTGCATCGCATAGTGATGATTTGGCTTCCAATTGACAGGGTAGATCTGAGCCAATAATTCGCAATAGCGCACATAATGATGCATGTAGGCCTCTGCATCAGCATCAGAGGTCGAATATGCAGAAATGATGTTTGTTAAGGCAAGCAAATGACCAAAGTTGCTCAAGATGAGCCTATGGTAGTTCGAAGGTTCCGAGGTCCACCAGAACTCAGGGAGAATCAAAGGAAAGATGATAGTGAAGAGGACAAGATAGTCATATGCTTTGAGACTACTGTGCTTAGGTTCTCTGAGATTTCTGGGTGGTCTACTTATATATGTGGGAAGTGGAACAGTCTGAATACAGGTTCTAATTCTCTCTAGCTGGTCTTTGGACAACAAGAACGGCTGTCTTTCAGTGTCGAAGAATGACGAATCACGGGAGGAATCAGAGCCACCTGATGGAGGCATGTTGGCCCCTGAAGGAGCTATGCTTGATGGTATACGGGCGTCCAAAAAGGCAGATGGTGTTCTGGAACGAGATCGAAACGGGCTTGGACTGGCTGGTCGGCCATGAACCCATCGTACTCTCCTCTGACATCGTCTTCTCGAACGTCTCGCTATGAGTACGACAATGCTCTCTTCGTATTCTCTACTCTCCTGCGTCAGTTCCTCAAGTTCGCTATCAAGCTCCTCCAAAGCTTCCTCAGGAAACTCTTCCTCTGAATCAGAGGGTTCTGCTTCTCCACCTTCATGGGGGCTGATGTTCCACAGGTCGTGGAGATGATACTGTAGAATTCCCTCAAGCGTGTTGTGCATGAAGCCGAGCATGAGGTGGGATACAGGATTCCAATAGGGAAGATCGTATAATGGTGTCCAACGAACTCCGGTGATTTGCGCTTGGTGTTTGTGGTCAGCTTGTGTTGTATACCCTTTCCACGTCGCTGCCTGTGCAACCACCTCTTCAGTGTCTTGTGTCTCCCAATTCATGTAATTCAAGTCCACCCTCTCACCTTCTGTTGATTTACACTATGAACAGTACATTATTGCACTGTGACTAAGGAATCCTGACATGAGTCAGATTGCTGGAAGATCGGCAATTAATGGAACCATGATAACTCTATGTTCCATTCCAGCAGGATACCAAAACGTGTAAAAGACATGTCCATGCCAAAGCCTGCATAGGACTTTGATGATAGGCTTNATAAACCCAGTGTTTTTGATTGAGCGAGCTTGGTCCTCATAGAATTGGACACAGCTGTTGCCTTTATGGGAAATAAATGTGCTGAAAGTCTGACAGTGAGCATTAGTGAAGCTGGCCAACTGCACTCCAGAGGGTGGAAGGATGAAGGTGTCAAGTGCAAGTTGAGGGTCATCATGAGCTCTTGGCCAAGGGGGTCCCTGGAGATGAATATAGGTGAGCAGCTTCTCATACTGCCAATTTGGCAGATCCTTGGCACATTTGAAGAAGTGAGCTTCTTCTCATTCTGTTACAACTTCACTGTTGGTGCGTTTTAGACCTGAGAGTATGGCACAGAACTGTAATAACGTGTTAGCCTCACCATGAACTCTATCCTCCAAATATCTGTCAAAAAGGCATCTACAAGCCATCTGTTGCAAAATCATGTGGTGAAGGTCGTCTTGGGGTATAACTATTAGTCAGTTAGGCACATGAAGAAGCACTTACAACTCACACATTCATTGATTTATCTTGATTCCTTGACATAGATAATTTGAACGCTCCCTGGGAAATTCGCTGAGTTCAGCAAGTGGACCCCATTGCTTGAGTAAGTCACTGTTGTGCATTGCATAGTGATGATTTGGCTTCCAATTGACGGGGTAGATCTGAGCCAATAATTTGCAATAGCGCACATAATGATGCATGTAGGCCTCTGCATCAGCATCAGAGGTCAAATATGCAGAAATGATGTTTGTTGAGGCAAGCAAATGACCAAAGTTGCTCAAGATGAGCCTATGGTAGTTCAAAGGTTCTGAGGTCCACCAGAACTCAGGGAGAATCAAAGGAAAGATGTCAGTGAAGAGGACAAGATAGTCATATGCTTTGAGACTACCATGCTTAGGTTCTCCGAGATTTCTGGGTGGTCTACTTATATACGTGGGAAGTGGAACCGTCTGAATACAGGTTCTAATTCTCTCTAGCTGGTCTTTGGAGAATGAGAACGGCTGTCTTTCAGTGTCAAAGAATGATGAATCACAGAAGGAATCAGAGCCACCTGATGGAGGCATGTTGGCCCCTGAAGAAGCTATGCTCGATAGTATACGGGCATCCAAAAAGGCAGATGGTGTTCTGGAACGAGATCAAAACGGGCTTGTACTGGCTGGTCGGCCACGAATGGTAGCATGAGAGGAGACTGTAGCAGAAGAGCTTGCAGAGCGATACTCATGCTGTATGAAGCCGAGCATGAGGTGGGATACAGGATTCCAATAGGGAAGATCATATAATGGTGTCCAACGAACTCTGGTGATTTGTGCTTGGCGTTTGCAGTCAGCTTGTGTTGTATACCCTTTCCACATCGCTGCCTGTGCAACCACCTCTTCAGCGTCTCATGTCTCCCAATTCATGTAATTCAAGTCCGCCCTCTCACTTTCTGTTGATTTACACCATGAACAGTACATTATTGCACTGTGACTAAGGAATCCTGACATGAGTTGGATTGCTGGAAGATCGGCAATTAATGGAACCATGATAACTCTATGTTCCATTCCAGCAGGATACCAAAACGTGTAAAAGACATGTCCACGCCAAAGCCTGCATAGGACTTTGACAATAGGCTTCAGGATGTGCGATATGGTGTCTGGATCAGGTTCATTAGGACCTGGTATGATGCAGAGAAAAAAAGTGTTTTGGGGTAGAAACTGTATTTCTGATGGTAGATTCATACAGTACAGGATAACAGCCCTGCAGCTGACCTTCTTTCCTCGTGTCTTGTTCTGGAAAGGATTGAACCAGTCCACATATAAACTGAAAGTGAGGTTGTGAGAGTGATTGGGGAACATTGACTGGACTCAATGCCACTCAGGACTTCGCCATACATTCTGCATGTACTGACCATTGGTAGCAACTGGGGTATTGAACAATGCCTCTATAGCATGCTCAATGCTCGGTCGTTTCAAGAAATGCTCCAGCCACGACTCAAAGGATTGATTGCTGTACAGGCATCGCGGTACAACTTTTGGGCCTTTCGATGTGTTTCGCAGCATTGTAAGAGGCTCGTTGCAGGGACAAGATCTCAGTGACTTCTTATAGTCACATTTTGAGGGAAGATTGTGAATGTTGAATCTCTTGTAGCATACTGGGCAACAGACAGTGCGAGATATCATGGGCTGAAAGCCAATATTGTTCCANCAGAGAAAAAAAGTGTTTTGGGGTAGAAACTGTATTTCTGATGGTAGATTCATACAGTACAGGATAACAGCCCTGCAGCTGACCTTCTTTCCTCGTGTCTTGTTCTGGAAAGGATTGAACCAGTCCACATATAAACTGAAAGTGAGGTTGTGAGAGTGATTGGGGAACATTGACTGGACTCGATGCCACTCAGGACTTCGCCATACATTCTGCATGTGCTGACCATTGGTAGCAACTGGGGTATTGAACAATGCCTCCATAGCATGCTCAATGCTCGGTTGTTTCAAGAAATGCTCCAGCCACGACTCGAAGGATTGATTGCTGTACAGGCATCGCGGTACAACTTTTGGGCCTTTCAATGTGTTTCGCAGCGTTGTAAGAGGCTTGTTGCAGGGACAAGATCTTGGTGACTTCTTATAGTCACATTTTGAGGGAAGATTGTGAATGTTGAATCTCTTGTAGCATACTGGGCAACAGACAGTGCGAGATATCATGGGCTGAAAGCCAATATTGTTCCAAACTGTGCGAATATCGGAGGGGATGTCTGGCTTGGCGATGTCAACAGTGCACCCAATCGCGAGGAGATAGAGACCAAATAATTTGAAAATGAAATGAAGCATGAACTTCAATGCAATGAGGACTGTGTTCACAGTTGATTGACTGGCCCCCCCACAAAGGTTCAACCACGCAACCAAAAGGTAGCACATGTCGGTAATGAATGAAACTTGTGGTTCCACATCTATGAATTGTCAGCGATAGTGAATAATTGCAAGATGGTATCTTGAAACATACCGATGCTAATCCTCTCTCCTTGTGCAACCTGTCCCACTGCCATTTCCTCCACTGTGCTCTCCCTCTCTCTTAACACGTTCTGCAGATCTACAGCCATACCAGCCCATAGATCTCTCATTTCATTGGCTTTTTTGTGTTCGGACAACATGGAATAGCTGACTTCTTTCCCGACGTAGGTTTCCCTGTTGTGTTCAAAAGTGAATAAACGGCATTTTGAACATATGCATGTCTTGCGTGCCATTGAATATATGCAGAGCAGACAGTGACAAATCAAGAGACTGGAATATATATATGATGTCTAGGTACATTGGAAAAGACGAAAAGAAATAGTCCATATGGCCATATGCATGGATTTCATCAGTTAACCATCGACATCGACATTCATGTCAGCATCATGCGATGCGTGAGGTTTCTCCAGTTTCTTCTTCTTTGACTTCAACTGGCCCGGGTCAGCATGCTCCTCTGAATCTTCATATTCATCATCTGCATTAGCCCTACACTTCCCCTTCCCTTTACTCTTCTCACGATCGTGCAGTTTCTTCAGGAGTTCAGCTTGCTTTTTCTGCTCCTCCGTCAATTCCAAGTCAATCTCTGGTGCTTCCTCATCATCACGGCCAACCATGTTTTTGAGTTCTTCCGTACTCGGTAGCTTGTACTGCTCCCAGATCCAGTTACCCTCCTGTATCATGAAATCACACAATGGCATCTTCTTCCAATGCGCAGCCTCATCTGCATTCCCGAAGAACTTATCTTTCCACCTGTCGGGAAGGGCGATGGTAGGGACTCTTCCAAGGTATTCTTTGCGAATCTCGGCGTCCCTTTCGTTGAACCACGTAGGATCGAAATAGTCAATGGGAGTTTGGCTACTTGGAATACTGGGAATTGCTGGCTCGATAGGTGTGTCTGGAACAGTGCAATCATGCGGCTTTGTTGTACTGGCCCGCCTAAGCCGCTTGTTCTGCAGGTTATGCTTGTCGATCTCACAAGTGAAAGCTGTGACCTTCTCAGCACGTCCTGGCTTGGACTTGATCCAGTAACACTGCTTCTCAGGGTCCCATTCATCCTCAGAGATGGACTGGGGATGGCAGAACAAGTTGCAAACGGGCTCAGGGAATCCCTGGTTCTTGAGGTACGCAAATCGGTCTTCCTGAAGCTGTTAACGCAATACATGAGTAGGTATTCATTTACAGCAACAATGACTTACACTCTTTCTCCTTTTGTAAACATTCGTCATGTCCGACCTCTTCTTGAGCTCACCAGGCTTTCTCAACTCAAGGATAACTTGCTTCTTCAAATAGAAATGCACATAGTGGTCATACATTCATATAAGAAGATCGATATTGGCAACTTGGGACCGGATCGGTTGGAGGTGATTATAGGTGTGATGCGCGACCATGTCTTGGGAAGTCGAAAGTGCTATGGAGTGGTGTGCATTATTATATGGCGTATTGAAGTTCCCAGTATAGTCAGGCCACCATTGAGAAAGCCCAAACTTAACAACTGTGACCAGACTGTTGGAGAGCTTGTCATCAGCTACTGTAGCGATGTTATGCAAGTGGGTGCTCGCA
Organism: Moniliophthora roreri; assembly: GCA_001466705.2. NCBI lineage: Eukaryota > Fungi > Basidiomycota > Agaricomycetes > Agaricales > Marasmiaceae > Moniliophthora > Moniliophthora roreri. The sequence goes on from LATX02000252.1 coordinate 185,606, forward strand.
GATTTTGCACTCCCTTCAGACCTAAGTTTGTCGATGTGTCCGCATATCTCTGTGATTTCTGTCTGGAATACAGGACGAGACAATCCTTTATAGATCTGATTGGTACTGAATTTCTTCTCAAATGCACTGATGAGGTCAGACACGGGAGGTTTGGGAACCACATCTTCTTCAAAGAATTTAGCAAGGATACAGATGTGTGTAATCAGTGCCAACTGTGAAACCTTAGTCTATAAATCATGAAAGTGAAAGTTATCACTGAACTTACATTCATCTCTGCTGTATTCACGTTATCCAATCCCCATTTCCTCCTCATTTCCTTCGTGACCTGCAGAAACCCCAGTTTCTTCTTCCATGTAGCCTCACATTGACTGGAAGATGGCTCATCATCAAGGTTGAGAGGCTTGGTCTTCCTTCAAGCATTACTTTTCGAGCCAGATGGCTTCCTGTTATGGTCGTCATCACTGTCACTATCACTATCGTCGTCGCCAACGCCACTGGTAGGCTTGCTGCTGCCTCCACTGCCTCCAGCAGGTTTACTGCTGCCTCCACTGCTTCCAGCAGGCTTGCTGGTGCTGCCAGCGGGTTTACTGCTGCCTCTACTGCCTCCAACAGGTTTGCTGGTGCTGCCAGCAGGCTTGCCGCCAGTAGCATGGCTACTCTCATGACTGCCACCGGCGGTAGTGCTGTCACCGAGACCACAAGGTGAGCTAGACCCTGCTGGTGCTTTACCTTTGCCCTTCAAGTCAAAAGACCCTTCCNATTTTGAACATATGCATGTCTTGCGTGCCATTGAATATATGCAGAGCAGACAGTGACAAATCAAGAGACTGGAATATATATATGATGTCTAGGTACATTGGAAAAGACGAAAAGAAATAGTCCATATGGCCATATGCATGGATTTCATCAGTTAACCATCGACATCGACATTCATGTCAGCATCATGCGATGCGTGAGGTTTCTCCAGTTTCTTCTTCTTTGACTTCAACTGGCCCGGGTCAGCATGCTCCTCTGAATCTTCATATTCATCATCTGCATTAGCCCTACACTTCCCCTTCCCTTTACTCTTCTCACGATCGTGCAGTTTCTTCAGGAGTTCAGCTTGCTTTTTCTGCTCCTCCGTCAATTCCAAGTCAATCTCTGGTGCTTCCTCATCATCACGGCCAACCATGTTTTTGAGTTCTTCCGTACTCGGTAGCTTGTACTGCTCCCAGATCCAGTTACCCTCCTGTATCATGAAATCACACAATGGCATCTTCTTCCAATGCGCAGCCTCATCTGCATTCCCGAAGAACTTATCTTTCCACCTGTCGGGAAGGGCGATGGTAGGGACTCTTCCAAGGTATTCTTTGCGAATCTCGGCGTCCCTTTCGTTGAACCACGTAGGATCGAAATAGTCAATGGGAGTTTGGCTACTTGGAATACTGGGAATTGCTGGCTCGATAGGTGTGTCTGGAACAGTGCAATCATGCGGCTTTGTTGTACTGGCCCGCCTAAGCCGCTTGTTCTGCAGGTTATGCTTGTCGATCTCACAAGTGAAAGCTGTGACCTTCTCAGCACGTCCTGGCTTGGACTTGATCCAGTAACACTGCTTCTCAGGGTCCCATTCATCCTCAGAGATGGACTGGGGATGGCAGAACAAGTTGCAAACGGGCTCAGGGAATCCCTGGTTCTTGAGGTACGCAAATCGGTCTTCCTGAAGCTGTTAACGCAATACATGAGTAGGTATTCATTTACAGCAACAATGACTTACACTCTTTCTCCTTTTGTAAACATTCGTCATGTCCGACCTCTTCTTGAGCTCACCAGGCTTTCTCAACTCAAGGATAACTTGCTTCTTCAAATAGAAATGCACATAGTGGTCATACATTCATATAAGAAGATCGATATTGGCAACTTGGGACCGGATCGGTTGGAGGTGATTATAGGTGTGATGCGCGACCATGTCTTGGGAAGTCGAAAGTGCTATGGAGTGGTGTGCATTATTATATGGCGTATTGAAGTTCCCAGTATAGTCAGGCCACCATTGAGAAAGCCCAAACTTAACAACTGTGACCAGACTGTTGGAGAGCTTGTCATCAGCTACTGTAGCGATGTTATGCAAGTGGGTGCTCGCAGATTTTGCACTCCCTTCAGACCTAAGTTTGTCGATGTGTCCGCATATCTCTGTGATTTCTGTCTGGAATACAGGACGAGACAATCCTTTATAGATCTGATTGGTACTGAATTTCTTCTCAAATGCACTGATGAGGTCAGACACGGGAGGTTTGGGAACCACATCTTCTTCAAAGAATTTAGCAAGGATACAGATGTGTGTAATCAGTGCCAACTGTGAAACCTTAGTCTATAAATCATGAAAGTGAAAGTTATCACTGAACTTACATTCATCTCTGCTGTATTCACGTTATCCAATCCCCATTTCCTCCTCATTTCCTTCGTGACCTGCAGAAACCCCAGTTTCTTCTTCCATGTAGCCTCACATTGACTGGAAGATGGCTCATCATCAAGGTTGAGAGGCTTGGTCTTCCTTCAAGCATTACTTTTCGAGCCAGATGGCTTCCTGTTATGGTCGTCATCACTGTCACTATCACTATCGTCGTCGCCAACGCCACTGGTAGGCTTGCTGCTGCCTCCACTGCCTCCAGCAGGTTTACTGCTGCCTCCACTGCTTCCAGCAGGCTTGCTGGTGCTGCCAGCGGGTTTACTGCTGCCTCTACTGCCTCCAACAGGTTTGCTGGTGCTGCCAGCAGGCTTGCCGCCAGTAGCATGGCTACTCTCATGACTGCCACCGGCGGTAGTGCTGTCACCGAGACCACAAGGTGAGCTAGACCCTGCTGGTGCTTTACCTTTGCCCTTCAAGTCAAAAGACCCTTCCATTTTCCTTTCGAGCTGTTCGCAAAGACGTTTGACTAGGAATATTGCTAGTAGAGTAGTATACAAACTAGTACTGGCCATCTACCATTCCAGGGAGTTCCGGAAGCCTTGAATGGATTCTCATTGCCAGTGTTTGTTTTGACAGTGACTGACATTATGCTCAGTGACTGAAACGGTACAGAATCTGATAAGAAACCTACCAGGCTCACAAGGTTCTCTTTGTTCCTTTGGCGATTCACCCAGCTTTGGAAATGGTGTGTACATATCATCTGAATCCTCGCTGTCGGTAATTTCCACAAGAACTAACACAGTAATCAGTGACTTGTATTATAAACTCGAAGATCCAAGGATGAAACTAATTACTTGGTTCAGAAGGGCCTTGCTTCCTTGACAATTTATCCGGCCGTGGAAGTGGTGTGGGCGTATTATCTTCATCACCTCCATTCCCTTCTTCTAACGTGTTTGCTACTTGCCGCATTTCTTCGTCTTCGCTTTGCGATACCTGCAGAAAGAGGGGCTTACCCCCATCTATTGCCATATCCAAATCTTCCTCTTCCTCCTCCTCCTCCTCCTCTTCATCGTCGCTGTCATCGCCATACTTGTCAACACCCGCCTCGTCATCAATGAAAGGATTTCGGGGCCAACGTTTACGCCTCTGAGATTTGGCGTTATCTTTCTGCCTCTCGGAGAAATCATGTTCTCACTGAAAGAAAGCATCTGTCTTCTTCCCTAAAGGATTGATTAACCAGTGTTCAGTGGCATCTAGAATGAGAATCATACCTGTAATGCTGTTTTTTACTGCTCTTCCTTTGCCGACAGGTTTCTTCTTGCCTCCAGCCTGCATTCTCTTTTCTGCAGGCACGTCCTGCAGCTCTTCCATGGTAGAACTCACCTGCTGTAATGGAGTAGCAGGAGCAGGTGGTGGAGCAGCTGTTCCGACGTTGGGTTGTTTGTTACTGGGGGTGATATTGACAGCGGCATCTGCGCTACTACCGGTAGCTCTGCCAGAGGTAGAGGTAGCTCCGGTATCCGCGGCAGCTTCTGTCGCTTGCCTTTTATCTTCCGTGATCTGATTTTGAAGACGTGCAACTGGAAAAGAAGACTGTAAGCAAAAAAAAATACTGACAAAAACACACAATGACCAAATACTCACTACTCCTAGGATTCACAGGGCCAAGTTGAACAGGGCCATGTCCTTCATCTGACTCATTGTCAATGGAACGATGCTGGAGCCTGTGAGTATGGGGGGTATGCGGATCCCTTTCTGCACGAAAGAATTCTGTGGTACCTTGAAATCGTTCAATCAGTGAGTGCTTTACTTTTGAATGAGATGTTGAACATACCCAGTCTTCCATACTTTTCCCCAGTTTTTGATTGAACCCTTGGTCCTCTGGGTTTATCATCCCCAAATCCACCACTTGCCAGAAATTGCTTCAACTCTGTTATGACTTCACCATGTGCCTGGGTGCTTGATTGAGAGGGTGGCTGGCGAGGAGGCTGTTGAGACAGTGCTGGTGGTGGAGCAGCTGGACGAGGAGGAGGAGTTGGTGCCATTGCATGAATGTCTCATCAATAGCGAACCTCTTAAAAGTCTGCCTTCTTTGAGTCTTTGAGTCTTTGATTGCTTAAAATGAGCCTCCAGCGTGTACGTGAAATGATGGGCATGTATAGAATGCCATATGTGTGTGGATCCATGAATGGCTCAGACAAAGACATCGTGTTTTGAGACAAAGGAACCTGCATTTTTAATAACTTGAGAGCAGGATCACCCAAGCAAAGCGTGAAGTCACACTAATTGTGAAATGACCAGTCATGTGAATAATAAGTAGAAATATTTGTGAAATGAAGGCACACACCAGTCACCAAGAAACATCCGAAGAAACCAGTAAACCTTCAAAACGACAGTCGGAGAATTCACAAGCACTTCAGCCGCTACATCTTGATGAATGAGGCTAGACGAAAAATTGATGATCAGCCTAATCAAATAGCTGAACGAGAATCCAGCTGGAGTGTACCAATTCTTCGACAAATCCTCCAGCACAATATCAAGTAATTCATTTACGCGCATTGTAGACGAACCAGCAGTGCCCAACAAATGGCTCATGGGCGTAAAGATCAGACATCATCCAGCCAAAACTACCATCATGAACATCAGGCTGAACTGGCAAAACCATGGTGCTGAATCAGGCTTAGGAACAGGCAGAAAAATATCCGAAATCGGGTGCCTCAGTCAAGAGGTTCTTCAAGTGAGCCTACAGAGGTAAAACAGGTCAGCTATCATGTACAACGTTGAGGACAGTGAGCTAGAAACACAACTTTGAATGAGCAGAACCTCCCTATGTTTTTTTTTTCTCTTTCCCAGCTCATTCTGCCGTTCTTTTTTGTTTCTCTCACACTTAGTGTTTTATAATGTTCAAAAAGATTCATTTGAACAGCTTACTAGACTACTGTACTAGATAAAGTGGAGGAAATTGCTTACCTGCTCACATTGAGTCTCTTGATGGTGGTGGTTGGGGACGAAGAGAAAAGGGAAATTCCCATGCCTGTCTGCATGGGTTAGGTTGCACGGAACCGTCCAGGATTCTACAGAAGGAAAGAGTCCAGAGCCAGGGTCTGGACTCTTTCCTTCTGTAGAATCCTGGACGGTTCCGTGCAACCTAACCCATGCAGACAGGCATGGGAATTTCCCTTTTCTCTTCGTCCCCAACCACCACCATCAAGAGACTCAATGTGAGCAGGTAAGCAATTTCCTCCACTTTATCTAGTACAGTAGTCTAGTAAGCTGTTCAAATGAATCTTTTTGAACATTATAAAACACTAAGTGCGAGAGAAACACAAAAAAGAACAGTAGAATGAGCTCAGAAAGAGAAAAAAAAAATGGGGAAGTTCTGCTCGTTCAAAATCGTGTTGTCCTGCTACTGCCCTCGTCTTTCTGTACCATACTGATTTCTTTACTCCTTTAGGCTCGTTTGGAAGTCCTCTTGATTGAGGCACCTGATTTCGGATATTTTTTACTGTCTTTCACCCCTGGTAAGTACCACCTAGTTCCAGTCCTTGCTACCTTACTAATTATTGTCAGGTCAGCCACGATGTGCATTGAAGAATTTCTCGATATTGTGGTGGAGGATAGCGACAACTGGAGTTGTCCGAGATACGCAGTGTGTTGAGGAGTTGAGTTCTTATTGAGTGAAAGTGCAGATAGAACTGGACTTGTTCACTGCCCAGAGTATATTGGAACTTACCCAAAAGTAGTTCCTACACGATCACCACTTCTGTCCCGTCCCTATCTATGCTTTCTGGCCGGTTCCCAAGAGCTCAATCTTCTACCCTTCCCAAGAGGATCTCATCCCGCTTTAGCGTCAACTGCAGCAAACTGCACTTCCTGAGGCCCAGAGTAATGTAGTCGTGGAGACACTGGAAACGGCAGACCCTTGGGATCCCTAGGATCCTCGTCAAAAGGAGCCTCCACACAATCCAATGTTCATGTCTACTGGATCCATGTCACCTCTTAGAAACCATCATGCCATTCGGAATCACATTTTCAGCCAAGCTCCTAACATATCGGTATTAGGAGACGAGGATACTGAAGCACCACTAACTCCTCGAGCCATGGAAGGTGATTATGGAAACACTTTCCGACTCAACAATACCCACCTCTGGAATAGGGCTACACTCCCAACAACTGCATGGGTCTTCACGGGCGACGAATACATGTCTCCACCTCCCACTCCACCTCGTCTATCGCCCTCACCGCCCTCACCTCCTCTTCCCTTAGCCTCCTCCTCCACTGCGTCTATGCTTTAGCATTGGTGTCTTCATCCAAATCTGGTCGATAGGTTAATTCAGGTCAAGTTTGCAGACCTGCCTAAACCAACTTACATTCAGACAATGAAATGACCAACGGGTGCTATCATACCTATGCGAAAGAAAGGCGGGCTGTGGCAAGATACATCACCTTCTTCAGTGCAAAAATTGCCTGTCAGGACTTTCACTAACCAGTCTCTCATGGTGATTGTCGACAGCAATGAGGAGCACATCGGGAAGTTGGTACGAGGTATCTATTACTTCTACAATGGTAGTAAAGCCAAGGAGAAGAAGTGGTGGATTGTCGCTACTGTTAAACCAAAAATGACATGGATGCCAGCTGAGATTCCAGAACTGCTCGACGTAGACCCGAATAATCTGGCTCTCACTGAGGACACATCGGAGGCCAAGGCTAATGCGAAGACAACGTTCAACACAATTCGCTCTGCAGCACAGACGCAACCTCCAGAAGTCAGACATGCATATGATGAAGACAGTGCTGTTTTGTATTTCTGTGATCAGCAGTTACGTGCCTTGGTGGGGAATATCGGGACATTATAGGCACATCTAATCTGTATAATATTTTGATCATGAAACAATTTCCATATCTGAAACGAATCCATATTTGACCTTACATCTGGGAAATTCTGATAAATCATAAATTCTGGGTAATTGAGTATATACTAAAGTTTTTGATATATTACATGAAAAATATATTGTAGCCACAAGGCGGACCGGGGCAGATGGCTACTGCTGTCCTACTGCCTCTACGGCAGTAGGGTGGGCTACTGCCCTGGTCAATGCGTCTGGTGTTATTGCGGGTCATTGTTGAGACAGAACGGAGACGTAAAGCGCAGTGGAGTGTGCTCAACTCACATTTGTACGAGAACTTGTTTAGAACCTTGAGGGTTGTAGAGGTGCGATGTGCAGAGTAGTCAATGTAAATTGAACTAAAGAATGTAGCTACATACATGCTTGCTTTTATACTACTCTAAAGGATAAGTTCCATAGATATACGGAGAAACCTAGTAAGCTATGGATGTAAGCTACTGAATACTTGTGAGACGAAGTATCCAAGAATAATGTGTCTTGGAGAGACACAATACAATCGTCTGACAGCGGAAGGAACTATACATGAATTCTACATGTGTTCTACTGTATTGTGCATGAGGCTACAATACTCCTACTGGACGAGGGAGCACTCCTATGACTGTAGTGCAAGCTCCGGAGAAGCTCAGGAACATACTTTGTAGGTTCCGTAGTTGATCACATACGCAAGTAATACAATAACTAGTGTTCCTAATGTACCTAGTTTAGTATAGTACAGGTACGGTGCTTCAACACTCCCCCTCACTAAGTTTGTGATAAACTTTGTAGTGATTGAGCTATATGGAGGAATCGGTCTTATAGAATGTAAGGCCGAGAAATTCTCTGTGGCGTTGAAATTTGTCCCAAGGTAGATTCTTCGTCATAAGATCCGCAGGTTGTTGATTTGTAGGGATGAAGAATACTTCTACTTTTTTCTTGGCAACGCATTCTCGAATATGGTGATATTTAATATCAATGTGCTTCATTCGTTTTTCAGTAACTTGATTTTTACTGATGAAAATAGCACCTTGATTATCACTAAGCAATGGTAGTTTTGCTATAGGATATTCGATTTCAGAGAATAGATTAATTATCCATTTGATCTGTCTAGCACAGTCAGATAAAGCCATATATTCGGCTTCAGTACTGGATAATGCTACGGATTTCTGTTTTTGTGAAACCCAGAAGACCGGAGCACAAGCGAAGTTAATAAGATAACCTGTCTGTGAGACTCTAGTGTCTTCATCTGTAGCCCAGTCAGAATCGGCATATGCTATGAAACCTTGTTCTCCTTGCTTATCTTTGTAAGTAAGAGAATATTTGCAGGTTCCGATTAGGTATCGAATGATGTATTTCGCTTTGTTGAGATGCTCCTGAGTAGGATTTGTCCCATATTGCGAAAGTTTGATGACCGGAAAAGTTATATCTGGTCGGGTACCTAAGCATAGATATAGAAGTGATCTGATCACTGATTGGAATTGGGATCTAATTGTAGAGTTCGCTTCTCCTTGATTAGCCATAGGTTTGTAACCGGCAGGTAATGGAGTACGAGTGGGGTTGGCATTTTCCATACCAAAGTGTTTAATGATTTTCTCGAGATAGTCACTTTGATCAAGTGATAGAGTACGTTGCTTTCGATCTCAAGTAATCCGCATTCGTAGGAATTCTCTTGGTTCGCCTAAATCTCTACATTCCCATATTTTCATGAATTCTTTCTTCTTGGAATGAAGAAGGCTAGAATTTGAACCCATGAAAATCGCATCATCTACATATACAATGGCAATGATTATATCATTTCCACGTATAAAGTAATATACACCAGCGTCTGATATACAGCGCTTAAATCCTAGTTTTGCCATGGATTTAGTGCATTGGTACCACCATGATAAAGAGGCTTGTTTTAAACCATATAATGCACGGCGTAATAACCAAACTTTATTTGAACCTTTGACGAATCCTTGTGGTTGTTCCATGTAAATCTCCTTGTCAAGTTCGCCATAGAGAAAGGCTGTTTTGACATCTAGCGCTTGGATATCCCAATCCTCAAGAGCGGCTAGTGCAAGTAGTACGCAAACGGTTTCAAAGCGTACTGCCGGAGAAAACAATTCATCATAATCTATTCCTTCGACTTGTGAGAAACCTTTTGCTACAAGTCGTGCCTTATAATGGCCATCTGTTTTGACGTCAAAAACCCATCTGGATTTTATCGCTTTTCGACCTTGAGGTAAATCTACAAGTTTGTAAACATTACGTTCTTGTAGTGATTTGAGTTCGTCATGACNATGATAAAGAGGCTTGTTTTAAACCATATAATGCACGGCGTAATAACCAAACTTTATTTGAACCTTTGACGAATCCTTGTGGTTGTTCCATGTAAATCTCCTTGTCAAGTTCGCCATAGAGAAAGGCTGTTTTGACATCTAGCGCTTGGATATCCCAATCCTCAAGAGCGGCTAGTGCAAGTAATACGCGAACGGTTTCAAAGCGTACTACAGGAGAGAACAATTCGTCATAATCTATTCCTTCGACTTGTGAGAAACCTTTCGCTACAAGTCGTGCCTTATAACGGCCATCTGTTTTGACGTCAAAAACCCATCTGGATTTTATCGCTTTTCGACCTTGAGGTAAATCTACAAGTTTGTAAACGTTACGTTCTTGTAGTGATTTGAGTTCGTCATGACATGCAGCCATCCATTTCTTCTGTTCATCTTTTGACAGAGTTAGAATGTCTTTGTATTGCCATTGACGTACGTTGTCAATTGACAATGCTGATGCCATAATGTAATCAAGGTAACGAACTCCCCCTTCCTGAGAAAGAATTTGTACATAATTGACCACTTCATCATCAGTCTGAGGTGGAGTTCGATCAATTTCTATATCATTATGATCTTGTTCCATTTCATCCTCATTTGACTGTTGTATTTGATGTTCAGCAGGTGGAATTTCCTGCTCATGGTCACGACTACTACCTTGTATGAATTCCTGATCAGGACTTTCACCTTGATCATTAGAATCAGGTAAGTTGTTATATGTACGCAGACGTAATCTATCTCGGATAGGCATACGACCCATTGCGTCTCCATACCGCTGTGGTACACGAGTCTGTCTTTTAGGACGACTTTGTTGATGTTGACTAGGGTCAAACATCTGTACCCTTCGTCGCATTCTCCTGTTTATATTATGAATTTCAGAATCTATTGGGTTTTGCGGCGGTGCAGTATTTTTAGGTCGTGATTGATCCTCACCATCATTCTGGTTCTGATGATGATCCACAGGATCATTACCTCCGTTGGGATGTTTAGGTTGAGGGAAATCAGGATGATCGTCATCATCGTCATTTCCTCCCCCTTGATCGTGATTTTGATGATCATCATCATCATTATCCGATCGTGGTCGATTAATACCAGTAAAAGGAATAGATAAGATTCCATTGGTTGATTGTAAGGTTCGATCAACTGAATTAGACGAGTACGGAAAATCTTCTTCATCGAAGTCTGCTTGAGCAGCCGTAAATATCGTCTTATCCTGTCGCATAAACCGGTATCCTATAGGTATGTCTCCACCATAATGCTACATTGTGGCCTAAAATCCTTTTTGGCCCAAATTGGAGGTTCCCATGATTTACTTNTCATTAGAATCAGGTAAGTTGTTATATGTACGTAGACGTAATCTATCTCGGATAGGCATACGACCCATTGCGTCTCCATACCGCTGTGGTACACGAGTCTGTCTTTTAGGACGACTTTGTTGATGTTGACTTGGGTCAAACATCTGTACCCTTCGTCGCATTCTCCTGTTTATATTATTTATTTCAGGATCTATTGGGTTTTGCGGCGGTGCAGTATTTTTAGGTCGTGATTGATCCTCACCATCATTCTGGTTATGATGATGATCCACAGGATCATTACCTCCGTTGGGATGATTAGGTTGAGGGAAATCAGGATGATCGTCATCATCATCATTTCCTCCCCCTTGATCGTGATTTTGATGACCGTCATCATCATTATCCGATCGTGGTCGATTAATACCAGTAAAAGGAATAGATAAGATTCCATTGGTTGATTGTAAGGTTCGATCAACTGAATTAGACGAGTACGGAAAATCTTCTTCATCGAAGTCTGCTTGAGCAGCCGTAAATATCGTCTTATCCTGTCACATGAACCGATATCCTTTAGTATTAGGAGCGTAATCTAGAAATGTCATACGTTCCATTTTCTTTGAAAGTTTGTTCTTGCATTGTTCTTTATGAATAAAAACATACGCTGAACATCCTGGTGTCCTGAAATAAGAAACATCAGGTACTTTCTTACTATAGATTTCAGTTGGAGTTTTCCACTCTAAGCGTTTATTCGGAGTGCGATTATATACATGTACAGCGTTGTTCATCATAAATTCCCACCAAGATTGTGGTAAGGAAGCATGATTGCGGAATTTTTCTGCTTTTTCCGCTAGAGTTCGAATTGAACGTTCGACTCTTCCTTGCTGTTGATGTATATGAGGAGCTGAATTTCGCATTTGAATTCCATTATCTTTAAGATATGTCTGGAACTCATTTCCAAAGAATTCTCCACCATGATCAGTTTGAACACATTTAATGATTTTACCAGTTTGCTTTTCAGTTAAGGCGCGAAAGCGTTTAAAGCTGGTAAGTGTTTCAAATTGATTCTTAGTTCTTTGATGATAAATCCATCCTACTGAGGAATGGTCATCGATTAGAACTAATGTATAACGATTTTGGTGGTAAGAATTAATAGGAAACTCCTTAATATCCATATGAATGAGTTCTAGGATATTTTCTTTACGCTTTTGAGAACTATGGTAAGGTTTAGATGCTGTTCCTCCTTCAGCACATCCCTTACACAAAGACTTTTTAGATCCTTGTTTCTCAATGGAAAATCCTTTGCAATGCTTCATGCAGTTTGTCAATACACGATAAGGTATATGACCAAATCTGTTATGAGCAANTATGACATCCGATCCAGTGACTCCAATGATTTGCTTGGGTCCTGTAGGAATTTCATTTAACTCAAGGAAATCGGACTTAAAAGGCGTTATGTGATTGGTTGCAGCAGTATCAAGAGCCCATTCATTTGTTTGTGGTTCTAAAGATACAACATTTTTATCACTAATTTTAGTCATCATACATTGTATAATGTTACTATTTAGAGAGTTAGAAAGAAATTGTCCGTTGAGCATTGATAATTGCTCGGAATCAATGTTCGTTTCTAGTAATTCATTAGTGATGCTGCTCTTAAGATCAATTTGATCATACCAATCGTAGTAGTCCACTTCGTTATGAACGTAATCATTATAATTCTCGTCCCAATCTTCTTTATCAAAGTCTCCCATATTCAGGTTCTTCCCTCCATTTTTCCCTTGAGAATCTTCATCATCAAGAGGAACAACATCCGCAATGTTGGTATCAACACGAGCTTGGATGTTTGAAGAACCTTGAATAAATTCGGGAACTTCCGGTTGAGGATTATTAACCGTTATGGAAGAAATGTTTATTCCCAGATCCGGCATTACTGGTTTGGGAGGCGGAGATGGTGCCTCTATGTCAATATCGGGAACCTCAAGGGTATCTCCTTTCAGACGATAAGGAGTTTGAGGTCAAACTGGTTTGGGTTGGAAAAGTTTCCTATCCCCATAATGTTCTAGTACCATATTGCGGGCTTCCTTTTTGGTGATCTTCCTAAAAGTGTTTTCCCCAACATTGAACTCGTAAGGAGGTGGAGTCGGTTCTTTGCCAAATTGGAACATTTTGTCACCAATTTTAACTTGTGGCAAAAGATTAGACTGGANCGCTTCGTTATGAACGTAATCATTATAATTTTCGTCCCAATCTTCTTTATCAAAGTCTCCCATATTCAGGTTCTTCCCTCCATTTTTCCCTTGAGAATCTTTATCATCAAGAGGAACAACATCCACAATGTTGGTATCAACATGAGCTTGGATGTTTGAAGAACCTTGAATAAAATTGGGAACTTCCGGTTGAGGATTATTGACCATTATGGAAGAAATGTTTATTCCCAGATCCGGCATTACTGGTTTGGGAGGCAGTGATGGTGCCTCTATGTCAATATTGGGAACCTCAAGGGTATCTCCTTTCAGACGATAAGGAGTTTGAGGTCGAACTGGTTTGGGTTGGAAGAGTTTCCTATCCCCATAATGTTCTAGTACCATATTGCGGGCTTCTTGTTTGGTGATTTTCCTAAAAGTATTTTCCCCAACGTTAAACTCGTAAGGAGGTGGAGTCAGTTCTTTGCCAAATTGGAACATTTTGTCACCAATTTTAACTTGTGGCAAAAGATTAGACTGGATTGTAGGGAAACATTTGGAAATATTACCAAAGAAGTCTTTGGTAGTTTGCCGGTTCTTTTCTAGTTCTTTTTGAATTTTCGCTGATTCTTCCTTTGATTTGATCCGAATATCATCAGCCATTGTTGCTAATCAATATGGTCTTTTCCCCATCCGCTTGTCAATGACATCAGGGTGTTTAGCTTGGCATGCCGGTGAGTCACATTGGTGTTTGGCAGCTAATCCCTTGTCTTGGAACATTTGGGCGATCTTCTTACACTGTTCCTGAAGTTCCTTTTCAGACTTCTTGACAATAGGATGTTCTTTGGGTTTCGGGGGAAGAGTTGCATTCCAGGGATTTTTGGGATTAAGGGAATCCCAAACTTTGTTATTCTTTTCCTTGTTTAACCATGTGTCGGCATAATCTTTCTCCTTCTTCCAAGGGTCTTTAAGGAGAATTGGATCGTCTGCCGAAGAAAGAGCTTCCGTAAATGGCTTTTTAATAGATTTGTTGTTAAAGCCTCGTGGATTACGTTTTGGAGGGAAGCCTTCCTGAACAGAGTTAAACATTATTGGGATGCAGGTAGCAGCAACTGGCCAATTATCAAGATGATGTGGATAATTGCATGTGACACAGAAGACTGTTTTAAAGTCTTGATTTAGTTTGGGGGTTGGTGCTCTGGATGGATTTGGTGTATTCCAGTCGATATAGTCAACAGGATGATCACCAAATTTGAATCGTTCACCTGCTTCGATCCCAGGGTTAGTTGGGTCTTCATGAACGTATTTTCCTGGAGCGATTTGATTGAATTTGTACTCCCCCTTACTAAGGTATGTGATATGCTTTGGTAGTCCACTGGTACAGCGTTGGCAATCTGCTTCACAANTGCTGATCGATATGGTCTTTTCCCCATCCGCTTGTCAATGACATCAGGGTGTTTAGCTTGGCAGGCCGGTGAGTCACATCGGTGCTCGGCAGCTAATCCCTTGTCTTGGAACATTTGGGCGATCTTCTTACACTGTTCCTGAAGTTCCTTTTCAGACTTCTTGACAATAGGATGTTCTTTGGGTTTCGGAGGAAGAGTTGCATTCCAAGGATTTTTGGGATTAAGGGAATCCCAAGCTTTATTGTTTCTTTCCTTGTTCAACCATGTTTCAGCATAATCTTTCTCCTTTTTCCAAGGGTCTTTAAGGAGAATTGGATCATCTGCCGAAGAAAGAGCTTCCGTAAATGGCTTTTTAATAGATCTGTTATTAAAGCCACGTGGATTACATTTTGGAGGGAAGCCTTCCTGAACAGAGTTAAACATGATCAGGATGCAAGTGGCAGCGACTGGCCAATTATCAAGATGATGTGGGTAGTTGCATGTAACACAGAAGACTGTTTTAAAGTCTTGGTTTAGTTTGGGGGTTGGTGCTCTGGATGGGTTTGGTGTATTCCAGTCAATATAGTCAACAGGATGATCACCAAATTTGAATCGTTCACCTGCTTCGATCCCAGGGTTAGTTGGATCTTCATGAACGTATTTTCCTGGAGCGATTTGATTAAATTTGTACTCCCCCTTACTAAGGTATGTGATATGCCTTGGTAGTCCACTGGTGCAATGTTGGCAATCTTCTTTACAAACTGCTAAAGGGTGACAATGGAATTCCATCTTAGCATAATTCCGCATGTAGAGATTATGCTCTTTCGTCACGACACAGTTTAGGATCTCGACGAGTGGTTCAATCGGATCATGGAGTCGGAACAGAGTGTTTCTGATCCGAGTAAAGAAGATCCAGTACCTGTCACCAGTGTCATCATGATCGGCTATTTGCCAGAGTCCCATGCCATAAAATTCTGTATGGCGTTCATCTCACCAAGTAAATTTATGACAGGCTTCTGAGCAAAAAGAAATTGGAGTGGAATGAGGGGTGAAGGAAGTCGATTGTGGATACTTTGCATATACATCCAATGCATCCAAGAAGTCAACAATGGCGGGTTGCTTCTTGTAATCATGTCCGAGTTGTTGAGCTCTATTTCATATATAATCCTTTTTGGTTTCTATTAAATCAAGTATGATTTTTGCAAATCGATGTGATGCAAAAAGTGTTGAATCAATAGATGGATTATTATTTAGAAGCTCGATGTGGAATTTAACATTCTCGGNTTCGATCGGATCACGGAGTCGGAACAGAGTGTTTCTGATCCGAGTGAAGAAGATCCAGTACCTGTCACCAGTGTCATCATGATCGGCCATTTGCCAGAGTCCCATGCCACAAAATTCTGTATGGCGTTCATCTCGCCAAGTACATTTATGACAGGCTTCTGAGCAAAAAGAGATTGGAGTGGAATGAGGGGCGAAGGAAGTCGATTGGGGGTATCTTGCATACACGTCCAATGCATCCAAGAAGTCAACAATGGCAGGTTGCTTCTTGTAATCATGTCCGAGTAGTTGAGCTCTTCCTCGAATATAATCCTTTTTAGTTTCTATTAAATCAAGTATTATTTTTGCAAAACGATGTGATGCAAAAAGTGTTGAATCAATAGATGGATTATCGTTGAGAAGCTTGATATGGAATTTAACATTCTCGGGCATTGGGATCATTGTTGGATCATATTGAGCCTTCGGAATCCGGGCCTGAATTTTGGCTTCCATGTGTCGCGACCATCTCCTCATGGCACGACCATGGTCCGATTTGTGAGGTTGTTTGTTCTCGAATGTATTGTTTGGATTTCGAGGAACAGTGGACTCCGAAATTTCGGTTGGAATAACATCTCGTACCTGGTTAGGGTACTTGTGCCTTATTAGATGTTTTCCGGATGGAAGATCACCGAAAATATGCTCGAATGATTCTGATGGAAAAATATCTCCAATATTGACTTCATCCTTAGTAGGAGGAGTCTTAGGAGGAATTTTGTCCACCTTTAGGACAGTGAATGTTTTGCTAAGCTGAAAATCTCCTCGGAGAAAAGCGTATGCCGTCTCGTCGATGGGAAGGCGTACTAAAGCTGCTTTTTGGAGGATTTTCTGCCTAGCGAAGGAATGGGAATGCATATTGTAGCATTGCTTGCAGACATACCAAGTTTTGCGATTTCGTCCAGTTGTGAAGATACCATAAACGGTTTTATCTGAACTGGTGCAAAAATGGTTGACGCATTTAGTAGGAACTTTGCCATCATCGGAAGGTTTTTCCTCTCTGGGAGGTTGTGGTTCTTCCTTTTGTGGCAAATCTGTGATCTCAGCCATCATGACTGAGATTGCTCCATTAGGCTTTTTCCCTTTTCCTTTCTTGTTTGACTTCTTCTTGTTATTCTTCTTCCCATCAGATTTTTGTTGATTTTGTTGGGGTTGCGCAGGCTGTTTGCCTTTGTTCCCTTTATTCCCAGAGTTCTGGTTTTGATTATTTGGTTTACCAGAATTTGGATTAGGATTGCGAGGACGGAACTTCTTCTGTCCATTCCAATTCGGGCTCTGTCCGGTGTATCGTTGGACACCAGAGATCCGAGTGGCGTAAGCTGCAACTCCATCCATGTGTCGCCTATTATATTCTTGTTTGATGAAAGGAAGGATATTGTCGAAGGTAAGATCCTTCCCTTTGTTGGAGACAAACATCTGGGTCTTAACTCCTTCATATGACTTGGGAAGAGAGTTAAGAAGGAACATTGCCTGGAAATTGGAGGGAACGGGGAAATCGTTCTCAGACAATTTCGCAACACATTGTCTGATGAGATTGGCACTATGATCAGGATTTTGGCCTTCAGCAGTACGTGCCATGACAAGACCTTGGAAAAAGGTAAATATTTCCGGAAGGCTTAGTATGTCATATTCAGCTTTCAAAGCGTCCCATGTTTGTTTAGCAGTGTCTTTGATAATCCACTGCAAAGTAGGACTCAATTTAAGCTGAAAAAGGCCAAGAGCTTGGGCGTTGGAGGTTTTCCATTCTTTGACAACTTCCATATCAGGAGTGACGGCAGAAGCACCTTCGCCGACAGTCACAGGAATTGTATTGGTAAGAGCATAAGCCACTTTAGCCAAGTTAAGGTATGCCAAGACTTTGCGCTTCCATTCTCTGAAGTCGTCACCATTAAAAACTGGAACCACAGATAATCCTGATGTATTGCCAACAGAAGTATCAAATACTTGAATTGGTTCAAGTAATTCCAAAGGATGGTAACTGTAAACTGGAATGCCGACACCATCATCCGAGTTTCAAATTTGGACAGTGTTATCAGCAAGAGAGACTTGGGGGATACGTTGTTGGTTGGAGTTAGACATTGTTATCGATAAAAGGCTATAGGAAAGGAGGGCATAAGTGCTGGTTTTTACTTTTAGGTGTATGGAGCCTTTATCGACAAGAATGCTAATGAATCCTCATACGTTTGGTCAACGGTGTTTCCTTCATGTCATCCGGTCTCATCACCCGGACTGACGTAGCTGTAAACAGTATTTACAAAATCCGATCGCAATTGAAAGTCTAAATAAGGTTTGATTTTAAGGATCCTGATCCGCCAGATCCATCAAATCCTTAAGAAGACATTTAAGGGGCTTATTAGGCAATCAGGGGGTTCTATTTAAAAAATGATACGTAATTATATAAACGACCCCTTCCATAGATGAAGGCTTTAGCACAAGGCCGTTCTATCTAGGTGCCAGAACCCAGTTGTGTGACCCTCCAGCTCACCGGGATGACTACCGGTTTATTGCTGAATGAGCTAACCCATGTTCCAGTTAAGGAAATAAGGCCAACAGTTGGTTCTGCCTGTAATCCGGGTAATTCCGAATACAGGGGAATGAATTTTGTATATACGTTAGAAGCCGCTTTACTGGGCTTAAAGTCTACTAATAAAGAAAGAAAAACTTGACCATCCCTCCAAGCAAATCAAAGACCATCTAGAACCTGTGATTGTGGTCTAATGCCAGTTAAGGCGTCGACTACACAGGTACCTCTTGCAAGATCTCGGGTTACGAGCGCTTGACAAGAGTAATGGTCCCATTCAACATTGACCAATGAGAATGAGTGTCCATTAACACAGTTGTCGATGCGGGGCCCATAACCTGNCTTCTTGTTATTCTTCTTCCCATCAGATTTTTGTTGATTTTGTTGGGGTTGCGCAGGCTGTTTGCCTTTGTTCCCTTTATTCCCAGCATTCTGGTTTTGATTATTCGGTTTACCAGAATTTGGATTAGGATTGCGAGGATGGAACTTCTTCTGTCCATTCCAATTCGGGCTTTGTCCAGTGTATCATTGAACACCAGAGATCCAAGTAGCGTAAGCTGCAACCCCATCCATGTGTCGCCTATTATATTCTTGTTTGATGAAGGGGAGGATATTGTCAAAGGTAAGATCCTTCCCTTTGTTGGAGACAAACATCTGGGTCTTAACTCCTTCATATGACTTGGGAAGAGAGTTGAGAAGGAACATTGCCTGGAAATTGGAGGGAACGGGGAAATCGTTTTCAGACAATTTCGCAACACATTGTCTGATGAGATTGGCACTATGATCGGGATTTTGACCTTCGGCGGTACATGCCATGACGAGGCCTTGGAAAAAGGTAAATATTTCCGGAAGGCTTGGTATGTCATATTCAGCTTTCAAGGCATCCCATGTTTCTTTAGCAGTATCTTTGATAATCCACTGCAAAGTAGGACTCAATTTAAGCTGAAAAAGGCCAAGTGCTTGGGCGTTGGAGGTTTTCCATTCTTTGACAACTTCCATATCTGGAGTAACTGTAGTATCTCCAGTGGTGACAGTCACAGGCATTGTATTGGTAAGGGCGTAAGCCGCTTTAGCCAAGTTGAGATATGCCAAGACTTTGCGCTTCCATTCTCTGAAGTCGTCACCATTAAAGATTGGAACAACCGATAATCCCGATGTATTGCCAACAGAAGTATCAAAAACTTGAACTGGTTCAAGTAATTCCAAAGGATGGTAACTGTAAACCGGAATGCCGACCCCATCATCCGAGTTCCGAATTCGGACAGTTGTTGGGTCAACAAGAGAGACTTGGGGAATACGAGATTGATTGGAGTTAGACATTGTTATCGATAAAAGGCTATAGGAAAGGAGGGCGTAAGTGCTGGTATGACTTTTAGGTGTATGGAGCCTTTATCGACAAGAATGCTAATGAATCCTCATACGTTTGGTCAACGGTGTTTCCTTCATGTCATCCGGTCTCATCACCCGGACTGACGTAGCTGTAAACGGTATTTACAAAATCTGATTGCAATTGAAAGTCTAAATAAGGTTTGATTTTAAGGATCCTGATCCGCCAGATCCATCAAATCCTTAAGAAGACGTTTAAGGGACTTATAGGCAATCAGGGGGACTATTTACGAAAATGATACGTAATTATATAAACGACCCCTTCCATAGATGAAGGCTTTAGCACAAGGCCGTTCTATCTAGGTGCCAGAACCCAGTTGTGTGACCCTCCAGCTCACCGGGATGACTACCGGTTTATTGCTGAATGAGCTAACCCATGTTCCAGTTAAGGAAATAAGGCCAACAGTTGGTTCTGCCTGTAATCCGGGTAATTCCGAATACAGGGGAATGAATTTTGTATATACATTAGAAGCCGCTTTACTGGGCTTAAAGTCTACTAATAAAGAAAGAAAAACTTGACCATCCCTCCAAGCAAATCAAAGACCATCTAGAACCTGTGATTGTGGTCTATTGCCAGTTAAGGCGTCGACTACACAGGTACCTCTTGCAAGATCTCGGGTTACGAGCGCTTGACAAGAGTAATGGTCCCATTCAACATTGACCAATGAGAATGAGTGTCCATTAACACAGTTGTCGATGCGGGGCCCATAACCTGTTGAGACAGAACGGAGACGTAAAGCGCAGTGGAGTGTGCTCAACTCACATTTGTACGAGAGCTTGTTATAACCTGGAGGGTTGTAGAGGTGC
>LATX02000253.1:0-194324 GCA_001466705.2 Moniliophthora roreri
ACCCCTAACCCCTAACCCCTAACCCCTAACCCTAACCCCTAACCCCTAACCCCTAACCCTAACCCCTAACCCCTAACCCCTAACCCTAACCCCTAACCCCTAACCCCTAACCCTAACCCCTAACCCCTAACCCCTAACCCTAACCCCTAACCCCTAACCCCTAACCCCTAAGTGCCCATCAGCTCAGTCCCATCTGTGTATAAGGGGTGTGACTTGCACTGAGGTAAGTCTTGAGGATCATTAGGTGGTGTTTGTGGCATCTGTTCCTGATTCAACACAAGGCTGCTTTTGTTACACAAAGACACCTGGTTGTTGACCGACTGACATACAAGTTGTACAAGCGATCCTACACCACTGAGAGTCATAACAGTGACTTGTGCTGATGTGGAACTTGATGTCTGTGATGGAGAGCCATTAGTGAGTACATTGAAATGAGGTAGAAATGTATGAACTAGACTAATTGGTGTAATTTGGCCAGTGCTTCTTTACTCTCAAAAACATATCTGAGTCAAGGACATCAACAACTAGCCATTCTTCTTCTAAAACATCCTCTAATGATGCCAAAACAAGCAGTGCACTCTGGACAATAGAATGAACAGAGATAAACTCTGTCTTGTCCTTTTGAAGTCAAAGAATCCCAAAATCTTTGTTGGAATGGCTTCGTTGTAACAGATTGATGACTCTGTAAGACTGTATATAAGCAACTTGATATTGCACACCACCAACCTTGCAGGCAAGCAGATGCTTTCGTGTTCCAAAAACAGGGCCATCCGATGACAAAAATATGATAGAGTCATACCACAGATGGTGTTGGAAACTTGGGTTGCAGCAAAGGTGATCTGTAGTGAGTTTCCATGTCTCGTATGACTCATAATTGATTTTCAGGTACTGAAATGGCATAACCTAGGGCTCAATATTAATTTGGCATGGTTTATGACTATAATTAAAAAGGTTGTACTGTGTAAAGGGGACTGTAATGTACCTATTGGTTGTTTGGAAGTGGAATCCCATGTGCATTGAAGGAGTCAGACATGAAATTAGCGAGATCAATGTGGAACCTCGTGCTGACTTCTGATGTAAGCCCACATGTATGACCAAACTGTTCAAAGGACAGTTTTTTAAGCTTGGAACCAATAGTGAAATGACCACCACCAATGCTTGAACCTCCTCCACATCCTCAGGCCTCTCCTGAGAGAGTTGTGCTTTGATAAATCAGTCGTACTCTTCCATCACTTGTATATCCGACCAAATAAGTTCCAAGACCTCACCTTGGTGTGTAATATTTAGTATCTAAAGTAGATGCTTAGCCACAAGCAAATGTAAGCAATTTTGTAAGTAACATACCTGTGGCACAATGTTTTTAAAGTTTGTTTGCCTCTGATAGATAACACATATAGGACCATGCTTCTTTCTGAATGGTCGGATACTGAATTTCTGAAGGGCACCTTTACACTGAATGTCATCAAACAGATCACTGTGATAGTGGAGCTTGATGAACTCCCATGACTTTACATTGAGCTCCTCATGTTTAGGGGTATTGATATACTTCTATAATCACCAAGAATGTCATGGTTCAAGTACGTCAGAATGTGAGGAAGTTGATGCTAATAATAAACACACTGACAACAGAGACAGGAGGACAAGGACATTTCTTTGACCTATGTGTAAACTTGACAATGTCTGAATGTGTAGGCCCACATACATGATGACATTGAGATATGCTTGAGTACATCTGAGAAGTTGATATGCTGCTGGATCCCATCATTGAATGTCACTGTTGTCACTGCATTGAAATGATTGAGGTTGTGCCATCATGGAAATAACACTGAACCTGTTGATTATCAATTCCAGTTCTTGGAATACAATGCTGACCTACTGCCTGTCAATCTCTGCTTCAGCATGCTGCCCAATCTTATCCAGGTGTTTCTTGAGCTGTAGGAAGAGATGTGCACTCCACAATCCACTGTCATTGAAATGCAAGTCATCAAAGGATACCGCTTCATATGGGTTGAAATTTGTGAATGACAGAAAGGCATTCTGAACATGAACCCGTCAGACATAATCTAGTGAATGTGTATCATGGTACCTGGCCATAATGCAAGCTGTATTGCTTCAACAGGTCCTTCTGATCTCCTTTCCATGCCATAGCAGCCACCTGGTTCAGGATGTGTGTCATGTCTTCAGGACTATGAGCATCCCATCTCTCAGAGAGCTGCAAAAGCTTCTCTTTTCCTACCATACATTTTGGACAAAGGTGCAATGCACTTAGCCCATGAATCAAACACATAGCACACCTGAAGACATATAAGTTTGATTTGCCAATTTTGATACACATGTGACATGGACTTACTGCTCTTCATAGTCTGCTGAGAGTGCAAGGAGAATTGGGTATAGAAGGCGACATATTCTATCACTGCAGTCCAAAATACATTCAACCTTACAGTAGATCCTAATGGATTCAAACATCTTTATAGCAGACTGGTGCCATACAATCACCTTGAAATCAACAAATGAAGTCTTTCCAGAATGCTTTGACTCCTCTTCAACCTAATGTAGACTTAAACAGCATATCAAGCATGTGCAAGTGTAGACTCACGATTGATAATAAGACAAAGGCTTAGCATCCAAACCTCTTGGATTAGCATGAGCATTGATTCTTGACTGAGCAAACAGTCAGAACTAACACAATCAAAATGATGTAAGGTTGGAACTGTACCTGTGCTTCCCACGAGCTGTCTGCAGTCCATGGCTCATCTATGAATCATTCCCATCAGGTTCCATCGAAGTGATAGTGACACTGAGCATCCTACTCCATCTGAAGGGCCAGATGCAGGTCTTTGATGGTTTCCACAATCCAGTCCCAAAGTGGATGGTAATAAACATCAAACATTTGAATCTCATTCTTGTATGGAACTGAGACCTCACTCTGCTTGAACTATGTTTTGGGTGAGTATTGGAATGACTTGAAACATCAAGATTGCATACCCTCGTCTTCCTATCAGCTGTGGCATCCCACATTTTCTGAACCTGATCATAGTTTTCCAGATGAGTGTGAGCCTCTTGATAGGACTGTTCCAGGAGCTTTAAGAATTTATTTGTCTGCTCCTTATTTATGGAGCACAGAAGAACGAGGTTGGCTACCTCAAAATCAAACTGCATTGGGAGGGGGTGCCAGGGTATTGAGTCATATGGGACAGGATCCTCGGCTTCTTCAACACCGAAATCTTCAAAGGCCTTCTGTTCCATTGGATGACCGCTAGCTGGGTGGAAATTGGTACGAATGTCATCGACCACAGGATTGGAACCCATCAGCCCATTCGGCTGATCAAATGACATAAAATGTGGAGCTAGAAACTCATGTACAATCAGCAAGGGATTCAAAATGACCAAGGGTGATGCACCAAAGTTTTCAAACTCATCCATTGGTAGCTCTTCGGGTGCTGTTTGTTGTTGGCATGAGTCTGAACCAGTGTGATCTAGAATATGGTTAGCTCGTGTTGATTCGAAATTGCAGTGAAGAATACTTACCTTGGAAACTCTGCTGCCAGTTGGCTGATTGAAATTTGTGCCAGACATGAAGCTCTAGGTCTCATGCCACATTGTCTCGTTCCTTCCTGCATTGTTTCTTATGTGAGGCAAAGCTGCCACCAGGAGTGAACCAATTCTTGCATATTTCACATTGCTGCTTTTCTGTGGGCATTGTCCTTGGCTGCCAAAATCCAGTTGGAGGTGTCATTTAGACAGTGTCACCAGATAAAGCTCAAGTTCCAAGACTATAGACCATAGCCATGGCAGGAAAGACAGGAGGGGAATGGGTGTGTGATACGAAATTTATACTCGTTAATTGCTTCAATTGGTGGCAGGTTGATTTTGATTCTACACTCATTTGCTTGTGTTAGGCTAATAGTTGTTCATGTCCAGCCTTGTCAATATGTGTTCTGTAGTTTGTAATTCAGGTTTCAGATGCAATTTCTCTCAATCCCCACTTTCTTGCTCATGTGGCATTGGTCATCTGAGGGTTGACCAATGCCTCTTCATGCTTCATTCATTTCAGGATTGAACAGTCCTTTTTGCTTGAAATGCATCTCAGGATTGCATTTCACCTTATAGGCTTACCAGTTCTTACCGACTTTCATACTTGGCATTTGCAACTCCATTCCTTCTTCACAATGTCAGCACTACATTCTTCATTGGGATCCCTCAATTGTGATGTGTACAAGACAGGCATAATCCTCAAACAGGCTAAGCTCATTGTGCTCTCACTGAATCAAGATGTAGTGTGTTTACCCATGACTGGGCAACTACAGTCTGCATGCAACGTGATTTCCACTTTGGTGAGGAGGATCCAACTTACTTTCCTTAGCTCTTTTCCATTGAATGCAGTCACCTATCTGTCATTCTGTGTCCCAATGTTAACCCATCTAGCCCCCATGCTTTTGCCTGGTACAAGCTGCAAGTCAAAGACTTTGAGTTCTTCAATGCCAATACCTCTTCTATATATGGAATTGGGTGATTTTCACAATCAGTAATCAATTGTGCTACAAAACTGGAGTGATCGATCATGGACAAAATGTCAAAAATCTTCCAGAGTCCTTCATGTGCAGCAGATTTATTTGAGAGGCTTTATCCAAGCAATGTGCAGGAGATGAGAAAGGACCAGCACCTCAAGAGGTACTCATTTGGTTTGCAAGTCATCTCAGCTTGTCTCAGAGCTGCTGGTGAATTCAAGAGAACTGCAATGACACTTGCCCTTTTGCAATGAATTTACTTGGAGATGTGGGTGCGACTAGAGTGGCTCACACAATACAAACCCAAGATTGACAGCCTGTACAGTACCATGCCTGCTTGCAAACCTTCTAACATCGTGGGTGCTTGTGTCAGGAGTATGATCACTGCCTGGCATCTTCTACATGCAGGTGGGTCATTTGAGTTCTTTATTGTTATGAATTCTTTTTTTGATGCCTCTATAGAAATACCAGTATGGTTAGCACACAATATCCAGGAAAAAGAGACTGTCAGAGTGGAAAGATGGCTCCCCATTTCACTACCAGTAGAGGTGCTGACACTTGCTCTCTCTGATGCTGATCCAGCATATGCCACTCTCTATAAGGGATTCATTGACCCATCTCAGCCCTACATTCATTACAAGTCCATGGCTCAGTATCTTGCTAATGCAATTGATCAGAATGCCTTTATGCCGAGCACAAACCTGTACAATTTCAGCCTTACTTCCCCCTGTGATCCCCAGGCTGGCCCATCTCAAAGTTATTGAATGTCACTTAATCAATGACAACCATGTAAGTTCTTAATTATCAGATTTTTACCCTTAGACTTATGTGTTACATGCAGATCCTCAAAGAAGTAGCAAGAGGCAGCCTAGTACCACCCAAAACAAATTCATTGACATTGAGTCCATCTTGTTGCCAAAGGCATTGAAGCAATGGACAAATGCTTCATGTGATGCTGGTCAGGGATACTACATTAATGATCACAAACCTGCTGGATATGCCTTACCTGACCCAAACATTATAGTGGGGACTGCAAAACAAGCAACTTGTGCTTCATTCTTTGCAGCATACCTCAAGCTATGAGAGGTGTTGAGTATTGCTAACTGGCAGTCAGTACCCAGTATCAAAGTGTATGGTCAGAACAAGGGAAAACCTGCTTTTCAACAGTGGAAAGAGGTTGGAGACTGTGCTGAATAAATGTTTCGACGAGGGCAACTTGAAGGTAAGGTAGTTTTCTATCTTGCTTCAACCCAACAGGCTAATGCTTGTGCTCACAACAGAGTACAATTGACTTATGGAGGCTTGAGAACATTCACATGTTTTAGCATAGTCAGGCCCTCCAGCAGATTGTCGAGAAACCAACTGGTGTTGGGAGCTGCTTTCAATGGACCAATGTCACTATTGTGGTCCCTTAACACCATCTGAACGCAAGGCCAAGGTGCTGGGGAGCATTTGGCATTTTAGGAGCAAGTTAATTCCAAGTGCCCTCAGCACTGGTATAGTGGGGTTTGCATCAACTGATTTGACAGAATGACAGGTGGCTCTGAAGGGTCTATATGATGTCATGGCAGATTGGCAAACTGAAGAGGAAAGTCTGCCATGGACTCTGGCCAAGGACACATTCAGAAAGCAACTTGATATTAACAAAACGAGTGACTTAATTCTGATGGAGTTTGAACATATGGAGTTTGCATTGGTCCATCATTATGTATCAGTCTTTTGCACTACATTTGGATGTGCCCTGCAACTCCCTCATCAACTTTGATAGACTTTTTTAATACTATATAATGTTCTTGATAAAATCTACCTACTGAACTTACATAACTCATGCAATTTTTTTTGGGGAATTATGTGGGTACTGGTCTTTGTGACATTGCCTGTCTCCACAGTACTGATAATCAACTGATAATTGCCTTGCCAGGTTTCATGTGCACTGATAAAGGCATTATGAAGCAGGTCTCTGTCTTATTATAGCTGATAAGGAGATCATGATGGCCGACCTCTTATAACCAAAAATTAAATTTTCCAACATATACTGGAACATTACCATTACAACTGTTCCACACCCAATAGGCTTTGCATCCATGTTACACCTTTCAGCAACCATGATGAGTGGATTATGGCCATTTACAAACCCATTATTGCATCTGAGGACAACATTTCCATCTTCATCAAAATGAGTTGCATCAACAAGATCCCTTGAAAGCATAAACTGACAATCCTTATTATCATCTCGGAGAGCATGCATTCTTGCTGGGAGATGTTTGTAGCAGGTGTCACTGTGAGTGTGAATCATAGCTGAATTCTCTAAGATATCCCTCAAGTCTTGATTAAACTTCTCCCAAAATTGTAGATCATGAGGATTCATAGAACGACTCATTACAAGCTGTCTCTTGTACATTCCAGGCTTCTAGATGTAAGGGTGGGTGTTTTCAGGCATGTTGCGAGAAAATATGTCATTATACCACTTAGTAAGTTTTTCTTTAAGCTCAGGTTCACTTTCACACTTTCTCAGTTCAATAGGTGACAGCCCACCTTTAAGCCAAATCAACAGATGAATATGAAGTCGACCTTGACCTTGTGCTTCAACAACACCATAGTACACCTCAACCTCTCCAAAAACCCCCTTCCTACTCTCTCTACCTGCTTCAAGAAGAATTTCAAGCATATTCTTAACACAGATGTGGAAAAACTCTGCTCCTGCAACAGGATTTAGTGATATAAATGTGGAGTGTTCAAGGTTTTCTGCTGTTGGCTTGAGATCATGGAAGAATTTATCAAGATCAACATTTCATCCTGCTAGAACTTGAGCAATAGGACTATTTGTGTCTGATGGATTGAGAGTAAGAAATACATGGGGAAGCCCATTGGTGTTGACAATTGAAAACATCTCTTCTTGCATACTTTGAATCTTTGCAATTGATCCTGGAAGGTGATCACCCACATAATTGACATATTTCATTAGTTTGGCTGCAGCCTTCTCACCATCTGATTCTGGATGTGCAAATGGGTTGGTTTTCAGCTTCTCAGAGTACTCTCTGATAGTACTTTCTGATATCATATTAAATAAAGCATCAACTCAAGGGAACCATGAGTGATCAACAGCAAGACAAGCATTATATGAGGTCTGTCGACATTGCATAATATTGTAGACAATAAACATGAAAGACAAGTGAGTCTGAAAGTGACAATCTGAACCACTCTGCAGAAGATGTGATACATGAGTTTTCATCTCAACTTCCTGAAACTATATTGAGTCATTTGCATGAACATCATTGTTTTCCATCATACCAACACCATATGGAAATAGTATTGGCCATGGATAGCCAAATATCTTTGGATTGTTTCTTGTTGGCTCAGGTGTTACACCAGAGGGATACTTGATAAATATTCCACCTGCTTTCAGTCATTCAAGAGCTGCAAGCTTCCAGCTTTAATATGTAGAAGCAACATTATCTGCATCAACTACTGTTGAGGATGGCATTCCCAGAGGTGAAACATTCTCATTAAAAGCCTTATCATCTGCCTGCTGTGTGTAGGATGCACCTTCACCAGCACTTGAGCTGATTCTAATAATACTCTGCACTGGGATTGGTACCCCATCTTCAGGGTAACTTGCAGCATTAGTGTCAATAGCATCAAGATTTAGGTCTGCATACAGAGGATTGTTGTGATAGAGCCATCAGAGTGCATTGACTATTCATGAGTGATGAACAAGCAGAGGTGTCCGCTTCAACATGTCAGCAGTTACTTCTGTATCAGGTGAGCCAACAAAGATAACAGATATTTCATCATGCAGCTGAGTAAGAGGTGGAGGCAAGCATGTTGCTAAAAGTGTTGGGTTTTGAGGTAGAATATACACATTACCTCTTGATGCAAATTGGCCAGTGGGTCCCATCTCAAGCTTAAACATACATTTGGTGGTCCTTGCATGAGCAATACACTGCTCTTCAAGGAAAGTCAGACCTTTAAGCTCCTCAGGAACATCCCCAGTCCACAAACCATTTGCATAGCTTTGAACAGGAATCTGAGTAAACTGATGAAATTGAACTTCCTGCTTACAAAGGCCACAGAGGCAGTAAGAATCATTGGTAATGGTCTCAGAGCAATATGCTTGAATTGCAGGTTGGCAAGATTTGATGTGAAGCTCATCAACAGCATGCTGCAATAATGAAATATCTAGTTCACCACAAGGGATAAATGTGACATTGCAAGTGAATTCAAGCCTACCACAGAATGAACATCCTGAGCACTGAAGGGAAGCACTACTAGTTGCATTATAGTAGTCCTGCAAGATTTCCAATTTTTCTGAAAGTGTGAGTGGATTCAGCCAAGAGCTGTCATCAGGATTAGACACATAGTTAGTAGGATTATTGTGTTGTTGAGGTAGACTAAATACAGAGGAGTGAGAAGTTGAGCCAGAGAAGATGCCTGTGGTTCAAGTTCTTTTCAATGGACAACTATCTTCAGCACTACCATTAGCATTTTGTTTACACAAAGCTTGAGAACAGCCTAGTTTTAATTTTAATAGGTTAGAATTCTGTATAAAATCAGTCTGAGACAATAGTGGCACATCTGCATAACATGCAGCAGCTGCATGCTCACACCATATCAAACATGATGAAGTACAGTAATGGGCCTGAAACTCTTCACAAAGCTCACCAGTACTCTTCTTCTTACCATGTAGGCCATGTTGAGCAGAGATACCAACATGTAAGGTGCATAGTTTCTGCAAGTCATTGATTGAGAAGGATGTACAAGAGGCTAGCTTCGTTACAACCACACATTTCTGACCAATGGAGATGGGGATAAAGTGACTGGATACATAGGTATAACATCAAGTAGAGGGAGATATGGACTGAGGATATATTCGAGTGGTTTCAGTTTCATTGTCAGCATTCATTTCATTGTCATCGTTGTCTCTATCATTATTATTTGCATATGACAGGGCAGTGGGCCCAGGTTGGTATACTCGGTATACCAGTTATACTCAGGGCAGTATACTTGGTATACCAAGGTATGCTCAGTTATACTCAGGTCAGTATACTCAGTATACTAGGTGTACCCAGGTATACTGAGGTTGGTAGACTTTGTATATCAGGTATACCAAGATATACTCAGGTTGGTATGCTCAGTACACTCAGTATACATGGTATACCAAGGTATACTCAGGTTGGTATACTTGGTATATTAGGTATACCCAGGTATACCAGGTATACAAAGGTATACTCAGGTTGGTATACCAGATATACCAAGGTATGCTCAGGGTGGTATACTCAGGACACTAGGTATACTAGGATATACTCAGCTTGGTCTACTTAGTATACAAAGTCATACTGAGGTCAGTATACCTGAATATACCTGGTATACCGAGTATACCAGGTATACTCAGGTATACTCAGGTCGGTATACTCGGTATACCAGGTATACTCAGGTATACTCAGGTGGGCATACTCGGTATACCAGGTATACTCAGGTATACTCAGGTATACTCAGGTCGGTATACTTGGTATACCAGGTATACTCAGGTATACTCAGGTCGGCATACTCGGTATACTAGGTATACTCAAGTATACTCAGGTCGGCATACTCGGTATACCAGGTATACTCAGGTATACTCAGGTCGGTATACTCGGTATACCAGGTATACTCAGGTATACTGAGGTCGGCATACTCGGTATACCAGGTATACTCAGGTATATTCAGGTATACTCAGGTCGGCATACTTGGTATACCAGGTATACTCAGGTATACTGAGGTCGGTATACTCAGGTATACTCAGGTCGGCATACTCGGTATACCAGGTATACTCAGGTATACTCAGGTCGGCATACTCGGTATACTTGGTAAACCAGGTATACTCAGGTATACTCAGGTCGGCATACTCGGTATACCAGGTATACTCAGGTATACTCAGGTCGGTATACTCGGTATACCAGGTATACTCAAGTATACTGAGGTCGGCATACTCGGTATACCAGGTATACTCAGGTCGGTATACTTGGTAAACCAGGTATACTCAGGTATACTCAGGTCGGTATACTTGGTAAACCAGGTATACTCAGGTATACTCAGGTGGGCATACTCGGTATACCAGGTATACTCAGGTATACTCAGGTATACTCAGGTCGGTATACTTGGTATACCAGGTATACTCAGGTATACTCAGGTCGGCATACTTGGTATACCAGGTATACTCAGGTATACTGAGGTCGGCATACTCGGTATACCAGGTATACTCAGGTATACTCAGGTCGGCATACTCGGTATACCAGGTATACTCAGGTATATATACTTGGTAAACCAGGTATACTCAGGTATACTCAGGTGGGCATACTCGGTATACCAGGTATACTCAGGTATACTCAGGTATACTCAGGTCGGTATACTTGGTATACCAGGTATACTCAGGTATACTCAGGTCGGCATACTTGGTATACCAGGTATACTCAGGTATACTGAGGTCGGCATACTCGGTATACCAGGTATACTCAGGTATACTCAGGTCGGCATACTCGGTATACCAGGTATACTCAGGTATACTCAGGTCGGTATACTCGGTATACCAGGTATACTCAGTTATACNTATACCGAGTATGCCGACCTGAGTATACCTGAATATACCTGAGTATACCTGGTATACCAAGTATGCCGACCTGAGTATACCTGAATATACCTGAGTATACCTGGTATACCGAGTATGCCGACCTCAGTATACCTGAGTATACCAACCTCAGTATACCTGAGTATACCTGGTATACCGAGTATACCAACCTCAGTATACCTGAGTATACCTGGTATACCGAGTATACCGACCTCAGTATACCTGAGTATACCTGGTATACCGAGTATGCCGACCTCAGTATACCTGAGTATACCTGGTATACCGAGTATACCGACCTGAGTATACCTGGTATACCAAGTATGCCGACCTGAGTATACCTGAATATACCTGAGTATACCTGGTATACCGAGTATGCCGACCTCAGTATACTTGAGTATACCTGGTTTACCAAGTATACCGACTACTCAGGTTGGTATACTCAGGTATACTGAGGTATACCAGGTATACTCAGGTATACTGAGGTATACCAGGTATACTCAGGTATACTGAGGTCGGTATACCAGGTATACTCAGGTATACTGAGGTCGGTATACTCAGGTATACTCGGTATACCAGGTATACTCAGGTATACTGAGGTCGGCATACTCGGTATACCAGGTATACTCAGGTATACTCAGGTCGGTATACTCGGTATACCAGGTATACTCAGGTATACTCAGGTATACTCAGGTCAGTATACTCGGTATACCAGGTATACTCAGGTGTATACCAACCTGAGTATACCTGAGTATACCGACCTCAGTATACCTGAGTATACCTGGTGTACCGAGTATGCTGAGTATACCAACCTCAGTATACCTGAGTATACCTGGTATACCGAGTATACCGACCTGAGTATACCTGAGTATACCTGGTATACCGAGTATACCGACCTCAGTATACCTGAGTATACCAACCTCATTATACCTGAATATACTGAGTATACCAACCTCAGTATACCTGAGTATACCTGAGTATACCTGGTATACCGAGTATACCGACCTGAGTATACCTGGTATACCGAGTATGCCGACCTGAGTATACCTGAGTATACCTGGGCATACCTGAGTATACCTGGGCATACCTGAGTATACCTGAGTATACCTGGTATACCGAGTATACCTGAGTATACCTGGTATACCGACCTCAGTATACCTGGGTTTACTTTGTATACTTGGTATACCAATCTCAGTATACCTGGGTAAACTGAGTATACTGATCTGAGTATACTGAGTATACCGAGTTACCAACCTTAGTATACCTGAGTATATCTGGTACACTGAGGTCAGTATATGGTATACTTGGTATACCCAAGCATACTGAGGTTGGTATACTCGGTATATCCAGTACCATGTTTCTAATTTAAGTATTCCAACCCTAAAGACTTGGTAAATTTTAGCTATATTAGTCTGGTATACCCAGTGTGACTATATTTTGAACCCTAGACACTTGGTAAATTGTAGCTATATTAGTTTGGTATACCCAGTGTGACTGTATTTCTAACCCTAAAGACTTAGTAAATTTTAGACAAATCAGTTTGGTATACCCAGCATACCGAGGCTCAGTACACTCAGAGGCTCAGTTGCCATCTTTGGTCACTATAGTACACACACACAGAGAGAGAGAGAGACAGCAAGAATAAGCATCTAAGTTTTAGAACAGCAGACAGGAACATACCCCTATAGGTACATAACTTGAGCCTAAGCACAGCCAGGTATACCGGGTATACCGGACAAGACCCCTTGTCCGGGGAAGAATAGAGATAGGCCCAATCTGTGTTCTTGTCAGATACCGTGAATGTATGCTTTGCTGATTGCTATAAGCCAGTGTCGTCGGATGGATGAATCCATATCCTGTGGCATCTGTGGCATCTGTGTTCTTGTGTGAGATACCGTGAATCTATCGTTAAGGGTTGCCTTTTCTTAACCGAACAGATCACCGGATCTTGTTCCGCTCCGACCCATGTCATTGCCGTTTTTCAATCCGCTAGCCATGGGTAGAAGGCAGTTAAAAACTGGGACCGATGGTGAGATTAGCTCCCCAACCGCCTCAACAACAATGTTTCCCATGCCTTACTGTGTTACTATTGCAACTGCGTGTGTGCCTAGCTCTCTTACAGAGCTGCTCATGCCTCACCCTCATACCTCCTACTGCTTCATCTTTCGTGACCATAGCCTCGGTGGAGAGTTCACTTTTTTCATTGTCCTCGTAGAAAACCATGGGTTCTTTTCTGTCTTTCAGCGTCTGACAATCAGTGACGACGAGTGAGTGGACTGCTTGCAAGCCTCGACGCCTTGACTGATGACTCCTTGTTCCAGAGTTGCCCCGCAGTTGAAGCACCCCAAGTTTGATGCTGAAACAAGGGAATGGCTCATTAATCAGCTCAAGCCCGGTAGTGAACTACTTGCCATGGAGGCAGTCGCCAAGTTGCCACCCCCAAGACCTTCCATGTATAGGATCGGTGGAGAGATTGGGTCTGTTCACTCCCGTTCTGATGTTGCATCTCAAGACACAAAGCTTGACGTGCAAGGCCTGGCCGTGGGAGAAAACTCTGAGAAGGAAGAAGGTGCAGAGATCGTTGACCGTGGGGAGATCGTTGGGTGATAGTCTCATACTTTAGCACCATGTCTTCTTAATATACCACCACCCCGTGTTGTTCTTTTTGATGGTGGAGAGATCCTATCCATCCGTAGATGAATTAAGCACCGTATCTTCTTAATTGTTTCCAATCAAATAGCATCGTGTCTTTTCTGTTTTTTGTGTGGTTAGTGTGAGCCAAAGAGAGATGTAGTGTGGGTTGCATGTCCAGTAATCGTAGAGGTTTCTATAGTTAGTCATACATGGATATGGTTATCATTAACTTTTGGAAATAGCTTTAGATTCTGACAAGTGTGTGGGCGTGTATAATACCAGTTTGATGGTGGAGAGATCCTGTCCATCCATAGATGAATTAAGCACCATATCTTCTTAATTGTTTCCAATCAAATAGCATTGTGTCTTTTCTGTTTTTTTATATGGTTAGCATGAGCCAAAGAGGAATGTTCACACCCAACTTACAGGTCATTAGCGTCTCCAAAGATATCAATCAGTATGTACCATATGGTTAGCACTGTGTAGGCGTGTATAATACCAGTACAGTGTGAGAGCAGTGCTTTTTGTCTTTCATTTTCTCTTCAGGTGAGATCATGTTGCCAAACTACTGTCTGCATCCCATATTCAGTTCCGTCAATCAGCTTACAATTCATAAACTCATACAGATCACATGTCTTGTTCTCAGAGCCACTGTTTTACCCAAATATCACCCTCTGCTCCGAACCTTCATGTCCAGAGTAGCTTATGTCAGTCACTTTATCTTGCCAAACAAACACCCCATCCTGTCCATATTGAGTTCTGTGTCTTCTCTAGGTCAAATCATGGCCTCTGTCCTTATTAAATCTCACCTTGTTAGGTTGCTTTCCACTCAAACTATTTCTTACATCACANGATCCTGTCCATCCATAGATGAATTAAGCACCATATCTTCTTAATTGTTTCCAATCAAATAGCATTGTGTCTTTTCTGTTTTTTGTGTGGTTAGTGTGAGCCAAAGAGAGATGTTCACACCCAACGTACAGGTCATTAGCATCTCCAAAGATATCAATCAGTATGTACCGTATAGTTATCATTAACTTTTGAAAATAGCTTTAGATTCTGACAAGTGTGTGGGCATGTATAATACCAGTTTGATCGTGGAGAGATTCTGTCCATCTGTAGATGAATTAACTACCATATCTTCTTAATTGTTTCCAATCAAACAGCATTGTGTCTTTTCTGTTTTTTGTATGGTTAGCATGAGCCAAAGAGAGATGTTCACACCTAACATACAGGTCATTAGTGTCTCCAAAGATATCAATCAGTATGTACTGTATCCTTAGCCGTGCGCAGGCGTGTATAATACCAGTACAGTGTGAGAGCAGTGCTTTTTGTCTTTCCTTTTCTCTTCAGGTGAGATCATGTTGCCAAACTACTGTCTGCATCCTATATTCAGTTGTCTTAATCAGCTTACAATTCATAAACTCACACAGATCACGTGTCTTGTTCTCAGAGCCACTGTTTTACCCAAATATCACTCTCTGCTTCTCACCTTCATGTCCAGCGTAGCTTATGCCAGTCACTTTATCTTGCCAAACAAACACCCCATCCTGTCCATATTGAGTTCTGTGTCTTCTCTAGGTCAAATTGTGGCCTCTGTCCTTATTAAATCTCACCTTGTTACCTTGCTTTCCACTCAAACTATTTCTTACATCACATTCATTTCAAGCACAAAACATAGCCTCACTACTTTCAAATTAACGTCTTGTGTTGCTTAAGTCATTGTGCTATAAATCTTCAAATTTTCAGATTCAGACCTCCAGGTTGCAAAATTCTTTGTTTCTTGACATCCCTGCCTCCCTCTGTGGACTTTCATTGTTGTCAGCTTGTCAACTTGAACCTCACAAGACTCCATGTCCCACTTGTCATTGATATCTATCATCATCTCAATACAAGACTGCTGGTTTTTTATGAAAATAGATCAATTGCTAGATTGTCGGTCACACAGCTCAAATAAACATCTTTCATTGTGTCTACATCCTTCTGGTGTCAGTCAGTGGTAGTACATCCATCCCACATTCCAGCTCACAACCTTTGCATAAACAAATTCAAACCCTCCACATCCTAATTCTGGCTAACAAGCCTTATGTTCCAGAGATCAATAGCCTCCACATTCCATGTTCACTCACTGGAGGTGGAGCAATCTGAAGAAAAAAAATTAATTACCATCCTTGCTTGCTTAATTCATTGTCATCCAGGTATCCAGATCCTCGGTTGCTACCTGCTGATCACAAAAATAGATGGACTCCACATCCCCAAAAAATGCCCTGGGAGGGTCTCATGGCCAAAATAAGTGACTGATTATGTGGTGGAAGGCTTCGCTCAGAAAGATGTTTGGTGGGGATGTGGCTCCACATCCCAATATAAGATAGTTAGATCGTACGTTAGTCATACCCGGATCAACCCGTCAGACTACGGGTACCTTCGGAGGAATGACGGATCTTTTCGGTTGGGCTCGTCCAATCAAATAAATCCCTCATCGTCAACTGACCACAAGATGTCATGCCACTCGTTGCCGTTTACCGACACAACCGGGAAATCGTCATCACTACCAAAATTAGAAACAGGTCCTGAAGAGCATAAAAGCAAAACAGGCGTGGGCTGGGTCCATCATAACCCTCCCCTGTTGACCTGCTTTCGCCTTTACAGCAAAGAATCAAACCAGCGACCCCCGGCCCTGCTTTTGTATATACACACCCCTAACCCTGCCTCCCTCTGTAGACTTTCATTGTCAGCTTGTCGACTTGAACCTCACAAGACTCCATGTCCCACTTTTCATTGATATTTGTGATTATTTCAATACAAGACTGCTGGTTTTTTATCAAAATAGATCAATTGCCAGATTGTGAGTCACACAGCTGGAATAAACATCCTTGATTGTGTCTACATCCTTCTGGTGTCAGTCAGTGGTAGTACATCCATCCCACATTCCAGCTCACAACCTTTGCATAAACAAATTCAAACCCTCCACATCCTAATTCTGCTTGACAATCCTGCCTTTGTTACAATACATGGACTCCACATTCCAGCTCTCAACCGTGGGATGACTAAAATAAATCCATTGACATTTTAGATTCCAGCTANACATCCCTGCCTCCCTCTGTGGACTTTCATTGTTGTCAGCTTGTCAACTTGAACCTCACAAGACTCCATGTCCCACTTGTCATTGATATCTGTGATCATTTCAATACAAGACTGCTGGTTTTTTATCAAAATAAATCAATTGCCAGATTGTGGGTCACACAGCTGGAATAAACATTCTTGATTGTGTCTACATCCTTCTGGTGTCAGTCAGTGGTCGTACATCCATCCCACATTCCAGCTCACAACTGTTGGATAAACAAATTCAAACCCTCCACATCCTATTTCTGCTTGACAATAGTGCCTTTGTTACAATACATGGACTCCACATTCCAGCTCTCAAGCGTGGGATGACTAAAATAAATCCATTGACATTTTAGATTCCAGCTAACAAGCCTATGTTCCAGAGATCAATAGCCTCCACATTCCATGTTCACTCAGTGGAGGTGGAGGAATCTGAAGAAAAAAAATTAATTACCATCCTTGCTTGCTTAATTCATTGTCATCCAGGTATCCAGATCCTCGGTTGCTACCTGCTGATGACAAAAATAGATGGACTCCACATCCCCAAAAAACGCCCTGGGAGGGTCTCATGGCCAAAATAAGTGACTGATTATGTGGTGGGAGGCTTCGCTCAGAAAGACGTTTGGTGGGGATGTGGCTCCACATCCCAATATAAGATAGTTAGTCACTTATACATCGCTCCTCAGGGAAAGCCAGGTANTTTTAGATTCCAGCTAATAAGCCTATGTTGGAGAGATCAATAGCCTCCACATTCCATGTTCACTCACTGGAGGTGGAGCAATCTGAAGAAAAAAAATTAATTACCATCCTTGCTTGCTTAATTCATTGTCATCCAGGTATCCAGATCCTGGGTTGCTACCTGCTGATCACAAAAATAGATGGACTCCACATCCCCAAAAAACACTCTGGGAGGGTCTCATGGCCAAAATGAGTGACTGATTATGTGGTGGGAGGCTTCACTCAGAAAGACGTTTGGTGGGGATGTGGCTCCACATCCCAATATAAGATAGTTAGGTCACATGGCAATGACTAAGGCGCCTAGCAGGTAAGCGCACGCTAGTAGGAGCGCCCGGCCATAGTCGGTCCCGGTATCGGTTGTCACGGCTGATGCCGGATAGCCGCCCGTGGTCGGTTGTGTCCGAACTTGGCGCGCGTCTATTTTAACGCCCGAGATCTCGGTGATCTCGGATCATTAGTCATACTCCGATATGCCCGACTTGGACTCCGGCTATCGGTAAGAAGAGTAAGCGAACCGGCGGCTTCGGTAACCGCCGAGAAACTTCGAGAATTAACTCGTTTTGTCTTTCTCTGGTCAACTAACCAAGATATTATTATCGCGCCCTTTGCCCTAGGGCCTAGGCGCGTTATTCTTATCATCCAATAGCGAACAGGTCCTGAAGAGCACAATGCGAAACAGGACGTTGGTCTTGGTTGCTTTCAACCATCACCTGTTGGCCTGCTTCGCATCCATAAGCCTCTTTTCAACGCCCCCCGGCCCTGCTGAGTTATAGAAACACCCCTAACCCAGTTTTTTGCAATTTATTTCAAAACCGGATTTCAAGAAAAGATACTGACTATAGCTGTTTCCTAGTACTTATTGGATGTTAGAATAAGGGAAAAAAATTTTGTACAAAGTAAATCATGGGAACCTCCAATTTGGGCCAAAAAGGATTTTAGGCCACAATGTAGCATTATGGTGGAGACATACCTATAGGTGGAGCAATCTGAAGAAAAAAAATTAATTAGCATCCTTGCTTGCTTAATTCATTGTCATCCAGGTATCCACATCCTCAGTTGCTACCTGCTGATCACAAAAATACATGGACTCCACATCCCCAAAAAATGCCCTGGGAGGGTCTCATGGCCAAAATAAGTGACTGATTATGTGGTGGGAGGCTTCCCTCAGAAAGACATTTGGTGGGGATGTGGCTCCACATCCCAATATAAGATAGTTAGTGTTTTTGAAGTCAGTGCTAACCTCCCTGACTCAGTATCTCAATGTACTCCTCATACCTTCACACAATTCTAGCCAACTCAAATACCACTTCCACTCCACTAGTAGCGTTTTCAAAGCCGGCGCTAACCTCCCTGACTCACTACCTCAATATCTTCCTCGTACCTCCATACTTTTCCACCCAACTCAATAACTACTTCCACAAGGACGGAATAGGATCACCTGAGACCCATCCCAGGGTACTTGACGTTGCCGAATCCACTGGTAACCTTTTCGAACCCGGCGCTATCCTCCCTGACTCACTACATTGATGCCTTCCTCCTACCTCCACATGTTTCTACCCAACTTGATCACTGCTTCCACAGATCCAAAGTCGTGCACCACAGGCTTGTTCCTGGGGTATTCCATATCGACCAATCCATTGGTATCATTTTCGAACCCAGTGCTAACCTCCCTGACTCGGTACGTTGATGTCCTCCTCATACCTCCACACTTTTCTACCCAATTTGCTAACCACTTCCACAGATCCAAATTCACCCACCAGAGCCTTGTTCCTAGGGTATTCCACATCGACCAATCCATTGGTAACGTTTTCGAACCCGGCGCTAACCTCCCTGACTCACTACCTCGATGCCTTCCTCGTACCTCTACACATTTCTACCCAACTCGAATACCACTTCCACAGATCCAAATTCAATCACCAGAGCCTTGTCCCTAGGCTATTCCACGTCGACCAATCCATTGGTATCATTTTCGAACACCGCGGCGTCCTCTCTGACTCACTATCTCCATGTCCTCCTCGTACCTCCTTACATTTCTACCCAACTCAAATACCACCTCCACCGATCCAAATCCGATCATCAGACCGTCGTTCCCAACGTATTTGACGTCGACGAGTCCATTGGTAGCCTTTTCGAACCCGGCGCTATCCTCCTTAAACCAGTACCTCAATATTTCCGTACTGCAATATCCTAACCAAAGTCCCATTCACTCGGCGGTAAAGACAGCGCCCGAGGAACCCACAAATTCCATTATGGAGTTTTTCGCATCGCTGAACACGATGGTGATGTCAGCAAGACTGCTAGACGTCACTATCATCGGCGTTGCCGTTGCTCACTGCACACGCGCTCTCACCTGGATACCCAACCGCCCAGGAACCTTCTATAGCCTCTGGAACGACGGTTACGACGAATTCGTCGTTACATCTGTTCACAGAGGCTGCAGGAAGACCGGCGGGTGATGGGGAATGGGTAGGAAGACGGATGAGGAGGTGAGGTACGTAGTAGGTGCCATAGCGACGAAACGACCTCAGCGCCGGCTTCGCTGACGTCGTAATCGTGTTCAGCGACCCAGGAAACCCCAGGAGAGGTCTCCTGGCGGCTTCGGAGCTGCTGGTTGTGTCCGGAAGCAGGGTAGGAGGAGAGGGTGGTGCTGGTGTCGAGATCGAATGAAAGACGACGTCGCTGATCTTCGGNAGGGAATCAGGGAGGCTGTAGGAGAAAGCAGAAGGTCAGTGAAACGAGATAAAGGTCAGTTTTGGGTACGCACCTTGTACCCTGTACCTCAGCCGCTCTCCCTCCTTCCAGCTTCCTCCACCTTTCTTGTAGCCAGTATACAGACCTAAAATAACAGTATTAGTTGTAGGAATAAAAATATAAGAAAAAAAACGTACCTTTTACAATGTCGCTGCCACCGTCGTGGTGGTAAGAGAGAAAGAGCGTGTGTCACACGTAGTCACACACGCTCGATGATAACGCCGGCGCCGAGAGACCCCAGAATCGTAATTCTGGGGTTGTCGACGTCTCCGAGCACGATGGTGGTGTCGGCGTAGCTGCACGATGCTTCCATCGTGCTCGTATCCATCCTTGCCACCCCCACTTTGTAGCTGCCTAGAGCTGCTGCAAAATTACCATCCAGAAGGCCGTCTATAGCCTCTGGAACCACGGCAACGATGAATTCATCGTTGTCGGTGTTCACAGAGGCTGCAGGAGCGAGTGGATGGAGTGGACAATCCGTAGGAAGGGGAACGAGGAGGCGAGGGCGGTGAAAGTCCATCGAACGACCAAACGACGGTGTTGGTGGAGTCCGCTGATGCCGGAAATGGATTCAGCGACCCAAAATACGCCAGAACGGACAGTCCGGCGTATTCGGGCGCTGGCGTTTGAGTCCGGAAGCGGGGGTACGAGGAGATGGTGGTGTCGGTGTTGAAATCTAGGTGAAGATGACGTCGCGAGTCTTCGGCGACGTCATATCCGTGTTCAGCGGGTAGGAAAACCCCCAGGAGAGTTTTCCTGGAGGCTCTGGCGTATTCGGTTCGGGCTGGGGATGTTGACTTTGGTGGAAGGCCAGCTATGTGAGGTGGCGGGTTGTTGAGTGTTTCGGAGGCGACGTATGACGGCGGAGACGTAGGAAGTAGCGTAGAGGGAATCAGGGAGGCTGTAGGAGAAAGCATAAGGTCAGTGAAACGAGATAAAGGTCAGTTTTGGGTACGCACCTTGTACCCTGTACCTCACCGCTCTCCCTCCTCCTTCCAGCTTCCTCCGCCTTTCTTGTAGCCAGTATACAGACCTAAAATAACAGTATTAGTTGTAGGAACAAATATATAAGAAAAAAAACGTACCTTTTACAATGTTGCTGACACCGTCGTGGTGGTAAGAGAGAAAGAGAGGATGTGACACAAAGTCACATCCTCTCGATGGTAACGCCGGCGCCGAGAGACCCCAGGATAGTGTACCTGGGGTTCTCTAGGTCGCCGGATACGATGGTGGTGTCGGTGAAACCGTACGACACCCCATTCTGGTCGTGCCGCCTTGACTTTGCAGCTCAATACCTGCAGCTGCATAGTTGGCACCCGGGAAGCCTCTCGTAGCCTCTGGAACGACAGCAACGACGAATTCGTCGTTGTATCTGTCCTCAGAGGCTGTAGGAGGATCCGGGTGTAACGGCGTATGCGTAGGAGGGGATATAAGGAGGAGAGGATGGTGGAAGTCCGCCGAACGATATAATCACGGCGTCAGCGAGTTACGCTGACGCCAGAATCAGATTCTGCGACCCAGAAAGCACCCAGAGCGAAGAGTCTGGGGCTTTGGGTGCAGGCGTTGAAAGCCGGAGGGCGTACATGTGCGTAGTGGGTGGCTGATCTCTGCGGCGGCTATCCAAGGTGAAAAAGGTCAGCGGGGGCTCCTATTTGCGTGGGAGATAGTCCAGAGGGTATGAAGAACCTGTAGATGAAGGGAGGAAAGCCGGAATAAGAGGGGGGGAAAAAAAGGCAAAGACCTTTACAACGTACCTCGTACCCTACACTACACCTATTCTCCCTCCTACATCTGCTCCTCCCAACCCTCTAAAGCACGTATATAGACCTGTACACCCTAAGTTAGCGTAGAAAAGCAAAATAAATCAAAAATACGCACCTTCTTTGCTTGTTCGTGGACGGTCGTGATGGTAAGAGGAAAAGAGAGATGCCATGATGTACACAGCCTCTCGATGGTAACGCCGGCGCCGAGAGACCCTAGAGTAGCATTTCTGGGGTTCTCGAGGCCGAGGAATGCGATGGTGGCGTCAGCGCAGGTGCCGGATACCTCTATCGTGGGTGTTTCAACCGGCGTGCACCATGCCTAGCCACCTGGTATAGCACGACATTCGAGGCTCTCCATCTAGCCTCTGGAACGACATGAACAACGAATTCGTTGTTCTGTGCGTGCTCAGAGGCTGGAAAAGGCCTCGNGAGGCTGCAGGAGCGAGTGGATGGAGTGGACAATCCGTAGGAAGGGGAACGAGGAGGCGAGGGCGGTGAAAGTCCATCGAACGACCAAACGACGGTGTTGGTGGAGTCCGCTGAT
This sequence comes from Moniliophthora roreri, assembly GCA_001466705.2. Taxonomy (NCBI): domain Eukaryota; kingdom Fungi; phylum Basidiomycota; class Agaricomycetes; order Agaricales; family Marasmiaceae; genus Moniliophthora; species Moniliophthora roreri. The sequence continues at coordinate 22,645 of LATX02000253.1, forward strand.
GCCGGAAATGGATTCAGCGACCCAAAATACGCCAGAACGGACAGTCCGGCGTATTCGGGCGCTGGCGTTTGAGTCCGGAAGCGGGGGTACGAGGAGATGGTGGTGTCGGTGTTGAAATCTAGGTGAAGATGACGTCGCGAGTCTTCGGCGACGTCATATCCGTGTTCAGCGGGTAGGAAAACCCCCAGGAGAGTTTTCCTGGAGGCTCTGGCGTATTCGGTTCGGGCTGGGGATGTTGACTTTGGTGGAAGGCCAGCTATGTGAGGTGGCGGGTTTTTGAGTGTTTCGGAGGCGACGTATGACGGCGGAGACGTAGGAAGTAGCGTAGAGGGAATCAGGGAGGCTGTAGGAGAAAGCAGAAGGTCAGTGAAACGAGATAAATGTCAGTTTTGGGTACGCACCTTGTACCCTGTACCTCACCGCTCTCCCTCCTTCTTCCAACTTCCCCCGCTCTCCTTCTTGCTCCTAGATGGTCCTAGAAGAAAGATATCAGTGAAAAAAAGACAAAGGGAACCAAAAAAACGTACCTTTCAGGTTCGTTGCTGCCTCGTGGTGGTGGTAAGAGAGAAAGAGAGGATGTGACTTTGTGTCACATCCTCTCGAAGGTAACGCCGGCGCCGGAAGGTCCCAGATTCGAAAATCTAGGATTTTCAACGTCGGGGAAGAAGATGGTGGTGTCAGCGCAAGTGGCTGACACCTTCATCGTGGGCGTTTTAGCTGAGGTGCACGACGTCTTGGTACCTGGTATAGTACGGCACTCGAAGCTCTTTCTCTAGCCTCTGGAACGACATGAGCAACGAAAACGTTGTTCTGTGCGTACTCAGAGGCTGGGGAAAGGCCTTGGTCGTGCTAGGGAAGGTGCTAATGGTGGAAGTTTGGCCTCTGTGGGTGTACGTCGTCGACGTGCAATGGTATGCGTCGATCCGCATTGGTTTGGATGCGAGTAGGGTTTTGTAAGGCGAGTAATGCACTTTGAGATGGGTTCTTGGATGTGAGGCGGGTCCTACGCTTGCGAGACGGGTTCTGAACTTGCGAGATGGACCGGTTCTGAGTACTTGGGTGCCATTGCAATGGGCATTCGTCGCCGGAGATGATACAAGGCTGTAAGAACTAAAGAAACCGTTAGAAGAATCCAAAAAAGTACGAATTAAGCACGCACCTTTAATACTCTATCCTCTGCCCTTCTCCCGCCCTCTCCTTCAGCTTTTCTCCCTCCAAAGTCTTGTATATAGCCTGAAGATAATGTAGTCAGTAGAATAGAACCAAATGAATGAAAAGAAACTCACCTGTCTTTGTTTCCTCACCGACGTTGTGATGGTAAAAGATCAAGAGAGGCTGCACAGCCTCTCGGACACGCGGCACTGCATCACGTCTCCGACGATCGATTTGCTCTTTGATCTCTTACCATCACCACGGCCATGTACTAGCACCCACAGGTAAGTTCTTTCTTATTTCTTTCATTCCTTTCTACTCAATACTCTCCTACAGGACTATCTACTTGAACTTGGAGGGAGGTAGGATGAAGGAGAAGCAGGGAGAATGGAAGAGGTCAGGATTCCCGGTGCGTAGCGACTTTTGTTACATTTTTCTTGGCTCTTACCTTTCCTTTTGCTTTCTACAGCATCTACGGACCTCTGCTGACCGTATCTTGGAATACCACGGAATCAAATGTACTCTCCGGCGTCACCAACTCGCAACGGCTTCGGCTCTATCTTTCCAATAACCAACAAACCAACACCCTTTCAGCCACCTTCCCCAGCGCCCAGAGACTCCAGAAGCATGCTTCGGGATATGCTGTACCATATTCCGCTGTCAGCTGAGCATTCCGATGCTGTCTGCCTATCGGTCGGCGCAGTACTATGACTCTTACGTCCTCAACTCATTTCCGCCACATTCCTAAGCGCCGAGTGAGTCCCGAATTTCACTTCTAGTGTTTTCTAGGTTGCTGAATTCGATTCTGGTGTCAGCGGATCCTGCTGACGCCATCTTCCCTTTGATCGACACCCTGGCTGGACCCGCACCTCTCCCATCATGACCACTTACCGTCTATAGCCTCTGCGAATATGAAGAACAATGCATTCATTGTTCTCGCTGTCTCAGAGGCTAGTCGGCACCTCTGTAAGTGTTCATGTGGGTTAGGTTGCAGGTTGAGTTGATGGGTTTCATCAAACTCGGGTGAAGCTGACCAGAGTACCAGCCTCTCGTCAGAGACGAGAGGCTGCTTTGGAGCTCCATACTGAGTTTGATGGGATCCTTTAAACTCAGTCATAGAGCTGGCACCCTGGCACACTCTTCGTCGGGGACGAAGAGTGGTATTAGCACCACAATTGCCGAGGTACATGAGTGATGAACTACATCAACTCGGGTGTAAGTGCCAGGGTATACGCCGTATCGTCGTAGACGTTACGATGCATGCTCCGGAACCTTTCCTGAGTGATGTAATTCATATCAACTCAGGTGGAAAGGTGCCAGAACATGCATCGTAACGTCGGGGACGTTACAGTGTACCTGCAGGCACCTCCCAAGAGATGTAATACATCAGCTCGAGGTCAGAGTGCTAGAGTATGCATTGTAACGTCCCCGACGTTACGGTGCTTGTTCTAGCACCTTTCCCGAGTGATGTAAATACTTGGCGTATGTGAGAGCACCCACAGCTCTTGTCCCGAGGTTCTGTAAAAAAGTAGGCAATGGTCTATTGCCCACTCAGTGCTTTGGATAGATAGTCAGTATATAAAAGTTAGATGAATGGAAAAAAAACTTACCGTTGCGTGTCGTTGTCGTGGTACGAGAGAGGGGTGAGCTTACAAGCGCTGGCCAGCGCTTAACAACGGACAGTGTCTGTTCATTAGCGCTGGTCGGCGCTTAGCAACGGACACTGTCTGTTCATAAGCGCCAATGTGAAAATAAATAGTATTAACAATATATAAAAATATAATGATATATTAAAGGAAAAAGAGTAGTGTCTCAGATCTACTACTATTTATGGTAAGTAAAAAGAGAGAGGCGTGATGGATCCGTCACGTCGCGGATCCGTCCGAATGAGACATTCGGCGGCAGTTATATGAGTAAAAGAGCTATGTACAGATTCAATTGACTATTAAAGCTATTGTAGAGCTTATTGAATATGTATAGACTTGTTGGGATACCTGGTAAGGCCATATAATATGTGGAAGACTCAATACAGACTTGTAAGCAGGATTTCACATACTCCTAGGAATCTAGAAAAGATCAAGGCATATCTTGAGAACCACTGGAGCTCTGAACTGAAAAAGAATATTCTCATGATAAGAAAAATACTTCTGTCATTTTGACCTATCAAACATGTCATTTGGGTCAGTAGACAACCCAATTTGCAATCACAACCTCAATTCAGGTAGTATTTTAATGTTTGACATGCAGTAGCAAATATAGTGATCAGATTGATTAAAAAACCTATATAACAACTCCTGGTACCCACCTTGACATGCTGAAACACACCTCAAAGCCGTGTAATCCATACAATCCTGAATGCAGAGCTATAACCAAAAGTTCAAAAAACTACTTGCAATAAAATAAAGATCAGCTTATATTTTGGAAGCCACTTGTGCCATTGACTAGATAGAGATACTCCCATGAGCAGAAAAATATCCCTGTCATTTTGAGCCATTAAGCCTGAAATTTGGATCAGTACAAGCATCAATACAAAGTACCACTCTTAAAATAGATAGTATTTTCAAAGTCTATATGCCAAAAGGGATGTGGTGATCCAGGCAGCTAGAAAAGCTATTTTACAGACTATTGGATATCTACTGGCACACTGAAACACCCACCAAGGTATTGTGATCACTGGAAGACCCAATGTACATGTATAAGTAGAAGTTCGAAAATTGGCAGCGGTAAAACAAAGATCAGGTCATATCTTGAGAACAACTAAAGCTATTGACTAGCAAGAGATAGCCCCATATTCAGACAGTATACAAGAGCATTTTGAGGTATGTATCATGACAGTCTGATCAGCTGGAGTCTCAATGTGCAAGCCTTTTCTCAAAACTAATAGCAGTTTTTTGCAATTTATTTCAAAAGGGGATTTCAAGAAAAGATACTGACTATAGCTGTTTCCTAGTACTTATTGGATGTTAGAATAAGGGAAAAAAATTTTGTACAAAGTAAATCATGGGAACCTCCAATTTGGGCCAAAAAGGATTTTAGGCCACAATGTAGCATTATGGTGGAGACATACCTATAGATGCCCCGCCTTTATGGTGTTTGGTATGGCGTTCGAGACGCGCGAGCCATGTTCTCTCTCCTTCCGAAACTCCAAGGGCTACTTCTCCTCCCGCCTCTCTGAGATCCTAGCATTTTGAGAATCTTCATAACGTGGAGGGGAATGGATATTAGATTAGCGTTGGCTGTGGGAACGAGACATGAGCGTCAGAACATATAAGGCACCGGAAGGACTATTGTACCCTGATGACGATGGGATACTGTGTTCCGGTGTCTTCTGAGTCATGAACCAGATTAACTTCAAACATGGAGCTGAAAATTATGAAGATGATGTTAACGAACCCACAAGCATTCAGCGTTCACAACTCACCTCATCTTCATGATGTCCCTAGTGATAGGCAACGTTCGCTAAAGGTATACAGCACCAGCGTGAGAAATGGGTGAGTCAGCACGCCAAAATTTGTTCTTGTTCTCTTCCGTCATGTCGTCGCGTCACTGAAGTTGCTCTGCGTCCGGCATGAGCAAAAAAGTACCATGTTGAGGTACAAGTGGGTACTTTGTTATATCCATCTCTTTCTTTCATCCTGATCATTACATTGCAGGTAACGAACATAGTTCAAGTTGGATGTATTCGCCGGTAACTGGAAGATGGGTCTTTATGAGGCACGAATGTGAATCTTTATCGCTTTCATATTCCTTGATTTCTCATTAGTTGTGCTGTATCAACGCTCCTTTCTGTAGAACAATCACTTTTGGCAACGTTCTGCAATTTGTTGCTCGACGTCACCCCCTAAGCTATTCGACCACAATCAATCCTTTATTCCCTCACAACTAGTCAATCACGTCACTCGCATTCTCCTCGAGTTGTCTTTTACGTCGACCGAAGGCATTTCGGAAGTCATCGAAACTGAATAACAGTTGCTTTTCACCACTCGCAGCACCCTAAACTCAATCTTCCTACTCCATCGTAATTCCGTATCCCCATGTGTTTAATCATCGGCTAACGTACTCCCCGCTTGAACGTGCATCTATCACCCACAATGCACTCTCCCATAATACAGGCATGCAAATACGCCATAGCGGGGGATTTCATGGGTGGAGTGTGTTTGCTGTGTGCTCAGTGGGATCCAAATGAAAGGTACGACTTCTTTTCATTCCTTTCTTCACATTTCCTGATATGCATTTTCTATAGCTGCAACTCTAGGTCTTCTCAAAGGTGCTCAGCGCCTATGTCCGGTTCTGCTGCTGGCCGATTTTTTTTACGTGACTCACATTTGACGCACCTTTCCTGCATCGACCACCAACGTCCTCCTTGACATTCTTCCTATCCGATACATGCCTCGAGACACGGGGAGGTGAAATTACATCTCGAACGGTGCCGCTTCCTAACTATCCGTCCTCTACGGCCAAATTGGGAGCCTTTCGGTACTGCCGACTTTTTGAAGGTTAGAAATAGTTCAGATGGACGGAATGGGGTTCGTTCATTAGAAGGTTTAGGGAGATGGCAAATACGAGGGTTTTGGAGCTTTCAGGGCGGTCGGGACGATAGAAGGGGTTGGAAGAATTCAGTGGGAGCGATACTTCGTTTCAGCGCAGAAGCTAGACACGGTATGCCCAAGCTCCCATCAGTTCTATCATGCACATTTCCGTTCTATCCTACCCGACATGCCCATACCGCGACGTCGGACGTCTTCCAGTATTCACCAACATCGACCGTCGCTCTACCCTCTCTACTGAAGACGAAGAATCGCAATGACGAAGGCACACTCACTGGGTTCCATATTCCATCTACGACCATTCTCTTCAATACCACCGCCTCCTGCGCACCTGGTGCTCCCGTTTTTTCCTTACATGGCATGCCCAACCAGCGTCGTCGACCACTACGTCTTTATCTACTATTTTCGCCGGCTCGTTACCAGTGGCACTTTTTCGTACCAAATCCGATGATTCTATCGAGCATGGATCCCTGGTCGCTTCCTCAATGCAACGTCGGGACAGCCAACGGTCCAAAAAGCGTTGGAAGGCGTTCAGTGCAGGAAAAATGGAGCTTGTTGGGCAGATGAGTCGGAAGGCGGTTTATAGGAGAGTAAGAAGGGTTTCTAGGGTATTCGGAGGACTGAAGGAGGTGCCTGAACTTGATAAAAGATATACTTTATTCCGACAGAGAACAATGTCTACTTTCGAATGTTCACCGTACTATCCTGCTCAGCGTTACTCAACCCCGAAAGTCTTCTAGTCCTCACTCTTAAACAAAGAAGATTTCATTCCTCTGATAATAACCATGTACAATATCACCCTCGTTGACAATGAATGAACACTAGCTTCATCTCGATGTGTAGGACGCGATCGTGGCAAAGACGTCACACTGTATCTCCGCAGGAAACGGAATTACACACAAAGTCGGTTGGTAAATGGCACCGTACGGTACGTGAAGGCCTCCGACCAAGCAGAACCTGCCCAGGATCAACTCCGGCGAGATAATCATGACAACGCCGTACAGTGCCCAAGAAAGCGAGTTCTGTCTTGCTCTATTCGTGTTGGAAAGTCAAAATGTTTGCGCTAGTCCGGAGACTGACAACAAGCCGATAACTGGAGCATTCGACGCACCAATCGTCTTTGAAGATGGTTATGTTGTAATGAGAACGGCAAGATGAAGGGAGTCAGGAAGTGAGCGAGCGAACGATCAGGTACCGGTATCGATGAATGACGAGTTGAGACCTGCTTTAGTGTATCACCATGGACTCGGGAGTGATGATAGGTGCGAACTGCGTGGGGGTGTATTGCATGAGACCACAGTATCTGTCATGAAGTGCCAGAAGCACTGTGGAAATCATGAGTATCAGGAGACGCGAAAAGAGATAAGAGAACGCACCAGCGAATTATATACACATTGACCTCCAGGCTCCAGAATCGATTTCTCTGCTCCCATAGCCAAGTTACACGAGCATCCGGAATCCACAGCACCAGTTCTAACCAGAGTGTGCTTCACCATCCTAAACGAGGCAGCGAGTGAGAGAGAGGGGGGCGGGATGCGAGGGTAGGTACCACGTAGTGAAGGGCTTGAGGGCAAAAAACGGCGTAGCTGGGAAGACGGACATGGTGGGAAGGCCTAGTTACCGAGGTACATCGTCAAAATCCATCGAAGCGCCAACGCGACCACAAAAGCATCAACATCGTAAGTGTTGTCCTCGGGAACGGTGAAGTGGGGTATTGACAGGCGATTATGGTGTTGGGAGCGACATTAGCGAAAGAAATACGTTGAAGAATGGCGATCGTCACTTGGTGAGTAATGCCTGATCTTGCAAGAAGAGAGCATGACAGCTGGCGGCGTGAGGACGGCGCCGGAGTAGCTATTCAATAATACAAGCGAAGTCTTCTGTTTGCGAGCGTGCTGCAAACAGGTTGTTTGGTTCTGAGTAAAGGACATATGAAGCACAGAACTTACACAAGGAGCCATAAACCAACTACTCTGTACAGCACGTTTTAAGCGGGTTGCGTGGTCACAGGTTCCGCCATTAAGCGCAAGAATGTCAGTACAATCCGCACGCATAACCTAGAAAAAAGGAATTCAAAGATGACCATAGTTTCGACAATTGAGAGGTGAATAGCCTACCAGATATTATGGGAGTTGATCGAATACCATATCAAAAGGCCGGCGCCAATGACATCCTGCGCGTGTTTGGCTTAAGTGCTCCAGCCAAACATCCGGCATCGGATACCCGCCTCGGACTCCAACGACGGTCAGCTTCCTTCTACAATGTCTTCCTTCAAACTACAGCCTTCAATACTCCAGGGGGTCAGACCTCCGATATGAAGGTCTCCTTTGTAAACTTTTTGGAACAACAGGTACGTTCCTCGCTTCGTAATTGACAACACCAAAGTCATTTATAGCGCTGTTTTTAGGTACTCACGAAGCTTCATATTGCCCCCAAAAAAAATATCAGGAAACGCACGAACAAGACCTTTTAACAGTACATTGGGATTATGATGACGAATGGGTGTCGGAAAGCTAGAAAAATGGCTGTTCTAATGGGTGCGTTTCGACAAACTCGGCATTCGACGTCTTTCCGTCTTGCTGATCCTTACAAAGATACTGCGTGTTTCATATAACGTTACACCTCATCATGGCCATAGTAATCTCGAGGATATGCCTCAGAGCATCGCCGTCTTCAGACAAGGGGAGTTAATGCAATCGTTACTCACATATGATCTTGTTCACTTCAGAGAATTCGGACGACAGAATAGTGTCATGCAGAGACGTTACTCACTCTTCGAGTTGTGGGATCGGAATTTTTTGTTCTTAGGATACACCTTCAATTTCGATCTCCATTCTGGATATCATATGATAATCTGGCACTCGTTATCTACATCTCGAGAATACACGATAACGCCTACATGTCCAACCCATCATACTGGTTCCTTAACGCTCCCTTCTGGCCTCGTATGCTCTGCTCAAATATACGGAGAACATTGTCATATTATATATAACATGAGCTTCGGTTGGTCCGAAGTTGAGAGCTAGGTATCTTTGTCAGTGAGACTCAGAAAAAAGCACGAACCACAGCCTCCTTGTTCAGATATACCTCATCCCGTCAATCGCAGTCCGCTGTTGCGCTCGAGAAACAGTCTTCGGCCTTATCCATCTGGAAATGAGTGCATTTCAATTACACCTATGTACACCGGGTCTGGTGTCGGTGACTCTAGGTAGTATCACCACAAGGAAATTGGTTGGTTTAGAATGGGGCTGACCGGTGAGGAGACGGAGGGCACTGTTGTATACGTTGTTTTTGGAGAGAAGAGAAGTTCTATCATACCGACTTCCGAGATCGCCAGTTTCCAAGCTTTTCAGGTTTGATGCTTCACACCATCGGCCAAGGATTCGGAGCAAAGTACTAGTAGCAATCGTTTGTTGAATGTGAATGCATGAAGAATTCAAGCTCACGACAACACTTTGAGTAAGAGCGTAGGCCATACAGTCTGGCGGAGCTACCTGATGAGCGTAACACGGAGAACTCAATTATCCATTTATACTGCAGCGCCAAAGGAAGCTCACGACATGATTTGCATTCTCCATCGTAACACGATCCAGCATTTTCGTTGCCTCTCCTTTCGTGGTCCGCCCAAACCGTCTTCCACACCGAATCAGGGCATACAAATGTTTCAGATTGTCCTTGCATAGGATATTCTTGTTAAACAGTACTTGTTTGGTAGGCTAAATCTGCGAAACACCGACTCAGCAAAGACTCGAACATCGGAAGAAAATAAATTGACTCACGCAAGGCAACCCGTCAGTATCGTAACATTTCCCGACTTGCTCTTTCGACCGCGCATTGACAAAGCACTCATTAGTGCGTGTACGCATATCGTACTCATCAAGGCTCGTTGATGGGACCTGCATTTGGCTGTGTGAATAGTTCGAGGGAGCCAGAATTGACGCATTTACCTTCGAGGTGGTTACGGCTTCGGATCAGTCTATGGAACGTAGATGACAAGTAAGAGGGGGCTGGGGTATGGAGCGTATCCAAGAGCTAGGCGTCTTGGCGACAGCAGCAAGAACGAGCGCCATCTGGCCAAAAGAATATCTTTCCGTCGTTCTGGACAGTTAAGCTGGGGAGTCTGAGACATTTAATGACTTTTCTCTGCACAGTTGGATGACGATGCTTTGCCTTTGAATCTTACTGGAAAAAGAGGAGGCTACAAGTACTCATAGCATAGATATTTGAGCGCAGATTTGTCGATCGGCGTCTAATACGCTATGCAGAGCACTGCTGTCAATGAACTAAGCCATCTGGATAAAAAGTATCTTGGAGGGTGGTATGAGCTTGTGTACTGGCTACAAGTTAAAATGCTTTACATACCTACGCCTCCGAGTCCGCTCCTTCATACCATCAAGCACAAATCAGATGTCGCCTTATCGACTGTCGACTCCTAGCATCCCTCGCGACAGATTGTAGCTTTGTTATAGCTGACATGAATATGGGATCTCGTGTCGTAGAATTCGGATTCAGGATAAAGATCGTGAAGGTAATGGAGAAAGCGGGAAAGGTCAACTCGGGGCCAATTCAGTGTTTTGGAAAATCCTTCCCACGCTTTTCGAATCCATCACCGGTGCTCGAGATTTGTTAGCCATGGTCTGCATATCTATCATCGTCCCTCACCTTGTTATTCCACCAGTTTGCATGGTTCATCAACGTGGAACCAGATGCATAAGAAATCACCTGCCACCGTTGTATCCTTGGGCCCGAGATTCTGTATAGCGGCGGTGCAGAATTTCGACTTAGGATCACGATAATGATGATATCTATTTGTTGAAAAGCCTTCGCACGCACTCCGGAATACGCCGTAGCCACGACAGTAAATAGCGCTCGTATTGACAGGACAGGCGTGGAAAACGTGTGTTTTTTCTATTACCTGCGTGCAAACCGAATAGCTGCACTGCACCCGCGACATGATGCATGATCTCTGGCAGAAGTAGGTTTTATTCGACATCCGTATGAGCACAGCCTTGTTACGATTTGCAGGCATCACATTCTTCCCTCGGAACCACCACCATGACATTTTTCAAGCACTCGTACCGACCGTTCATCCGCGATTCTCACTTCACATTTGTTCAAGGCAACCAGTACAATGACTCTACCCGCCCCAGTTCAAGCACGGATGGATGGCCAGACTCAGTGGTGTGCTTACTGCCTTTTTTATTCAAGTTTTCCGCTTACAACGCCCACAGAACAATTTCACGACAATTAAACTCGGCGACCTCAAATTTATCGAATGTCGGAAACGCCTGGAATACGAAATGCAAATCAAAGATGACTCTCCAGCTTCCGAGAGACAGGATACTAACCCTTTCCGAGTGCAGATAAGAGAAGGAAGCAAAACGTGTAAAGCAATCAAAGTGATCAGAACCGTTCACACTGCTCAAATTGCCGGGAGAGAGTCGGAATTGTTCACCGTCGTCAAATATGAAGATAAGGGAGGGAGTGCAACAAATGCTCTTGCGGTGTGTGGTGTTCATATACCACATATTTTCGACTACTGATCCCATGATTGATTCCCATATTAGGCCTGCAAGTCAGAATATGAATATTGGTCGCAAAAAAAGTGTGTGGCCCATTATGGCAAGCGACCCAAACTCTTGATGAGATAAAACATTTGAAGACATGCAAAATTCCCGCAACTCTTTGGAGTAACATACTCGTCAATTCCAGCATTGATATACTATAATGGTAAGGCATTGAAATTACTAGGACAGTTTTCTGATAGACATTTTAGCTCGCGCCAATGCCATTGAAGTCCTTGGTTACCATAACAAGTGTCCTACTGTCTGGATCTTTTTATTAGTCCTCTATGTGTGTTACTCTCTATTGTCTGCATGTCACCTACTCACTGCTTCTCAAGATCATAGATTGCCGGGAAGCTTGTACCGCCATGCCAGAACTATTTAAGGTACTAATCTTCTTTCCTTTTATTGGTAGTAATGACAGTTCTTCGGCATACGGCAGATGGATACATCTTTCTCCTCCTGGGATTTTGACTTTTCTACTCGATCATTCTATTATAACCTGGACTTTCCGATCAATAAGCACGTAAAGACCCGGCTAAGAAGCTCTTCTCGACGTAACTTCATAGAAGACGCGAGGACATTAGACTATTTCGAGCGGCCCCAGATCTCCCCTCCCGCACTGGATAACAGGGTGGAATCCAGACCGTCCATAATTAACTATTTATCGCGCATCACGGAAGACTATCTCGACTTGATTGCCACACTTGGGGTGCAGTCCAACATCGTGGATCCCCTCGAGATTGCACTTGATGGACTGATTCCATTTGGTGCCTGCTTCCAGAAGCGATGGGGAGAAAAGCGAGGTCTGATTCTGGCGTCATTTCAGTACAGAGAGACGGTCACAAACTGGGGGATGGAGCCGACAGAACTTGATGTCAATCCATCGTATGGTAAGAAAGTATGATTATTGGTTGAACTGCATTCTCAATACATCTTTTCAACAGTCAACTCTCATGTTAGAATATCCTTCCTGAATTGGCAACAGGGAGGTGATTTTAAATGCAGTGTTACCATTGCACCACCCATGGACCAGAAGAGACGTTTTAGATGTGCTTTTCTCAGCCAATCATTGGTATTCATGAAGAGAAATGGAATAAATTTTGAATCTTTTGATGAATGCTGTATGTTCCATTGATTCCGCTCTTGGTGTATTGCTTGACAAATTACGCAGATCTTCTTGATTCTGTAGTAATCGACATTCAGGGACGATTCAAACCTCTTCCCGGCAACTCTACATCCGCCGACCCCATCTATCTTTTCATTGGTCCATTTGAATTTGAAACTGTCGACGGAATCCCCTGTCTCAAACGTCCACTCAACGGTTCATTCGCACATTGGTCCCTCGATCCTAGCGGGCCTGGTACACCGATTGATGCAGGCAAATACGGCCTTTCTCAGTTTGAGGAGAATTTCTCAGTTGGAGTTTTTTGGGACATCGCACGTTACATGGCAGTTGAGGAATATCTGCGTTTCAAGGAGTATGATCCCTACAGTACAGCGCATGCGGAGGACCAAGAATATCCGCTCTTGACATGTGAGTAGACCAGTAGGGAAAATGAATTCGCAAGCTGAGGATCTTTCAGACAGAAACAAACCGGGGCAGAGACTCGAGGAGGTAACGGAAGCAAGGAATGATTCCAACCGACGCCGAAGGATGAAAAAGATTGGGTTGAAAATCAAGCGGTTTCTGGATAGCTTGGCAAGGAGAAAGAAAAGGCGTTGACAGATATATTCCGAGGGTCCGTTCAATTTTAGTTGTCGTGTACTACTCTTGTATAAGATAGCTGCTATCCACGAGACTCAACGTCTTGCCTTTGCAGTCGGACAGAATCTGATTGGACCTCGGTGGCGAATTACCGGAATGCCATTTTAGCGCTCCTCGTGCTGATTTCTCACGATTTTCGCTTCTTACCCATTCCACCACCTCTACTTGCGACGGCCCTTGAACCTGCTCTAAACCGGGGAGTAATGCTTTAGGATATGAATTTTATGATGGAGGACATATAGTGAGTCCATCTAGCTACAACGTCAGGGCAGTCAGGCTGACTTTTTTTTGTAGCGCAAAGTCGTGGTGCTTCACCAGTTCGTGGGTCGTCGACTCTACTACGCTCATAGACAATCTCCATCCGAAGCAAAGAATCACACTTTTTATGACCCGAAGAGTCATGACGCCCAACCGTGTGTATTGTCACCCAAGCAAACGCCGAAACCTCGACACCGGAAACTTGAATGACGTACACGGCGACGCTGGGACAGAAGGAAGTTCTCGCTATGTGCGCTCATATATTGCCTGACTGTTCGTGCACATTTGCTAATGGTCAGTAACCTTACACCAGTGGCCCAAATGCCTCACCGGGAGTTGTCTATGGAAGAAGGCAATATTGTACATGCTCGTTGGGAGAGGTTATGAAGAAATAGGCATTTCCGAAGGAGAAACGTGAGTCATTGATTGGCCCCAGCCGCCCTATGTCTCAGCGCAGCACGAACAGCTCCGTCTTCAAGTCCAGCCTAGTCAACCAGCAATTCGCTGCGTCCGGGGTTCGCGAGTCGTCTCGCTCAATGATGAATGATGGAACACTCGGTTATAAGCGATGATGAATATGGTTCCTCATGTATGTCTTACATTCCTATGTGCTACGCTACCTTGGCTTATATCATCATCTTCAGACCATCCCGAATCCTGGGCCAGCTCACATACCGAGAAGTTTGTCACCACCTACATCGCCTATCGACAAAGTACATTCCAATATTGAACAACCAGCTTCATCTACGGCCATTGAGATTCACCCTACGGACCAAGAATCGGCGGCGCCTTGCCATCAGAAGAGGAAGAGGAAGAGAACAGTGGCTCAAGTTCCATCATCAATTCCGACGGCGAAGCGCTCTCTCTTTCTTATTCAGACTCTTCAAACTCGGAAGATGAACAGCCTACGACCCGAGTTGCCGTCATCATACCCAGAGTCAACGACACTTGAACATGGACCAGAGCTCCGCGCCGCATGAATATCGGCCATGCTTGACCCTACCATGCATTCACAACACCTCGAGACACCGCACTCCGAACACGAAGATAGCCTCGTCGGAGGTTGAGATCCACCATCCAACGAAGGTGAAGGCTGAGGGGGCTGGCGCTGGCACTGTTGCGAAAAGTCCTCTGCGCGTTCATTGTTTACGGTGAACTGTGCTCTGCAGCCAAATGCCTAGATTGGGTGTTACAGCGTTCCGAAACGCAGCGCGGAGACGGGTTCAGGTCAACTGAGTCGCTGCATTCTTGGATATCGGGTACTGTCGTTGAAGGAGGTGAGCTTTCGAGGAGGAAGAGGTAAAGGGGCAGGTTGAGAAGGTGTACCAGAGGGTACAGAATGAGCGTTGGGGTATTGTTGGCTGTGCTCGCTGCGTGAGCTTTTTATGTTGTTCCTGGTACTTGTGCTCACTATTATTGTCTTCAGTACCGATACCCCCTCATTCCCTTTTCGCCCTGAGCAGTGTTGCTCGGCCTATAGTTACCACAGTTCCCTCGGTTTGCTTCGGGTGCAAGATCGCTTGTGTCGTCTGGCTCTTGCGGTGGTATGGTTGGGGAAGTGGTGTTGGTTTTGGTGGTCATGGTGATGCTGGCAGCGGTTTGGGTGGTGCTAACGGGTTTATGGTTAGCCGTCGTTCTTTCTTTTTTTGTTGTCACTCTCATGTACTCCCTGCAGAGCCGAACCCCAGACATATATTTGTCCTTCGCCCTCGCAGCTCGTATACCAGCGTTCTGCATGGTATGCTCTGCGGTATCCTGGGATTAGAGCGGTGGTGAAGGCTGTTGTTATGAGTATGAGGAAGCGAGGCAGGGCGGTCGGTACGGGGGTGGTGCTGGGAAAGACGTTGATGCTACTGGTTCCGGGGAGAAAGAGAGAGGACCAAATATTGTACAGTCGAAGCCTCTGCCGAGTGCGGATATCGAGGGAAGTTCTTTGTCTCATGGACTTTTTACTTGCTCTTTAATTTGCTGTCGTCAGTGTACATTGCTGTATTACACACTATCCTACACTATTTGTATACCGTACGCAGCTGGCGCTTCTGTTATCGTCAACAACTCGACAAGGTGTCTTTACGTCGTAGGTCAAGAATGATATCTGTTTCTGAATAACTCCTCTGAGGTGAACATACCGACGAGCGTCTTGTCGAAGCTATAGGAGACTGTGTGGTCATAGTAGCCTGCACTGAAGCATCGGATATATCCTGAATTTAGTAACCCCAAGCTGTGTTCACACCACTGTGAGCGTCGGTGCTATGCCCTTTTCGGATCAAGACGTCAGTCAAGCTACACCATGTTGAGGTGAAAGCCTACTCACAGCAGCTTGCTTCAGTGAGTAATAAAAGACATTTGCTGAGACTGTTGCTCGTGTTACTCCGAAGAAGCTCGAGACGATAGGATAGAGGATGCCTGATTCGAGGCTTGACAAGGATCACCAAACATTCTCGAGCATTTCAAGACAAAAAAGACATGCGCTATAGCAGTGATTGTCCAGTACGTGTCGATAACATTGGGTCCTGAGACTGCTCCTAGTTGATGGCCTATCCAGAAAATTCTTCCCGCTATCTTGCAGCATGCGCGTCATAATGTTGGAATGCGAAGCTCGGATTCCAGACGTGCTGATAAGCAGGGACACCAGCGCATTGGTAACGGTAACAAAGATTTTGCCAAAGTTGAGCACGCCAATCGTTAGGAGAACAACACTGTTATTCTTGGCCAGAGATGGCAATAGTTATGATCGCTAAGACTACGATATGTAGGCTTTAATGATGGATCTTCCGGAGCACAGCCCACGTTGAAGGCAAAGGGAACGTATGGTTATTAAACGCACACGGGATAGCAGGTATGACCGCGATTGGATCTTTAGGCATTCCTTTTGCTTGTTTTGGAGAGCAAAGACATAAACGCCAGAAAGAACGATGTAGCACTGGCAGGTTTTAGGCGTCGGAAGATTAGATACGCAAATGCTCACTTACAGCGACTGTCACGAGAGGGACGGTAATCGGCAGAGAAGCGTCCATGTTGACCAGGAGCCTTGGGACAAGAATTCAGGTAAGCCACACCATTTTTCTATACCCAAAAACCAAGTCCAAGAACACCCTTTACTCTCCAGCTCTCGAGTGACTGATATGCACGCATAATGCGCATGAGAGCTGATCAAAGCTGTCCAAGGCCTCGTATTGATGCAATGTGATGTCGGAGACCCAAGTTCAATCAGTCAAGCAACCAGACACAGGTACAGCTTTCCTCAATCAACTGAAAATGACGATGGAAAGGATTTAGACTCCTAGATGGTTTCATGGTCGAGTGCGAGTGGAACGACGGAACTCAAGTTGCCTGAACGGCGCTTGGCTAAACCAAGGGTTGATTTTCATGACTTGCTTTGAAACCCAACCTGAGTAGATATATCAGTAAGTCAGAGATTGGTCATTTAATGCTTGCCAGGTCTAACCAGAATGAAACCATGAGAAACAGAGACGGGATTGCAGTTCTTCAGAAGCTTAGAATCCCGTTGCGGAAAAGGAACTTCAATGTGGCTGTGTAAGAGCCTGTTCGGCCAGTTTCCAGATTATACCTTCAGTTGTAGAAAGACTCAAACGCGATAGTTTAGGTGGCGTACACAGTCAGTGACCGCACCACACATACGGCCGTATCGACAAGTCTCTGTGATGAATACTGGTGAAAGGTATATCGGAATGGATTGAACGAATTTAAGAACAGTACATACCAGTACATGCCGAAAGAATGGCAAACGCAGATCATCATGGGATCCCTGCGTCGACAGTTGCGATACTGAAAGTAGTCGTCGTTCGGAGCTAAGCCATGCGTGTGAAAGCAAGCCAGGTGGCTTTGTTTACCAAACACATCAACACGTGAAAATAAGTAATCCATCTTGACCCCGAACGTCAACCGCCAATCTCGACTTGCAGCAGCTAGTCGGTGTTACACGAATATACAAGGTACGGAACCCATTACTCAACTCTAGACTTATCTGAATTTATCTCTGGTTAAGTGGACTCCCAGTCCCGATGATAAAAGATCTTCCGATTGAGATATGGGACGATATACTTCAAAACAGCCCTCCTAAGGTGCTCCGTTCGTTACGCTTGGTGTCCAGACGCTTTAGCGAAATCTCAGTCAAACATCTGTATCGCGAGATATGTCTCAATGATTCCATAACGTCAATCCGATATGTTGCATTTTTACGAACAAACACCAGAGCAGCACATGCCGTGCAACGACTTAAAATTGACTACAAGTAAGCAGATCGTTCTTATTCCTAACTATCTTTGACCACGTTGACAGGTGGTTTTGCACAGTCGATGATTCACAAGTTCTGATCCCAAGATTAATATCCAGAACTATCTCCCATCTTCCGTGTCTTCGACATCTTATCATCTATCCCCACATCCTGTTCTGTCTTATTTCGAAGAAGCCCGGACTTCTTTTACTCGGAAGTATCTATTGTTCTCAACTGGAATCCTTTCGTACTAGTTTCCGGCCATGTGACACCTGGTCATTTGCGACGAAACACGCTACTACCCTTCAACACCTCGTTTGGGTAAATTTGTCACATATCGATAGTTCTGCTGCCTTTGGTACTGCAACGTTTCCCAACCTGGTATCATTCGAAGGCTCGGAGGAGATCACACAGCTTTTCTTATCTTCTGCAACTGTGCCGAAGCTCAGGCAGGTCACGATGTGTTCGTGTGCATGGGGTGATGATTTCCGTTGCCTTATAGCCTCACTCTTAGTGTTGCAGAGGCTTCCATGTGCAGCTGATGGTCTTCGACTCAGCTACAAGCGATATAAAGGGAATTATGGGTTAGTCGAGGAGATCTCGTTGCGATTACCCAAGTTGGCTTCACTCAACATAGATGGAACTCCGGCATTTCTGGTAGGTTCTTTTTCTCCACCAATGCCAACGTTTATTCACGAGTCGTATAGAACCACAGTGTTGTGGACCTTTCCAGATTCACCAAGCTTCGGCACTTTCAGTGGTGTATGCCCTACCTGTGTGACGTACGCTATTCCCAGGGAACAATCGAGGTATTGCAAAGTCAGTTACACGAAGTCGGGCTTCTTGGCGCTCGTTGTCCAACTCTTAAATCGTGCAAACTTCGCGGTGAGTCCCTAGCGATTCCAAGTCTTGCTGTAACCGATATTCTTGATTAGAACCATTTGCATGGGTACAAATATGCCCTGGTGTATGGATACCGAATGCAAGTCAACGCGCGGGATCAGTTATTTTTGATTGGCTACGGAACGGTCTCCTCCTAAGAAACCTTCCGGAGTTACCGAACCTGTTATCGCATCTTGACGGTTATGCAAGGTCCATGCCAGTTGCTGCAGACGTCCTGAGCGTCTATAAAGCAGCAGCACATCTTCCTATTAGTGACCCGTCTCGTCGTATTTCTACCCTCGATCTGCTGTCCCTAGGCCATGAGCTTGGGATTTGGTGCACGCCGGACTTTGTCGAGCGGCTGGTATGAAGGGCATGCTTCCTTCTGTGATGTCGTTAACTTCTTTCAAACAGAGGCATGGACGCGAACTTTTGAGTTGTTGACTATCGATGAGATGTTTGTTCAGGTCCGTTTCTCTATCCCCTGCACGGATACGCTAACATATATGGAAATAGCGCATTTGTCCGTGTATGACTGAATGTGAACCCGTTGAGTGCACGGAAAATAGTATCTATTAGGAGTATTTTGGTGATGGGTAGTTATGGCAGGTGTCGTTGCCCACCCAAGTTCCTATCCGTAACGTGCAGCTTCTAGTGTCGATCCACAGGTTGCGGGTATGCGGTGGGCCTCCATCAACTCCATCAGTTATTCTAGAGATGTACTGTGTGCGGAACTATCAATCAAGCGCAGGGAATGGCATGTAGTCTTCGAGACGTATTAGAAATGTATAATATCAATCGGGAATTTCGAACCTCAGGCATTCCAGATCGGAGAGGATACGATTCATAGGAAGAAGTGCTGAAAAAGATGAGTGTGCCTACCGTCATAGAGTATTAGTGCAGGAGTACCATATTTATTTTCGTTATAGCCAAAAAGAGTTGAATGATGTTCAAGTTGCTAGGAATATTCAAGGTAAGTATGAAAACCCAAGAGTATTGATTGAGATCCCATCTGAAAGCCTATCGTGCGTAAGAAGGCAGTACCGCGTGAGGATCTTAAACGCGTTCGGAAAGTATAGAAACTGCATAGTATCCAGGATGCCATAGATGGCAAAAATACCAGCGGTACGACAAGAGACAGCCCTCCCCTCGTCACGGTCTTCATCAGAATCATACTCCCGTTTCTCATCATTTCCGACGTCCTTCTGGAGAGTCCTTACGTCGCCAGTTTGTACTCTGCTGCGCTAGATCATTCAGAGAAAACAGCCAGCCAAAGCGTAGGATACCTCAATCAACCCAAATCATCCGCTTCTTTTCCGTTTTTTGCGTACAGCCTGCAAAGTTGTGCTGTTAATAAACTGGGACCCTTGGAAGTTTGCAGGCTTGCCGCCGCTAACGGCAATTCTTTAACATATCCGTTTCTTGTAGTTCAATATTCAACATACTTAATCAAGCTACGTTAAACCTTTTCTGATCGGGCGCCATAGGGAAATTACCTGTAACTTGGCTTGGGATGGCTTCACTAGCGCTCGGCTTGGACGGTTCGGCTTGAGTTCAGCATGAGCCGATATTTTCCCAGGCTCGGAGCTTCCAGCACCGGCTCTGACTTATCGTTATTATTTTCAACCCACCTCCGTTCGTGATACTCTCGTCTTTCCCTGCTTAACCTAGAGAACGTGTCGGGACTCCGAACCTCAGTTCGATGAAAATGGCGCTCCAGATGGTAGTCATACCTTTACTCTCAGTCTTTCACTTTCTCATTGACTGGATAGCTCGTTAGTGAAAACTATCCAATCGCTACTTATGAAATAGTCAACGTCGCCACCTACCCGTATTCTATACACTGAAATCATTGTATTGAGACATCCCGTGCGTCTTGTCTTCTTTCGCAAGCTTAACATATCTGAAAATCTCTTCAGGCTCCCGAGGAATTGTCCTCGGCTTCCAATGGACCTACGCTCACAGCATCATAGTGTTCACGCTACGCTAACTACGATCTTTCCTTCCTTCCGCCATCGCAGTCGCCGTAGCTCTACGTATAGCAACGTCATGTCCGAATTCAGCACCGACGCTTCAATTGTTGCTATCCAGAGGTATTTTTCCGCTATCGGTGTGCCATGGTCCCAAGGCGACGGGAATGACATTACAATCCGGGTCCTCTATGGGTTGGATGGATCTCTGTAGCGGGAAGTGGGAGACTAAGGGGCCGTAAAGAGCAGAATGGCAGATCACAGAAGAGGGTATATCAGTAGGAAAGGCGTTAGGCGTGTGATCACGGCGAAAGAGATGTACCGGGTCTGGGCAATCCATGATCAGGAACGACAAGTACTTTGCAGCCTGACACTCGCAACTCTTCCGCCCATCAGCAATGCTTCGAAATCAGCCCTTCAACTGATAGCATCATGTCTATCCCACCCAGCTCGCTTGCTCGCTTGCATCACTGCTTTCGTTGTCATTGCCGTGATTTCCTTTCAAGTCCAGGGATCGAGACTATGCGATTTCCATTATTACGCTCGCTTTACATCGGGAACCCCACCACACCATTATTCTCCGAGCTTTTCCTGAATTGTAGACCGTTCCTTCAGATGGCAGTTAAATCGCTGATACCTGATGCATCATGGAGATTAGTGGTCCATTTAGGGCTTCCATGGTGGAATGGACGATGACGTATGCACCGAAGCACCAGACGCACCACCAGCAGGAGGTCCTCTCTTGTTCGGAACCGAATATCTCCTACCCAGATGTTATTCGTAGTCCCAAGCTCATGATTCTTCTCCGTTGCCACATCCGTCATCTAGGCCCAGATATCGCTTTCCCAGTCGCAGTGTGCATGTTGGCATATTTGACAAGACGACAAAATCCATGCACTCATGATCCAAAAGTAGCTCATACACCACGACAACTACACTACCTCCCTTACCGGAGCCATTCCTCATCCAACCTTGTGGTTTCTAGCTGCTGAACGCCGCCTACGCCTCTGAATTTGGTCACTCTCGCCATTCAGATTCTCTACCCGGTCCTTCCATCAGTAACGTCCCTCGTTTGAGTGGGGGAAGGCGGATTAAGCGATGCCTTGCGAGACAGCGGTATTTGTATTGGCACAGCCGTGTTGGGCTTGGGGATTTCGGGTATGTTTGCGTTCTTGACTATGGGATCAATCCGGGGCAAATTAAGAGTAGCGAGACGTAAGTGAGTTTAGTAGACGGTACACGTATATTATCTGAGGGAATCCTCTTGGGATAGCTGAATGTCAGGTTCTGGACTGCAATTTTGCTGCGATGAAGTTCACATACCACCGAGTTCGTTATTGAGCTAGTTGACACTGAGCCTGCCTCCAGGATTTCGTGGTTGTATGATTATTAGCGGCAAGAAGATTTAGACACATTGGATAGTTTGGCTTGCATATGACACTGGTGAGCTCGTCCTGGCTCACATCTCATCAACACGAAACTTCTGGTCCGTCACTGATACCTGGGATATTCGCGTATAAGCTCTACAGACCTGGGGCACGTCTATGTAATGAACTGTGACAATTTACATCGAGAGGGAGGTTCTTTCAAAACTGGCGAGAGCCATGTATCAAGATGGTCGGTGTGTCCAGTCGAAGCCCCAGTTACACTCGACTTGGCCCTCACTCGCTACCTAGGAGTCATCTGTTTTGCTTTGGTGTCTAGTATGTGATCTACCGTTGCTTTCTACCATATGCATTAGCCACTCAGCACTTTCCGCAGTCAACATTATAGTCATGACGATACGTCTTGTGAGTACATGGGATTCGTTTGCTGTAGGTCGCCACCATATTGACTTTGGAAATGTTTAACCCGAGTATACGTTTCAACTTGGGACCGTAAGTCATCCCAGCTCCACATGGAAATTTTCACTCACCGTCTGCTATGTAATCATTTTTCAGCGAGTGTTACATTGTATCCTTACAAACCGTACTCGCCAAGTCGCGTCAAGAAATCATAGCTCTGGTTCTATACCTATGCAACTCAATCGGCTGCAATGCATTAATTATTATTGAGCTGGAACATGTTTAACCATCGTTGCTTTTGACATTGTCGGAGATCCACGTTGACTTTCGCTGCTGATATTGTAGGGTACCCGACATCCGATCAATCAGCGCATGTCTAGGTGCCTTGTAATTGACTAGTGTGTAGACGGCCAGTGTATGGGATCATTAGCTGACACCTGCCCAGTAGTGCAGCGAAAAAAAATACAGTAAGAACTAGTACTCTCTGAATACAGAAAAATTGGGACCTCAACAACGTTACCTATGGTTATGGTTGCACGCGATCGGATAGGCTATGTCCACTAGCGCTAGGAGTAAACAGCCATTCGTACCGTTAGATCTACTTGATGCAACTCCAACAAATCAACGTTTCGCAGAGTTCCTGAGGGGGACCGGTAGGAGCCTTGCCGCAACCATAACCAGAAAAGAGAGCATCGCTTCTTCAGCATTCTGAGTCACAGCCTGTGGGCTATCGCACCGGGAAATAGCGAGTAAGCTCCCTTTTCAACGTATACTGTAGTTAATCAGGCGAACGCACCTTGAGCCCCTTCCTGACAAACGAACGATGTGGCGGCCAAGAACTTAGGGGGGGCACGTGGTCGTGGCGATGACGCTCAGAAACGTGGCTTCATTGGCTGGTCTGAACTTTTGCCCTCTTCGTTCATCTTGCTCGAAGCTCCACACCCACAATATTGACCAGAATGGTCCTGGTTGGTCTTTTTTCTCACCAAGGACTCGTTTTTGATGTTGATTCATGCGCTCAGAATTTGTATCTGTCACCAACGCCCTACCGGATTCTCTGCGGGACAGCGATCGCCATCAATTCGAAGACAGGGAGGGAACCGAAAATGACATGGATAAACGGAAAATAAGGTGTTAATATGTTGCTATTCAGTATCAAACTTGGCATAGATGTTAAACTCACCTGACCGGATAAGTTCTTCATGCCTTATTCGCTTCCGAAGATAATCCTCGGCTATGCTACTGCCAATTATACTCCGCCCACATCAGTGTCTCTATACCGAATAATCACCCGTACCACATTGTTCATCATTGACGACGCCTGATACCGCCTCCTACTCTCGATCCCTTTTACTGTTGGGAATACCCGGTCGGCGCTACTTCCAGTATAATCTCACTCCTCCATAGGTAGTTATTCAACCGTATACCCTCATCCTCGTGCTACGAGTGGTCTACATACACGCGTGCGCTGAGAGAAGAGGTGTTCTGTATCGACTGTGGTGCTGGAGTGGGAACTCGAGGTGTATAGAGTCCAAAACACGGTACGGACGGGCAAAAAGACTAGTAAGTATCTCGTTAAAGTCGTTCTGCAAGCGTAGTGCTTATACTATCTTTGAGAGGCGACTAACTGAGCACCATACGTTCACGAAGACAAGGTATTATCGCAAATTCTATCTACCTGCCACTCACGCAACGCTGAAACGCCCTCTCATGATTCCATGAGTCCAAACGATCTACACCCGCAGTCAATAGCGAGCATCCCAACGCCAGCTTTGTTCGCATTGCGGAGAACTTCAACATCGTCATATTCCGGAGATAATAAATAATTGTTACGGTATGTTCTATTCGTTATTCCTTAGCCTAAAACATCTCTAACGCTTGAAAGACCGACTATCCATCTGAAATCACCCTCGTTTGTGCATACTCACCTTTTAAACGCACGCATTCTCGCCTCACCACTTTTCGCCTCATAAGCGGATGACCGAACTCCAAGCAAGGGCGTCGCCTCAGTGCAACACGCTTTGTTATTTAGACCCAAAATCACATCCATCTCACCCTATGCATCGTATTACACCGCCACACGGGCACCATTTGGCGATCTTTATCCTGTTTGCCGCATGCTGGTGGTCGACCTTCAGCTAGTAGCTGAACGCTCGCGTCGATACTGAGCAGACAGTCGGGAAGCTGCAGCAATATGACTCCGGGAGGTGGCTCAAGGGGTGTCGGTGCTTTTTTCGGATGATTGAGTAGATGTAGGACGTTGACGGAGAGTGGGGATGGCAATTTTGGAGGATCAACAGAAACCTTCCGTATTAATGTTACCTATTTGTATTTCATTCTACAAATTGGGGTGCTGGTGCGATACTCGACTAGCGGAGAAATTGAAATGCTGCGTGCGTATGACTTCGGACACGCGCGGTAGGTATATGGCATGAGGGAGCGACGGACCGAAATAAGTAGTCTCAAACGGAAAAAAACAGATCCAATCATTCACTCTTCAATACGCCGTTCGTCCCCTGGTTCAGGTATTTGATGTCTAATGGGACAACACTGCTTCAGTGCTCAGGCTACTAGTATATCCCTCTCCCATGTGCCGACCGGGTAGTTCATATTTGGCTTTGGTTCATTCTATAGAGTACTTGCACACACTGCGCTCCCCATTCCTGTGTCTATTTGACTGCCATAGGGTAAGGTGGCAGTCTTTTGAAGTGAACTTGTTTTCATCGTCCTTCATCTGAATTTGTCACCGGCATATTACATACCTAGACTCTTGACCTTGTCATACGCCTGTCGAAGCATTTAACAGCATGTTTTATTATCTAACTCTAATTGGACGATGAGCGCACCTCCAAACATGCCACTGGGAAGTTTCATTCATGAAAGCTATGGCAGCCGATTCCGAAAAGCAGTTTCTGAACAGCTTTCAAGCTGTTGACATCAAACTAGAAGCAAAGAAGAGGTATTCACCTATGATCGCCACTAGCTCAATAGGAAGTTTCCGTAATTCAACTTGTTCATTAAGAAGCTTTGGATCACCCCGCACATCCTCTCCTCCTGATGCATCATGTTCAGTTGATCTTGAAGCAAGGACTGAATTCCGTTACGACATCGCGAGGTCTATGTTAGAAGATGGATGACTCATGCATCATACTAGTCCGTCGATCAACATCTCTGTTCACCCCGCATTACCACTCTTTTCCCCTATCCTCACTCCTAGCGGCGCATCTGTTGTAATCCATGATATATTTTCTCCAAATCTCATGGTCATACCTCAATAAATCTTGAACAGAGCACTGCCCCTGGGCATATATAACCAAAATCCTATGAACTCTCAGCCATCACCCCCCATGGCGAGTCATAGCCCCGAGATGCTCTCTGTACTCAATACTGCTCTCAACCATCAAACAACTGTTTCGGTGAGACCTGTGTTCATCACCCTTGTCTCTTCCTCATAATCTTATATTGTGACAGTATCTCGATGGTATGGTCCCTACTGTCGTGATGAATGGATCAATTTTAAAACTAGGAAGCAGTTTCAGCATGCGTCCTTTTTGTATACGACTTTCTCCTCCGTTTGGATTTGGAGGCTCGATACGTCTGGAAATCTCCATGGTCCCTATTCAAAGTTCTATATCTTGTGCAAAGGTTTCTGCCCATTGTGGATATGTGTATCTTTCTTCTTCACTGTGAGTTTGATTTCTTTACACACATGGCCAGGCTTTGACTCTTTCCAAGTAAACTTTGCCACCGAAATGAGCCCACAGGACTGTATGGTGAACTACTCTGTTATGTTCTGTGCGCCTTTCTATCTTTCTGGATAATAAATGAGCTAACCATGTAGACAGATCTCGCGGCCGTGGGGGTTTCATTATCAAACTGTAAGTTGTCCAATTGCATTGCATCACTTTACAGGCTTGATTGACTGAGGTGTTATGACAAGTGATCCAAACCATTCGTATTTGGTGCGCTTGGAGGAAAAACAAATTAGTGCAAATCATCATTACTGCCTTGACAATCGGGTGCTTTGTTGTAAACATTATCGCTGTCAATAGAGTTACAATGTCTTTAAAGTGTGCGTGCTTAATTTCACTTGCTGGCTTATTGGCTGACAATCTCCTTAGTCTTGTCAATTCTGTTTCCAACATTTCGTGGTTGTTTGATCACTGACGGCAAGAACACTTATGCATCATGGATAATATGGCTTGTCTATGACACTGGTAAGCATTTGCCCCGTACCGAGTAGCACATAATTAATGCAAGACTCAAGCTGCATCCCTTCTTATGCTGATCCCTGGGATATCTGGATGTAAGCTCTCCACATCTAGAATACATATATGTAGTATAAACTAATGGTGATTACAGATCAGAAAGGAGGCCTGTCTGAGTTTGCAAGAATCATGTATCAAGATGGTCAGTGTGCCCAATCCAAAAACCCAATTACACTCAACATATCCCTCACTTATGCCTAGGAGCCATCTATTTCATTGTGATGTTCAGTAAGGAACCTATTTCCCCTTTCTACTACATAATTAGCTCACTACACAATCTCAGTACTCTCTGTTATCAACATCATAGTCATGACAACACTTCCTGTGAGTACCTGATACTTGTTTACTTTAAGTCTCCACCATATTTACTTATGGAATGTGTAGTGTGGTTATACTTTCATTCTAGCACCGTAAGTCATCCCAGTTTCACATTGAGTATTGTCGCTCACCATCAGTATTAGATTTGAGTGAGTGTTGCATTGTATACTTACAAGCCATATGATCATTCATATTCGTCAAGTGGCAGCAAGAAATCATAGCACTAGTTCTGTACCTATGTAGCGAATTGCAGTCAGATGTGGTGTTTCCATCTGGAACACATTTGTCTTCATTGCTGTTGACACCATTTGAGATCTCTATGTTGATGGGTATTACCTTTCAATGACTGCCTTCATTCTTGAGTGATGCAGCTATGTTCAATGTAGTCTGAGACCACTAACAGTGGGCATAACAGTCAGTCCAGGCCACAATCCTGGAACCTATGGCCCTGCCTTTTTAGGGACTACAACAGAAGTGCCTTCCATAGTACTGTCTGTTTTGTACCATATTTGAATGGTATGGAACAGAATGGAAAAAATCTCACAGTAAGATGATTTTCTGTGGTAAACCATGGCTGCACTAGCTGAACTTTTGGATGCTATTGGATCAACTATTTTTCACTTCTATACCTACTGTAGCACTCACATGCCTTTGGATTTTTGAGAAATTCTCAGACTGGCAACCTCATTCTCTCCTGGGCCTCACATTATGCACCGAAATTGAAGCCCTCAGCTTCTAGCACGCCGCTAAATTGCTAAATCCCTGACTGGGCAATCGCCCATCACCCACTTTTCGACAAGATGCCACCAGTGGTACATGTATATATGTACCTTATGCATCCCCTTTGATAGGTCCCAGAACCCGTTCTTTCTTTGTAACCGACAATTTCCTGAAGATACTCAAAAACGGGCCAAATGAGTCCAGATCACCGGTATTGGGATCCAGTAGTCCATTCACTGTCGTTAGGGTCTCGAAATGTTCGTCTGGACCTTCTCTACCTGATATCTTACTTCATTCCTGAGATATAGCCTGTTCTACCTTTACGCAGTGCAAAGCTGAAGAGGCATCTAAACTGACGCCGGTGTTGGCTTCCAGAGGTCAGTATACCCAAGTGAATAATTCAATGTATGGATACATACCTAGTCAACCATAGACCACCCTTTGATAAGCCCACCGTACACTTGTTCTCGTTTGACTCAGTCGTTTCTCTGACATTCCCGAAAACCAGCAAAACAATAGAAACATCAGTCGGTGTCGGCCTCCACTACTCCATTGAGCCTAGTAAGTGTCTTGAAATGTCCATCTATATTCTCTCTACATGAAGGTACCCTGTGTTAGTCAATACCTTGAGCCATTGTTGATATGGCCTTTGAAACACAACACGCACTGCCTAGCCCTTAGAGAGGCCTAGCAGCACACAGTGCCTCATTCGCACATGTCAGCAAGTTGTGTATTGAGAGTTATTCAATTTTATCACTTGTATTAAGTATACGAACGAGGAGAATGAGTCGGCGAAAAACATTTTATAGTGATATCTACCTCTACATGTACAACACGTAGATATATCCTCTGTCGGCTGCAAAATGGAAGTGATAAGTCAGTAGCGTTAAAAAAGCGAGACAGAGTTTGTTATGCACCTCTCCTAATTCAGTTGCACCTTCCAGATAATAGCTGCAAGCCTCAAACCATGAGAACAGACAAGAGACGGTCGGCGATGACGGCGGATAGCACTCTTCGAGATTCAGGACCCACCTGCCTTAGCAGATGGTACCAATATTCTTGCCTGCATCAACAGACAAGAATAACTCACATTCCCGCCTTAACAGGAACGTGAACGTCGCGGTAAGAAGAGAAGAGAAGAGGTTATGTGATTACTAATTGGTCGGTTCCGCAGCACTAAGCGCCTAGGCGCCTTTTTCTATCTTTTCCTCTTACCACCACTGCGCCCGGCAACAAGTTCAAACAGGTTAATTTTTCTTTCCCTATCATACATTCCATAACCAATATGTGTACACTAGAACTGTTACAAGTACTCAGGCAGTGGAAAGGGAAGGAAAATATTGGGAAGGGTGTGGGCATAAGGTGAGTCGACATTTCATTTATTTTTTTCTAGTGTTCTGATCTCTCCCTCTTCATCTTCAGGTTATAATACCCACCGCCGCCTTTTCTGGCATGTGATCGCCTTCCCACATCCGCAATTCCCGCTGATGGCACCCCCAGCACCTGCAATCCAATGCCTGCGCCCAATGAACCCAGACATTACGTCCTGGTACTCTTTGGGTCACATAAAACGATTTCGGCATCAGCGGAGACCGGTTACGCCCTTTTTACACTGTTCGGCGCACATGTAACACCTCTCCTCCTCAACCCTCTGCTTACACATACTACATTGGACCCAGAACCTCCCGAAGCCTCTGAAGACTGATACAATGACGAATTCATCGTTGTCATAGTTCCAGAGGCTATAGAAGACCCCTGGGTTCCAACTTTGCAGCAATAGCCATGTGCTGCAAAGTGGAGATGGCAAAGGGGGTTAGACGGAACGAGGATATCGTGCGGTCTCGCCGATGCCACCACGATGTTCGGCGACCTCGTGGGGCTCTCGAAGGCTTGCGTAGACGTCGAGCAGGTGCGACATTACCGTCACACCAGCTCTTTCATCTCTACCACCACGACGGCGGTAGCGACTTCGAACAAGGTATTTATTTTTATCTTTTTTTTTTCCTTTCTTCAACTTATACGCTCTTTCTAGGATGCCTTACAGGCCGCATAACGGGTGGAAGGATGAAGATGAGGGAGGGAGAGATGTTGAGGTTCAGGAAAGCAGGTGCGTGCCCGAAAACTAACATTTTTTATTCTACTGACGTATCTTCTTTATTCCGGGTTTTCTAGACCCCTTTCCTTCGTCTCCAGCGCTGACGATATCTATCATCGCCGCTGAAATCCTTGAAAAACATGCCGCATCATGAATTTCTCCCAACACCAAAGTCGATGTCACAATCACGCCAGAATCACCAGGATCTCTCTTTCGGAGGTTCTTCAACACCCTGAACATGAATATGGCCTCGTATAAGCTCGCCGAGCTCATATTTTCATCGATTTCGGCGCTCCCATCCCCCTCTCACAGTATCCTTTTCCCGGCTGTCATCGTCAGCGCGCACAGACCCCAAACAGCCCGTTCTGGGGTTATTCGAGCTGCCGAGTTCGAACCTGGTGTTAGCTTAATCCGCTGCCGCCTCCTTTCCGCTGATCGCCGCATGCTCAACGTCCTCTTCTCCTAATCCCTCTTACTACATCTACGAAGCTGTTACTAAGTTTCTGCAGTCGGACGGAATCATGATTGAGAACTAAATCTTACTGCGGCAAAAGATCATCTGGATACTTGGAGTAGGAACGGGGGCGCAGCCGTTTCCCAATCAGTGAAACAGTTAGGAGGTATTTGGCTTCAGGGGGATAACGGCGGGGGTTTTACGATTGCTATCCAATCAGCACACTGGCAGCCAGGCGGTGTGGAAATCGACATGTTCGCAATGGTTTTTTCGGACCGGACAAATGGTGTGAACAAAAGGTCGGCTTGGTGAGTTACACAGCTGGCAACTCCGATTACGCCCTCAAGCTGTGCACTCTTCATCTGATTGATTCGAAGCACTAGGTATATGTGGAGCATACAGCAAGAAGACCTCAAGCAATTTTCGGTTTGATAGAATTTGATGATATGACGAATACTCCGCTAATTCTGCCTTGAGCGAAATTGACTACTCGAGAAGGGAAATTGTTAGTGTCGTAAATTGGTGATTTGGGAGATTATGAGAAGTCAGATCAATTGTCCATCAGTAAAGAATAAGTACAGTTTTTATAGTAGATTTTGTATTTTATGTATGAAATATGTATGTGAGTTGGTAATTTATATGAGACGAAACCAAGAGACGAAACATGTGAGAGTAATATGAGAAAAAGGCCGAAACGAGTCCGAGGATGCAAAAACACTATTTCACGACAGTTAGAACGGACGAAGACAACGCATATACGATGCACACGATTGAGTCGGCAATTTAGACCACCGGGGACCACGAACAAGGATGCAGCACTGCGTGCGAACGCGAGCAAATCCTCTTTTTCTCTTACCACGATGATCACTGACATCATGCCGCCTTCTCGATTTTCACACAGACTCCTTTTTCATCTCAATATATCTGATAGGGACATACGATTGAACAATCTTCCTTCCACAGCCATCTGCCAATCATGCAGCTCCCATCTCGCCCATATCCAAGCACCTCCGCACCAGGAACACTGTAGCGCCTATCCATCCGGAATACCCTCACAGCAAGCCCTTTTTGCTGTATCTCGTGCGAACGCTCGAGATCCAGTTTGACTTCTGCCCGGCCAACAATGATCTTTACACATGCTGACCTCAAGACCGGCATCCGTGCTTCCAGCATCGCCTCAAGTACTCCACTCTCGGCGCAGGGACTGTACAGCTCGAGTTGCAGATGGTTCAGCTGTGGTATGACCGTTCTTTCTCCACATCTTGTTGGATATCAAATTCAAGGCTGCGATGGAACCTTGCTGTAACGGGGCCATCCCGTTATGGTATATCTCCGCCATTGCATCTTAGTTTTCACCCGTTGTTTATTTTTATTCCTCGTTTTCTTGACTTTTTACCGTCACTATCGTACTACTAGTCTTCGCATCTCGTCTATTCACAGAATGGAAAGAGGTCCAGTCGTAGGATCCAGTCTGAAGTTGAGACACTTACGAACAATTAGTTAAAAGTAACTAGGGACGGCGGAGGTATAACAGTTTAAATACCTGGTGAACCATAGTCTTCATTGAATGTAACACCAGACGGAAACGAGGCGACATACAAACCTCGCTGACCTGAAGCTTTATAAATCACAGAACCAAACACAAGAATATTGACGCAAGTCTTTTACCAAACGACCCTGATACGCAAATATATCGGCTTTTTCTACTAGTTCCCCTTGCTGCGCAGCTAAAAAATGTGCGTCAATAGAAGATTCACGCTAAAGAGAAACACGCCGTGATACATGACTGCGTCGTAAGAAGTACGTTCGTCGTCGATGATGGGTGAGGCTAGGGTAGTTAGGCGACGAGTATTTGTCACATGCTGATCATGTCTTCCCTACGTTGTGCTACGTTGATTCTCGTCCTTCTCGAATTTGCACAGTGTGTCCAAAGTGTGAACGTCTCACTCCTTCAGTTTTCCCAAGGCTCTGAGTGTTTGAAAACGGGAAAGGTTAAAACAGTGTAATCCGAACACTTTCATTGGCCAGAACCCACCAGATGACTCGTCCCTCCCACGTAACACGTTGCGTCATTTTTCCTGATTCCCGCTCACGCACGTTCTTTCCGATTCGAGTCCAGAGGTCTTCCGATTCCCGAGCCTCGGCCGTTGTTCACTTCTTGTCTTCTTCACCGACCTCGATGGTTCATATCTCTGCTGAACAGAAGGCGTCTTTTGAACGCGATGGGGTATATACTTGTTATCATTTCTGTCTGTTCTAAATGACCCTTTTGTCCACCAGTTTCTCATCCTACCAGCAATTTCTGAAGGAATCTCGAACAACATAGTAAACTGGACACACGAGATAAAGGTGCATAGTGTGTCCCTTTCTTCGTACTCGAAATATTAACGTGCCACAAAGAATCTTCCTCACCATTCAAATGCTTGGATGCACTACGAAGAGATCGATGCCAAGGGACAACGCACCCTCTGCCGAACGGAGAATTTTGCAAACTACCATGACGGATTCAACAAGTTGTTTCGGGGGGATGAAATATTGGGCATCCTTGAACAGCTAAGTGGGGAGAAAATGGTACTTTTTAAAGAGAAGATCAACTACAAGGTATGTTTCGGATAATGTCACCCGGTTTCATCTCAACATTTCGACTTGCCAGGCGCCTTGGGCCGGCGGCTTTCGACCACATGTAACGCTTCATATTATTCTGGATGAAGAATACCGCTGATATATAGCATCAGACAGATTCCCCTGCATGTAAGGCTTTGAATATTGCTCATCGTTTTTCGACGTCGTAACGCAAAACGATTTCAATCTTTCAAGACCAGCATGTTGCCAACGTGAAGCATCTCAGCAGTCCGTAGATAGCTATCCCTTCTCATAAATCATCACTAATACATGATGGAAACAGTTCTTATGGCTGCCGAGCCTGCTACCCTCGACAACGGGTGTCTCGAAGTGAGCGGCCTATGAGCCTTCCGCATTTCCTCTTTCAAGACAGGGAACGTACAGGTAGTAGCTGGGTCTCATAAGGAATCGGTTCCTATTGGCAACGACAACTGCATTGAAACTTCATGGTGCGATAAGCAAACTTGGGTAGGTAAAGGTTACTTTCCCGCTTTTCTCACCTGCTCACGTACCTTTCCATAGACACCCGTTCCCCTCAAAACCGGCGAGTTCCTCATATTTGGTTCTTACCTGGCTCATCGTTCTGGGCCAAATAACTCCCCAAACGGTCGAGCTGCAATTGTATACGCCTTTCAATTTCATGTCATAACATCTTAATAATGTCCCGTCAGTACGCCACTTACAACGCCGTCTCTGATGGCGGCGATAAACACGATGCATATTATGCTGACCGGTAAGAATCTTATTTAGTACCGAGTCGGTTGCCTCCTTGACTGATTTACATGTTCCGACGCAGTCGCAAGAATTGGCCACCTACTGCTGACAGAGTACCGGGAGAAAAGTATGCGAAAGGTGCAAAGGTCTATGGGTACTCTTTCCTCACTCATGCGTTTTACTTTTCGTCATTAAGGCTAATCATTTTTTAGCTTTGGGTCCCCGATGTTGTCCGTCGATGCTGAGTCGTACCGGGCCATGGGACTGTAGTTTTTTCACACCTGACTGCTTTGAATAATATAACCTGTACATTTTAATTAAAGAAATTTGTTCCATTACATCGGGCACGAGACCAAGCGGCCGTGAGTTATATTCAGTCCAACACGGTACTTACGCATGGTTCCAGACTTTTGGTTATCAGCGGAGAAGTGACATCAAAGCACACGATTTGGGGGCGCTCCTTCTAATTCATCAAAACATGTATCTTGGGAACATGATGTAATGTTCACATAGGAAACTGAGGTCGAAAGTACAGAGGAAACGAGCGCAAGGTACTATGAAGTACAGTCTTGGAGATCTAAGATAGAAAACGGAGATTAAATGAATGTGTAGCGCGATTCAGGATTCGCGAGTATGAATCTAGAGTTCGTGAAGGCGTGACGACGTGATGGTATACAACAGCAGGCTCTAGGTACAAAAAAAAAAAAAAGGGTGAGATTCACGTAATGAAAAGTAGTGAATGTAACAAACTTTGAACAAATGCGGGGAAAATCAGCGCGGCCAGCGTGCTGCTAGATTACTCGTCCAGGTAAACTAGACGCATCCGAGGGGTAATATCAATAAATACCCAACCCTCGTTCTGAGGGTTCGTACGCTTCAGTCTTCCAAATACACTCGGAAGTCGTGGTCTTCGAGACGTTGGGGTTATAGGAAAGTCTGGGGAGGGTGAGCGTGTCTCGGGTTTTGGGACTTGAGGTGTATCCGGTCGCCTTGGGAAGCGGGATAGTGATGATTGACTCTTCACAGTGCTCGAGTCGGCAGTGGAAGGTCTAGACTCGGATATGATGCGGGAGCTAGTTGTTGTCTTCCGATAGAACAAGGAACTTGTCAGCTGGAAAGGCTCCGAGATTACCGGTCGGCTTGATTGTGACCGCAACGTCGCGTTCAAACGAGGTCTTATTTGACCAACATTGAATATTTGAGGAAGTCGCGATGTTTGTGTATCGTCGTCCTGAGGTACCTCGGGTGTTGTGAATGGGAAAGCGTGTTTCGCATCTTCTGGACTGAAGTCGACATTGATATAGTTCGAGGTTGACGTAGTGGTGGTAGAGAATCTTGAGGGCTATTGAATCTTCTTAGTCCAGCCAAACAATGGTTTATGATAAACGACTACGCACGAGATGTGGCTCACACTCTGGATGCCCGTTTCCAAACGCGTCATACTCCAAATTCTCGTCGTCATTCAGTGAGAACGAAAGCTGCGAGGCTTTATGCAACAATTGGCGACCAGATATGGTCGTAAATCCATGATCTGGATCCCATATTGCGGCGAAAGTGAGTGCAGTCTGAGGCGTGGCGACCCGCTGTACTCGTGGCTTTGGAGTGAGGATTACACAAGCACTGTCGTGAGAGTACGTGGATTCCTTTCATTTATCAGTGGGGGGAGAGAGAGAATACGAATATTAATATACACACTCGGTCTGAAATCTCTTCTAACGAGGGGAGAGGCTTTGACTTGGATTCCTCGAAATTCGGTCGCCCTGGATGATTGTCTTGTGCCTTGTAAAGGACTTGTGAACCGATAGTCGCAGGTTCTGGGGATGACAGAGAGCTTATAGTAGGGATAGAGGACGGGAGTGCAGTATTTGGAGTAATATTGCTAACATTGTGGTTGGCGTTTTGGTGATCCTGCGGCGTATTTAGAGGAGCGCGGTAGGAATAGGTCTCAGACTCACAGTATCTTGTACTGATACCGTTACAGTCAATCCAGGACGTTTCATGACGCGCTCCTTCAGCGACAATTTCGAGGCCTCGACAAAGAAATCGGTGCTGGGCGTGCCAATCAATGCAGGTCCAACATGTAAGCACAAGGACTCACCAACAAGCACAGGTTGATTACCGAGGTGCTTCGATGGGCAGACTAGGAGGAGTAACGGGCTTTTAAGGAGACGCGCTCTGTGCCTGCAGAGAGAGAACGAAAATGAGGAAAGAAAGAGACGCAATAGGAACAGATCATGAGACCCCCGGACTACTTCTCGCAACATGGCCTTTCCGTGGACATAGCGCAGGGTCCCTGTGAGGTCTTCCGGGGTATGCTGTTGGCATGCCTTCGTAAGAACTAGACCCGCTCTTTCGGGTTCGGCAGTTGTAGCATGGGAATGATGCCGCCAAATAAAAAATTGCACAACTTTATCCCAATAGAAGACTTACCCTACTGCATGATTCGGACTCTAAGAAGCCAGAGTGAAGCATGAACGGATTTCAGCAATTAAGGTGCTGTTCGCGTAATCATCATCGAACCATCATGGCGAGAAGGAAAGGACCAAGAGCAAGGATATTGCGTAATTGACACGATCAGCTGGCATACACGTGCTCAACCGGGATCACCGAGCAGCGAGTGCATTCAGGCGGCAGCAAGGCCAATCAGACAGAAATACAAGTCCGCGTCACAGTTTAAGATCTATACATCCTATGATACACTAAGAGGTAGAAAACACGGAAACATAGTACAGTCATTCATTACGCGACCTGCGCTTGGTATCGGTATGAAACATTGTCAACCAGCAGCACACAGGAACTACTTGGGCGCAATCTCAACGCAAATCCACTGTTCGACGGGAAACCTTTTCTTCTTGTAAGACAGTGTCCTACGAAGCCTGGAGATTGAAGAGCACAGTGGTTCCTCGTGAGGCTGCGGCTCCAAGTGGTCTGTGGGTAGAGACACCTGATGGTCAAAAACTTCGCGTCGCAGGACCTCAGACGGGGGCGCAGGAAGCTCTGCAGGTCGCCGCTTTTTCAAGCGGTTGTGGCGATGACTTGGAGGGTCATGCAGAAGGTAGCAGATGTGATCCGGAACTTCTGTAGGTTCCACTTTAGACCATGTTGAAGCTTCATCGGTCCCGCTGGATGAAGATTGAGGGAGCGACACCCTTGACGTGCCCTAGGTTGGAGACATTAGATCGAGAATAAGATGCTTTAGAGGAATAGCTCGCACCCCAGATACTTCTCTCTCGACGGTACTGCGCATCGGAAGGCATTCCACTTCATAAAACCCTTCATCCGTCACTGATTCCTCTTCTTCGTTTCCCCTATCAACCTTTAGCTTCTTTGCAAATGATGTCCGGGGATCAAAGTCGAACTCTGGACCAAGCATCTCAAAGCATGAAAAGTATCGGTTGTTCCGATGAGCCTTTCCCATCAACGAACCGCGTAAATAGACATCTAGTTCGCCCAGTGTCGAGGAGGTTTGGGTTCTTCCAAGTCTGAGTCTGTCGCTGGTAAAGTTGTCCGCAAACAACCACTCGTGGTTATCGCGAAAGTATTGTAGAGTGGCCGTGTTTTCGGAATTAGGGACAGTTAACTGCCCAATAGTAAGGACTTGGGAACACGCGTCCGTGGGTGACACCGCAGCACTGTCGCTTTCGCCCTCTCCGAGGAGCTCCGCGCTGGAAAACGCGACCATGTCATCGTCAGGATCCCATACTACTGCAAATGTCAACGCTGAGTTGGGCGGAACCACGTCGGACCATCGACATCGGGAGGGTGACGCGCTCGTTGGCGGTGTTGAGTGGGGAGGGGTTGCACTCTGCCCTGAATGTCAGAAAGAGCATCTCAGAAGGCGATTTAGACTCGCACCTCGCTAGCAGTTGGTGTTAAAGGGCTTATAGGAGCCGAAACGAAATGTCGAGTCAGCATTGGGGGCGAAATGACACGATTTCTGAACAAGGGCCTCCCAGGAACAAAGAAAGTCGAAATGTCTGTTATCGAACAGTCAACCTCGAGTAGCAGAAAGCAGATAGAAGAACGAGAATTTACGAGAACCCTGCGACTTTGAATGTACAGGAAGGGCTGATAACCAGTGGTGAGGAACTCGCGGCGGGGGAGGGGAGGTGACGGTGAAAAGGAATGAGCGAAGAAATTGGGTAATCCCTCATGCATAGATAGAAGCGTTTGTGTGAGAACCCCCATCACGGGACTTTTTGCAGTGATAACACCTATAGGCGCGCGTTTCGGTGAGAGGTATTCGAGTCAATCTTGACACCTGACGACATCAATCTTAATTTTCATCAGTGATGACCTTCCGTCGCGAGGATACCACGCGTTACTCTGAGGCATTTTCTGGTAATCCTTTACGTCCAGTCCGAAGAAGGGATAATAGAAAGTAAATTGAGCGTACCAGAGACGATGGCATCGTCGATGAATATTCAGACACGGGTGAATATGCTTAGAATTAGTTGCTTTGGGAAATAAGCGTCCCGTCTGTTTGCCTCGTGGTGGACAAATACCGAAGGAAGTTTAATGAAAACTTCGGCTATTGCCAGTCTTTCACAAAGCAAAGGTGATGGAGTGTTGCATCGGGAACTGTGCAAGAGGCACATGGAAAATCAAGGGGCAATGGACGATCCCCGCTCCCCGGAATGACGTTGAATGTGGGCACCAGAGGACTGCACTTCGCGGGACCGTCACGTACAGAACCAGGAACGTATGCAGAGAATATTGCTCGAAGGCTTCAAGGCACTAAATTAATCGAGAATTTTGACCAGGCACACATTAGGCTGAAAAAGAGATAGCCTGTGATCGAAGAGTTCCTATTCGTCATCGTCCCCAAGATTCTTGAAAACATACCTCATCAGATGTTCAGGCCACAAACAATGACCAAAAACCCTCACATCCAGCACCGCAAAACCGCCACCTCGAAAAGTATAACATGTACCACACAGCTGGTTGCTTTTGGCACGCCACAGGGAAAAGCAAGCTCCACTTTGAAGTTTGAATGTAGCGCAAGCGAAGAAGGAACAGATCAGAACTTGGTTCTCCCGAGAGCGAGAGCGATGAAATCGACTCAACGGACTGAAGGTTTACTTTTGAGGCGGGCTCTACAAATCCGCTAGATATCGATGAATGATTGACGGTCTATCGAAGGATCTGGACCACCGCCAATATCGGCACATGGGGGAGAAGCGGGGACATACTCAACATATTCAATATTGTTCCGTTGGCAAACTGAACGGATAATAGTAGGTCGGAGTCAGAAACTGACCCTCGTGTTGGACGGGCAAGTCCTGATAGGCCTGTGGCTTGAGCCTCTCGGGGATGTAGACAGCATAGGAAGCTCAAAGAAAGATGAATTCTGATGAAGAAACATATATCTTGACAACCTTGAGAGATAGCTCCAAGGACCCCATTAGCACCGGAAGAACATCAAGAATTGGGGCTATAGCACTTCGTCCAGCAAAACGAGGTCGCTATCTTGAAAAGTAGAATGGGTACCAGGCGGATGGTAGTCTTCGGCACGCCGCAGGGACAAGAAAACCCCGCTTTGAATGTAATGTACGTCCTGCAAAGAAGAGGAAATCAGAACTTTGTTGTTCGGAAAACTACTCTGAACTCGGATCGACGACTGGAAGTTGACATTTAAGGTGGGGTCTCCGAGCCCTCCTGCAGTGGCGCTAGATTAGCGATCCATTGATGGCTCTGGACCAAGACGGGTACCGCCTAACGGACGAAATCGGGATTGAACACGTACAAATTTTCAAGCAGGGTGAGGGTGACGTTGGATGTCAGACGTGGAGAAATCTGGCGGCGACGAGGTTTGATGGACTTCTGATTTGAGGCGTTCGGGGAGGAAGAACGCTTTGACGTCGATACTCTTGTTGCGCTGTGCTAGCAGTCGAAAATGACGTCCAAAGTATGTACCTGAACATCCGTTAGTCGTGTCCCTGGTAAGAATGGTGTCGGTGCCTACACTGTCGAATAATACACAGAATACCAATCAGTGAAGAAATGGGCGCAAAAGCCACGCGACATTCAAAATTCCGTGCTTGCCTTACTCGCCTTGGCAACATTCGATGTTTCGCGGCTATGAGTCCCTGTACCATCTCTCGGTAACATCGAGTGATCTGTTTGAACACTGTATGAACGTGGCATTCAAGCGAGAATGATATATTTCTACCCAGAAGAAACGAGCGGAGGCCGCAGTAGTTGTAGGTAAACGAAGCTTGACCACGATGCGAGTACAGTCAATGGATGAATTGTGATTGCCTGGCGATGTCAGAAGAGAATAACCCTGGTTATCTGGAAAACCAGAACAGTTGAATATTCTGCGAAAGGTAGTGAGTAAGGTAAAAACAAAGCATAAGGAAGTGAACGCCACCGGTGGCTCAGTGGCGTGTGCTCAGGTTGCAAATTAATTAATCTCTACGTGCCTACTTCCTCCGCAGTTCCCCTGAATGACTCAGAAGCGCAGGGGATAGGAAGTTGGACGGACCTTCGGGTATACTGCTTAGCTTCGTCCCCTTCAATGCTTCGAACAGAGGCGAGCAATCAGGGCGGAGAAATGTACATCAAATTCCCTTCACACGTCAGGTTCTCTGGGGTTTCCGGTGAAGCATGAACTGGAAGTTCCTGCAAAGGGGAAATGAGAAACGAGGCATAGGCTCAGGCAAGGTATCGGAGAGGTGCTTACCGTGGTTCCCGCATAATGACGTGAATTCACTTTGACCCTTGGAGCGGCTGCATCCAGTGCCATCGGACAATATGGAGTGCATATAAGTCTAGACGCGCCTCGACCGATGATTTACACTTTTTTAGATTCGCAGTCCTTGCCATTCCTTTCCCGGACACTCGTATCACACCGTTTCACCGCGTGGCAAGAGCACTGAATGATCTGATTCGTTGTTGGACCATACGGGGCGCCTTTAGAGAGGAAAACGGTATAGACGGAGAGGGTGCATATGAGATACGGAAATCAGCCGAGTTGAAGGAGGTGAGAGTCTTGTGGTGAGTGAACGAAGTCAAGTTCTGTTTCCAGCTTGCAAGGATCGAGACCCTGGTAACCTCGATGGGACATAGGTCCGTGGACATCACGGGATCAGTCCCGCCACCTCAGCAGCGTGACGGTCCTAATGTCACACTGCTGTTCACTCCCGGTGAACAGCTCATTCAGGAGCCGCAGTCTGATCGTTCCTCCCCTCTATCCTCTCCCACTATCGTCGCAGTGCTGTTGGACGGTCCTTACGGTCCTTTTTGACATCAAAACTTTGTATCTATACCCACTCAATATCGCCAGGGAGATTGCATACCAACCACATAGGCATCTTCCCAAGTTCACGCGCAAAAAAATTCTCAGAACGACCTATACAAGTCTAAAGGCATAGGAAACCCCAGGAATGTCTTCAGCAGGCCTATCTCGGCGTCGCGTAGCAACTTCTGCCAATGAAGATTCGGAATGGTCGTCTATGGGCGGTGATGATGACGAGAGATCCAAGAGAAATGGATCATCGCCTTCCGGAAGTACAACTCCTCGGACAGCCGTATCTCATGCAGGGTCCGCATTTGAAGGAGGAAACCGAATTGCATTTGACCCGAGGGATTTGGAGGATGTCGGTGCCGAGGAGAGGAAGGTTGGCGGAAAGGTGCCTAGATTAACAATCATGGAGGAGGTTCTACTGTTGGGGATTAAGGACAAGCAGGTGTGTACTTTGGCCATTATGACGAACACAATACCATCCACCTTTTCTGCTCAATTTTGTCGTGTGAGATGCTGATTCTGCATTGCGGTTCAGGGCTACCTTTCGTTTTGGAATGACAATATCTCATATGCTCTACGTGGTTGCATTCTGATAGAACTCGCCCTACGGCGCCGTATTGCGCTCGTCAAGGATCCAAACCGTCGCCGTCTACCACCATCTGAACGGCTAGTAGAAGTTTTAGACGACCGACAGACTGGGGAGACTATACTGGATGAGGCGTTACGGATGATGAAGGGGCAGCAGGATCCTGTGAGCCAAGGAGGCGGTGGAGAGAAAATCAGTGTCAACAGTTGGATTGACTTGTTGAGCGGTGCGTTATCATTCGCGTGACTGATAGCGATCTCAGTAAGGCTAACCACGTTTCATGGGGTCAGGCGAGACATGGAACGTCCTGAAGATCGGCTTCCAGCTGAAACAAGTCCGGGAACGACTAGCAAAAGGCCTAGTAGACAAGGGCATCCTTCGCACCGAAAAGCGCAACTTCCTTCTCTTTGACATGGCTACACATCCACTCGCCGACCTCAAGGTCAAGGAAAACATTATTACGCGATGTGTTTCTCTCCTCACCGCCACGACGTCTGCTGTTCCGCCATCAGCGCTTGATAAGGAAGGAACGCAATGCCGTGTTCTACGGGCCGTTTGCCTAGCTTGTGCAGCGTATACTGCTAGCGTGTTGGACAACGCCTTTGGCAGACTGGGCTACGAGGAGAGAGAAGCAGCGTTCGGGAGATGTGATGACATACTGGCCGAGTTTGCATGCTGGCCATTCGGGAGCTCCTCGGGGATGGACTCTGCTGCATCTCCCAGGCGACGACAGAATAGGATTGCCACAGGCAGTTCAGGAGACGGTTCGAGAGAGAGCATCGTTGGGTTGCTGAGCGAGGTGAAGAAGGAAGCAATGTCCGAAGAAGACTTGGGTTTTGAATTAGTCGCTGGGGTTTTGGAGGTTTTGAGTAAATTGGATTCCCTCATCTGATGGACTTCGAGTTAAATGTTGAAACATTGGATGGGCTGTACTTGCGGTCGAGAGTTTCTTCTACTACTCTTTTTATTCCTTCCTTCGTGGCCTTATCTCCGCGTTTCTCCCTTTGCTCTCATTCACATATCTGTCTAATGCATACTCTCCCTTTTACTCGGATATCAAAGTATTTTATCGCCTTTTGCCTCTGCCGTCGCATAATCGTCAACGAGTCACCAGGTCATTGATCCACGAGCGTTCCCAAGACAACAACCGTCAACAACCCGCCGCCTTGCCTTCGGCTATCATCATCTTCGCTCTCCTCATGGCTCAAGCTCTTATGGACGTTTCTTCAGCTGAACGAGTCATCGATTCGTTATTCACTATGCTCGAGGATGAAGGGTCAGTTTCTGACTGAATAGTCAAGCGCCGTCTGTCTTACATACTTTGGACCTCTTGTTGTTGTATTTCCGTTCGGTGAGCAGTATACGCCGTTTCTCATGACTTCAACCCCCCAATCTCGCAACTTTCCAGGTGATCAGCCAAGGTGATTACATCGGAGAGTCCATATCACAGTTAGAACACTGCCTTCAAGCAGCACATTGTGCTCGATCATCAGGTAGGTAGACTTCGGACCGGTGATCACCTCTGAAAACTCAAAGGTTAATCCGCCAGGGTCGAGTGATGAAGGTACGTACGCTGTCTTTAGAAGTGTATAAGGTCACCCAAACTGTCCGCTTTCAAGTCGTTCTGGCAGCTCTACTCCACGATTGTGGACAAATGTATGTTTTATCCCAATGCCACGAAATCCGATTTACATGCAGAACCTACAGACTTCCGATTGAAACACTCAAAGCGGCCGTTTCTTCTTCTTCGGACGTTCAGGACA
The DNA here is from genome assembly GCA_001466705.2 of Moniliophthora roreri. NCBI lineage: Eukaryota > Fungi > Basidiomycota > Agaricomycetes > Agaricales > Marasmiaceae > Moniliophthora > Moniliophthora roreri. The sequence continues at coordinate 65,596 of LATX02000253.1, forward strand.
TGCGTCTCTTCTCCGGGATCTCCGTGGGTCGGCATGGTCACGAATACATCGGTGCTCAATACCTCGAAGCTCTCGGCTTTCCCCTGACGATCTGCGAGCTGGTTCGGGACCATGTAATCGCGAAGAGATACCTTACGGCCGTGGAAGAAGGATATTATGCTAATCTTAGTGATGCGAGTAAGAAATCTTTGGAGTTTCAGGTGCTTCAGTTTCATCTACTTACCCCAGGTCAAGGCTGTATATTACTGAAACTCTTGCAGGGCGGTCCTTTCTCCCCAACCGAGGTTACCGAGTTCGAGCACGATCCGCTTTTCAAGGAGAAGGTCATGATGAGAAGGTTCGACGATAACGCCAAGGAAGTTGACAAATGGGTGCCTAGGCTAGAGTCGTATCGAGACCTTGCAGTGATCATCCTTTCTCCCGCCAAAGTTTGAGCGGACTTTGTACCTTGAATGGTAATCACGACATCTTCTCTTTCCAGGGCGATGAATCGGCCCAGAGTACTTCAGGCTTGGCAAGCTCACCTGAGCACAGGCTATATCACCGAAACCAGCAATCCATTTCTTCGACGCCTCACGACTACACCATTATAATTCAACTGTCATTAACTTCATGTTGCCGCTGACTATGCCAATGTACCTGTCCAGCAAAAAAACGAGGAAGAGCGCTCACATTGCGCGGCTTACCGTGATACAGGACATAAATAAACGTCACTCGTGATTGATGTGTTTCGAAGTATTCCCGCGTCCCCGACCAGCGCCAGCCGCTAGCAGTGGGGAGGCACGGAGGCCGTCAAACGGAAAGTTTAAATCACCATATCGCGAGTCCTGTGCATGAGCGTCCACTCCTTGTTCCTCTACTGACATACCGGAACAGCAAGGGAGTAGGACGTATACGAAGATGCGACGTTGTCTGACAACATTCTCCTTATAAGGACAGTATCATAACAGCTTCTTAGTCTCACACACCGCCATCACAGATGTTGACTGGTGTTGATCATGATGCCTGATGTGTCTCGGTCTGAAGTATCGGGCATCAGAAAAAGCGTCCGACCACGTCGCCCAGATCCGATATTAAGTGATTGATGCTGGTTTGCTTTTTAACTCCCTCCTCGCTCCACTCATCACAACCTTACCCTCCTCTTCATGCCTGTCGCTACAAAGAAGATCAGCGAGAATGACCCTTTCGCTCACTTCCTACGACCCCCAGTGGGAGAGACGCCCATAGAGAGGGCAGAGCGCTTACAGCGAGAAGCAGAGGCAGCGCGAATAAGCGCAGAGATAGATGAGGCAATAAGCAAGGATCGTGCGCAGCAAAAGAAGGATAAAGATCTCATCAAGGTGTTGTTATTAGGGCAATCCGAGAGTGGTGAGTCCTAATCCTCTTTCCTTACTATTCCTTCGCTCATTCTCATCACAGGGAAATCAACCACGTTGAAGAGTAAGAGTCGTGTTTCACCTCCCTTGTAACAACTGCTCTAACATGATTCGCGGTCAAGATCTCCGGATGGCCTATGCCAAAGAGGAATGGCTTCGAGAGAAGGCATCATGGAGAGCAGTTATCCAGCTCAACCTCATCCGATCTATCAGTGTTATTTTAGAAACGCTCCGTGCCGAAATAGAAGATACCCCATATGTCGACGAACCTGATCCGCAAAGTGAAACTCCTAACCAAGTGGTGGGCCAACAATCTCCAGACTTTGCATTAGCATCCCCGGTGTCCCCAGTATCCACCAACAGCGGATCGAGCGGATCAAGCGGAGCTTCCGAGGCTTATGACCCACGGATTATTCAAGAGGAGCTGGCCTTGCGAAAACGGGACGTCGAGGAAAAGTACCATGACCTGAGGGATCAGTTATCAAGACTGAAAGCTGTAGAGATGGATTTGAAGAGAGTTCTTGGCGCAGGCACGGAGGAAGTCACGAGCATGGAGATGGATGATGAGAAGACGGAGGTATTTGTGAGGCCATGGAAGTGGCGAGAAGTCTTACGAGGTTCTGGGCCGAAGAGGCAAGGAGACATGGGGAATGACATGGTCGCAATGAGACAAGAAGACATAGCTGCGTTGGAGGCAACCCGTGCTATTGCAAGCTGCAGGAATTACATGCAGTTATTATGGAACGACGAAGGTGTTCGATTGGTGTTGGTAAAGCGAAATATTCGACTGGAGGAAACAGCTGGATTGTGAGTATTACCTTTTTTCACGTTCCGCGACGGTGGCTTCAACTGATGGCATTGCCCATGTCAGCTTTCTTGACGACATTGAGCGTATCGCTACACTGGACTATGAGCCCTCGGATGACGACATCGTTCGCGCTCGGTTACGGACGGTTGGAGTACAAGAGTATCGAGTATCATTTGGTAATCCTAGTAAGCAATGACCCTCTGGTCTTCCTTTCTCATGACGCTAATCTTCATTCCCATTCCTAGGTCGTGGTCTAACTAAAGATCCAATGAGCGATTGGATTTTTTACGATGTGGGAGGTTCTCGGACCGTGGTGAGTTGTCTTCTCTGCCACACAATTTTTGTAAATGAGCTATCGCCTCACTTCGGTGTTCAGCGGCATGCCTGGGTCCCATACTTTGACGACATCAACTCGATCATCTTCCGTGAGGATCATTATACATCTTAATCACTATCTAATATACTGACACGATTATCCTCGCCGACTCGCCTCAGTTGCACGTACGTCTCAATGAATCACATTGTTCTCCATTACTCACAAGTCATTTTCGTAATAGCTATTTCCGCGTTTCCTGACCGACTCCTCGAAGATCCTAGTGTTAACCGCCTCCAGGATACATTCACCATATGGAAAACCATCGTTTCATCCAGACTCCTCGCCAAGACGACATTGGTGTGCTTCCTTAATAAATGCGATCTATTGAAACGCAAACTACGAAGCGGAATAATGTTTCGGGATTATGTGCCTCCCTTTGGGAATCGTGCGAATGATACCGCGACTGTTGTACGATGTAAGTGTCAACTGCTCTTTTTTCAAATTTTCAAAAAGGCCAAAGATTCTAATAATCCCATGATTGAATAGTCCTTAAAGACTGGTTCCGGGATGTAGTGTTGAAGCATTCCGCTGACCCCAAGCGAACGTGTTATCTGTACCCTACATCTGTCACGGTCAGTCGCTCAATCGACCATCTCACGATATAGCAGGGCTCATTTTCCAATGTTTTGAATAGGATACAAAGGCCACAGCAACGACGTTAAAGACGGGTGAGTAGTAAATAAAATCTTTTACTTTTTTTTTTGCCCTGATTGATATCATCCTTATCCTAGTGCGGGATAGTATCGTTCGGGAGAATATGATGAACGCCAGACTCATATAATTTCCACGTTATCACTACATGGTTCATTCACATGGTTCCTTATATTATACTATAGAAACATTGTAATTGCATTTATTTAATAGGATCTACTCGTTAAAGATCATATGTTCTATCGAATCATGACAGTACGGGATAGGTTGCGTAATGAAGAACCTAAGATAGAGCGCCCCGTGAGGTTATTCGACAGCCACATAGGGAGCTCGAGTAAGGGTATCATCCAGTGACGGTGACACCTCATCCTCAAGTTCTTCCATCGTCGCCTATCAGTCATGGCCGAGGCATTGCGGGAAGTGTTGTTGCAACAATAATGGGGTGGAGGGGTACTGGAAGTTACAGGTGCTGTAAAATCTCCAATGTAAATGGCTCGATCTGGGGCGTCAGGTACCCGTTAAAGTGCCACCAGAAATAAGGGGAAGCATGCAGTATCATAACGGTGGCGGTAGCAGCTCGGTGGTAATACAGACGCTATCGTCAGTTAAGACGGGAGACGTGTTACTGGCAGTGCTGGAGACTGAAAACGTTTGATACACCATCCGGCGTAGTACTTCTTGCGGACGGTAGGTAGCGGAAGTTTTCGTATCTCGCCTGAGGTGAAGAAGGTGGCCTTTGTGATGACGTCGTAGGTGATGATGAAACTTGACGAGAATACGATAAGCTACAGAAATAGGTAGCGGTGATAGCTGAATAGTGACTGGTCTTGTTGCTGACAACGACAGTCGGTTTGCGATTGCGGGAGCCACGGTAATTACGTGGCTTGTACATTCAGCTCTTGCCTCTCTATTCAGCCTTTCCTCAACCTCTACTTCGCCATGACGACGACAGAGGCTCAGATCCCAGCTGTAACACCCTCGTGAGACAAAGCCCAGACTAATATGTCAACCAAATCGCACAAAACCAGCAGTCTTGTTCCAGTTGGCATCAGATCATGTTTATGATTCCACCTTGACAATATCTGATGTGAAACGGTCAAGACCGGAGGGACGGGGAGCGTTATGGCATTGCGTAGACGAGCTGCCGAAGTAGGGGGAGGGGGGGGGCGCGAGTCGTTGGGCCTTGCAGTGATGAAGCTAGAAAAGGCTGGAAATGCTTTCTGAACAACTGACGAGAAGCATATCCTCTACCGCGATTCACCGAAAGACCTTGGGTAGCGGGTACACCTCGTAATACCATCACCTGGAGTCGTCGCGGAAACGTGCACATGGCAACCAGCAGCAGAGATATCTGGTGCTCTTGGCTGAAGGTGACGTTGATAAGATGAAAAAAAACCGGATGGTGAAGAGTGCACGGCAAGCACGACTGCTTGATGGCAAGGTTTCTACGGTGACAACTACGACTGGAAAGCAGAGGTCTGCAGTCGTTTTCCGTGTTGCGCTGCATCGGAATGGCTGGGATGATCATCCATCCGCCCTTGTTTCCCCTGAACAACGAGGTATCTGGCATCGTCAACTTCACAACTGTCATCTGAGAAAGCAGGCGGCAGCGGTGATTCGACGGCGAGCACTATCGGTTGACGAACTTCCTGTCCTGTCCTCTCTTCTGAATCAGGAACCCCTTATCTTCTCCACCTAGCGAATCATTCCCGCCTCTTCGATCACAAAGCCAGCATGGTATCGCCGAGGCACACCGCTACCAACATGACCATGGACCACAACACTGATGGATTATAGTATCAGGGGTATAAAGCGCCGTTAACCCATAATCCGTGATAGTGAAAGCCGGCGAGTCGGCAAGGAGACTGCAGTGCACGACGACGACAACGACGATAATGGAGAAAGCTTCCAAAAGAACCATCTTCTTCCCACTCCTTCCAATGTCGAGGCAATAGCAAGAGTCTCACAATGACCTGATTGGGGAAAGTGAAAGACGCCCTAGGCATTGAAACGATATAAAGCCAAACATGAGAGACGCTCCTCAACGCATCCTGCCTTCCATGCAACTGCGAGATTATACCCCCGAGACGTTGGGAAATGGAAGAGGTATTGTAGGACCCGGCTGACAAGGATCAAAGCTACACCTCCCAGGTTCAATATCTCCCACTCCCGTCTCTTCCTTCCCTTCCCTGATTAGCATGATGACCAGCTGGCCGTGGAGCTCGGATATGAAGTGCGGCGACGAATATTAACTGACGTTAGTGCCAGCTAGACGCGTAATACATCTCCCATGACAAATTATCGTGTCGGGTGCAATATGGGAAAGAGATGGCCATTGAGGGGTGCGAGTGTGAAACTGGATTCGGCGTACTCCCCCCCCCCCCCCCCCCCCCCCCCCCCCCCCCCCCCCCCCCCCCACCAGCTTCGGCCGGGGAGAAGCAGGAAAGTATAACGAACACCAAGGCGCTAGGTGAGGTAAGCAGTGTCAAGGACACTACTAGCCAAAGATGAAGGTTCCGAACATGCCACAGGGCTGAGCACGTCGAAAGGCGTATAGAGAGCATCGAATGCTCAATGTTGAGACAGCCCTGAATATGGGCACATGGCGGCATCATGCATCATGACCAGCAAGGGTAGCAATAAGTGGCGGTCGTAAACGCTGATTACCACCAAAGTGAAGAGATGAGCGATGCTGGTGGCGTTGGCAACGACGGCGGCCGCGACAACCATTGTCACCGTAGACGGAGGTAATACGCGGTCAAGAGCCAGAACCGTGATATTTGGTAAAGTATTGACTAGAAAAACCAAGGCTACCAGCACTCGGTAGGAGTAGTACCTTTCCAAAAGCTAGCGTGCTAAGCATCTGGTTGCGGTACCGACCGACACTGGGTAGCGGGGAGCGAGCCGAAACTACGGCAGTACCAAGAATGCACAATACATTCCGAGGAATCAACGCGAAAGCGGCTGCATCGTGTGGATGATAACGAACAGTGGGGCAACCAGTCCCAGATCAGGGAGAGTAAGCAAGCGTGTGGTGATATCGTCGAAAGGGCCGGGGTGGTGATGAAGAAGGGTGCGGGAAACGCAATTAAGCAACGAACAACGCGGCTGGTAGCAACGAGGGATCTTTGGCTGCTCCCGCCTTCCGTATCCCTCCGAGTTCCGTCTCCAAGGCATGCCGCTTTCGTTCAGCATCACTGCAATGTCATGAGGAACGTTCGGGTAGCCTCAAAGGTGGTAGTACGTTGCAAAGGGCCAACGAAACCGCGAAGACGTGTGTGTACACATCCATACACAACCCGAGGTGATCTATAACTGAGCGGTCACTTGTTATCCCGCGAAATGTCATGTAGTATCCATATAATCGACGAGCTTCAACACCGCGGTCAGCAAACGTTCTGGCCCAAGCGGGATAGCAATAATAGCTCGCTTGGCTAGAACTTGTCCACGAAATTGCAAGGCGATCTGGGGCTGACTAGGCAGTTGGTGTAGCATTCATTCTGGCTCTAGGCTCCTTGGTAGACAGCCAGCGAAGCATCCGCGGATCACTATAGGAAATCTGACGTCAACACAACTGTCAGCGAAACCGCAAAGGAAAAGTGTTTACTGGAAGACGTACCTATTGAAGGACTATCCAGGTAACCCTCGCTCTATCCTTGCCTGGTCCAAGTCTCTCCGTCGCATCGAGACCCCAGGGAGTTAGAACGGTACTTTTGAATACATTCCGTCTTCAACTACGAATGGTTGAGGCAAAAAAAGACCTTGAAAATTTCATCTGAGATTTGTACGATTCGCTGGACCAACCGAAATGAACTTACCAGAGCCTATTCGCTATAATCAAACTCTTTATACCATACTTGTTGGAGAGTCAAAGCACTAGGCGTAGAATGAACGATTTTCAAGGACCAACGGGAAAAAGGTCGAGACCATGGTGGACGTTGTAAAAGCTGACAATGCGAAATTGGCGCAACTCGCGTCATAAATAAAATTTAATCACGGCGAGGTCGGAGCCTTCGGCTCCGGCACCGGCACGGTTCCGCTCCGAACCTAAAAGGCTAGCTGGCAATGGGTTGACCCTGGACAACCCTTGAAATGCCGACCCCAAAGACAAGTAAAACTGCGCTAACAACTGAATCTTGGCAGCACAAAATGCACACTCGACTTTAAACGACGCACACTAAAGAACGGTCGGAAAGAACCGTTGAGGCGGGGTACGGAAAATGGTTTTTCTTATTTTGGAAGGTTTTCAATCCACGTGTGGCGTTGACTAAGCGCCGCCTCTGGGGTTTGCTCATCCATCTTTTTTCCATCTGAACAGTACGATGGAGTTTCATCAGCGGTGACAGAGTCCTCGCGATATTCGGTGCATCTAGCCCATACAGATCTCCCAGGTCCTTGGCCTTGCAGCCGATATCGTCAAACCGCGGCGTATCACAAAGGGTAAGACAATATCAGTTTAGAGTAACTTGTAGCTGACTTACGTACCACACAGAGCTCTAAACTCCTGGATAAGCGGTCTAAAGTGCTATGGATCGCTTGAATGTTCAACCCCAAATTGAATTGAATTGGAAACTCGGCAACACACTTGCTTGATATAGTGAATACGTTACTTTTTGCCCTTCTATCAACGCTCAGGGAGAAGGTCTCTTACAGTGGCAACTACCACTTCGCCTCTTGTACTGTTGGTCATGATCGGGCTTACCGATCAAAGCTCCAGCAAACCTGTTAGCAACCCTATAACGGAAGTCAGGTGAGCGGGATGAATGTCCCAAAAAGTCTGGGTAGCTCACCAGTATAAAAAGAGACCCCAAGTCTGCTCCATTCTTTGTTCCTCATTCGGCTCCCTTACTTGAGGATGCGGAACATCTTCTCCCTTATCGTGACTGCTGCTGTTCTCTCCTCAGCACAATGTCCTTATGGCAGCGGCTCACCATCATCACTCTCTCGTCGTGCCACCGGTGACGATGGCTTCCTAGATCAGTTCGTCGTTGACGACTCTGACTCTTATACTACCACCGACACTGGTACCCCTGTCGACGATACTCACTCCCTCAAAGCCGGTGCCCGAGGTCCCACTCTCCTTGAAGACTTTGTTCTCCGAACAAAAATAACGCGCTTCGACCACGAGAGAATCCCGGAACGAGCTGGTTTGTTCTTCCCCATTTTTTTCCCTCTCTGATCCGAATACTGAATTCGTTCCTGTCCTCTCCGTCTTGTAGTGCATGCTCGCGGAGCAGCAGCTCATGGCTACTTTGAATCTTATGGCGACTGGTCCAATCTCACCGCCGCTTCATTCCTCAGCCAAGCAGGAAAACAAACCCCGATTTTCCTCCGTTTCTCCACCGTTACTGGATCCCGTGGAAGCTCGGATACAGCTCGCGATGTTCACGGATACGCGTTACGGTTTTATACCGATGAAGGAAATTACGGTGCGTTTCTTTCTGCTTTTATTCCCTGCACCACATGCTTCCGTATATTCGCACTCTCCCGACTCTTTCACAATTCACAGTTCACAACTCCCCGACTCCTCCGCTCCACTCCTTTCCTTATCAGTTAAATCAAAACCTTGACCCTGACATCAATTCATTACTCTAATTAGACATTGTCGGCAACAACGTTCCTGTCTTCTTTATCCAAGACGCCATTCAATTCCCGGACCTCATCCACTCCGTTAAACCTCGGGCAGACAACGAGATACCTCAGGCCGCAACAGCGCATGATTCCGCCTACGATTTCTTTTCACAAAATCCTTCCACTCTCCACACTCTCCTTTGGGCGCTTTCGGGACATGGAATTCCCCGATCATACCGCCATGTTGATGGGTTCGGTGTCCACACCTTCCGCTTCGTGACGAGGCAAGGAGAGAGCAAGCTTATCAAATGGCACTTTAAGAGTCTCCAAGGCAGAGCGAGTTTGGTTTGGCCAGAGGCTTTGGCATTGGCAGGCCAAAACCCCGATTTCCATCGCCAAGACTTGTTCAACGCTATTGCAGCGGGACAATACCCCGAATGGGAAGTAGGCGTGCAGATTGTTGATGAAGAGGATGCGCTGGCGTATGGATTCGATATGCTGGATCCGACCAAGATATTGCCAGAGACGACTGTTCCTGTTACACCATTGGGCAAATTTGTGTTGAATAGGAACCCGTTAAACTACTTTGCAGAGGTCGAGCAAGCTATGGTGTGTATTTCGTTCTCTTACTTCATCTTTGCCATCAAGCAAGTACTGATGGAAAGCCTTACAGTTCTCTCCAGGTCACGTTGTCCCAGGTATCGACTTCTCCGACGACCCTCTCCTCCAAGGCCGTCTCTTCTCTTACGTCGACACCCAGCTCAACCGAAACATGGGTTCGCCCAACTTTGAACAAATCCCCATCAACCGTCCTCGTAACGGCTTCCACAACAACAACCGGGACGGCGCAGGCCAGCAATTCATCAATTCCAACATCAACCCGTACACGTTCAACACTCTCAATAACGGATACCCTAAACCCGCTAACCAGACTGTCGGAAACGGGTTCTTCAGCGCACCTGCTCGTCGTATCGTAGACGCACAGTACGTTCGCGAAGTATCACCCACATTCATCGACTACTGGTCCCAACCACGACTATTCTACAACTCCATCTTACCAGAGGAGAGACAGATGGTCATCAACGCCCTTCGATTCGAGTTGTCCCATGTTCAATCACCTGCTGTCAAAGCCAACTTTGTCAACCAGATCAACAAGATCGATAATGATTTTGCTGTACGCGTTGCATTGGCTATCAACGTCGAAGCTCCTTCCCCTGACCCCCAATACTACCACGATAACACCACGATCAACTTATCCATATTCAACACCACCCTCCCTACACTCGCCGGATTAAACGTCGGTATTCTCACTACCACATCCACCAACTCCTCTTCCTCTCTCGAACAAGCAACCTCCATCGCACAATCCCTAGCAAGCAGTGGCGTCAACGGCCTAGTCATAGCCGAAACCCTTTCTGCTGGTGTAGACACCACATACATCTCATCCGATGCTGTTCTCTTTGATGGAATCATCGTATGTGACGGTACTGAAGCCCTCTTTTCCGCCTCAGCATCGACTTCTCCATTATACCCACCTCAAAGACCAATGAATATCGTTCGGGATGCTTATTACTATGGGAAACCCATCGCGGGTATCGGTGCTGCTACACAAGCATTTACGAGCTTTGCAACGGGTAGTCAGCCAGGTGTGTATATGACCAATTCGACTGATGGAGATTTGAGTGGGTGGATGGGTCAGTTTGAAGATGGGTTGAGGCAGTTCAAGTTTTTGGATAGGTTCCCAATGGATGAAGGTTCGCAGTGAGGTGGATTAATTTTTATCTCTCGGTCTTAATTATTATGCTATATATATCATTTTTAAATACACGCTCTTTTGTGATCTTTATTTTTGACTCATTACGAATAAACTGCGTAGCTTTTCTTGTGACTCTCGGAGTTCTGCACTGAGACTTTGATTCTTGATTCATCGAGCGCATGTTGAAAATATGCGATCCATCGCATATGTCCCTTTCCTGGTATAGTACCCTGAGCTAACATAAGTTGGTTGGTTGGAGATGGAGAACATGACTCCTTGGAGTTTTCTCCGAGGACTGGAAGCAAAAGAAGGCGGTTGCTGATATCTCTACTGGCAACGAAAGAATCATTTTGTTCCATGAAATAGATTTACAGTTTGTCGGAAGTAATACACCCATCTAAATGTCTAATAAAGGAACGACTAATCCTAAATATAGGAAAGATCTAAAGTAATGCTGTAGGGTATCGAAGGCTCCAATCATAAGGACATAAATGCTCCGACGCTTACAAGAAGCGCTGATAGCCAACTAGCATACGAAAGCCTGCGAGCACCGTTCGAAGAACTAGGCCCGGGCTCCCCAGAGCTGGGGCCTGGGTCACCATCGTCCGTGGAAGCAGAAACTGAATGGAGAGTCTCGTTCTTGATGAACTGGGCAAATATCTCCAACGCTGTCTTGGGTTGGTAAGCTGGCTGTTAGTGCCCGAGTTTGCCGTGAGGGCGTTGCAGAGGGCGCCACATAAATATCAAAAGGTTGAAATGTTGAATGGGGAAATCGACAAGGGGACAGAATCCGTCGATGAGTTCACAAACGGAGATAATAATTAGTAATCGAGAACGTACCAATGCGTGCCCTGCCCCAAATACGCGTCTACGGGGATAGATAACGTTCAATAAGTAAACGTGGAAAGGTCCCTCGGTGATTGATTGGCAGCTTACGCAAACTGGAAGTTATCAACCACTTTATAACTCGCCACTGGTTCTCCGTCGATGGTCATATTGGTGAATGGAGTATCTCGTAAGGTCTTGTTACCATACCACTCCATCGCGATCATGGATTCGTGGACGCCGAGCCAGTTTGCTCTGTGTAGGTGAAGACGTCAGCATAGAAGACCCAAGGGGGAAATGCGGTCGATGGAATACATACTTCATATCCGCATCTCCGACCTAGATCGAGAACTATGAGCATTAATTCAGTGTGAATAGAAAGGAACGTACCCAGATCAAGATAGGTAGCTTACTCTCCGCCAGCGTTGCAAGGGGCGGCAAGAACGATCTTCCGGTCTGCATAAATAAGGATAGTAAGCTATCACACCGAGAAACCCGACTGCAGAAGGTCTACTTACTTCGCCAGACTGAGCAAATCTAAATTTGACACTCGAGTCACACTGATCAAAGGTCCCTTTCTTATTCCCGTTTAGCGACACACCAAGCTTGTCTTGGATATCAGGAAGTCTGATGAATGTCGCATAATCAGTCGAGGGACCCTCGTCGTCGTCGTCATCAGAATCTTCTGGAGATGTGCTGGAGGCGTCTACGCGGAGGTCATCGGGGTTGCGTGTGCCGACGGCAGGTAGGAAGACGCCGTAAGTCTAGTAGATGGAGAAAGTGGTGAGCTCGTGAGAGGAGACAATGAAAAGAGATGATTGCGAAAATACCGACATCCAGGTGGTAGGAATATGAAATATAAATGAGGGAAAGAGACGCTCACGCAATTCACTACAGCATCCCTACAAATCCCATCAGCTTTGCTACTCTTCTCTAAGCTATAGCACTCTCCGATCTGCCCTTTACAGCTATTCTCGAATGCCTCCTCAATGCTATCGATGACACTGGCGTTCTGTAGAGGCCCGTAACCGGGTGCATCGCGTGCAAAGTCTACTGTGGTCTGGAATTGAATAAGAGGATCGTGTTTTCCGCTAGTAACGCAGGTATTAGCACACAAAAGCAGGAATGAACAGAAACAGCTACATACTTGTTTATCATCAAGCCTGACACAACCACCTTCTGCCCTATCAGCTCTCCACTATCGATTAACTTGTTCTGTTCATTGAAGTAGTTGATGAACACAGGTCCGAATCGAGCACCATAGGATTCGGTGGCAAGGATGAACTGTCTTGATCTGAACTTGCCAAAGGTTGGGCTTATCCAAAAGGATTGGAGAGTCTGCCAAACAAACTTGGCGGCATCATCTGTGTTGTCAATCTCTTCACCGACAGAAAAGCCAGCGCCGAAGGGTTGGTCTAGGTAGAGCACTGTGAAGGATTCTCAGTCAGTAAATGACCCGAATGGAAGAAACGGGGGGCGCGCGCACTGTTGCTGACGTTGTTCCAGCTGTATGGGTTGAAGTGGGTCGTGTTCTTATCCGTACTGACTGTGCAGGGGCCATTTTCATTAAACAACCCTATAGAGGAGCTACAACCTTCATAGGATCGTTAGCCGGGCATGGCAGCATCAAGGATGTGAGTAACCTGGTCCTCCGTTGAGCCTGCAGAGCAAAATGTGACTGGATGCGGATTCTTCGAGAGGATAAGGCGTACCAAAGGGTAATCGGTGCAGTTTCAGGTGAATGACGTGCTTCAAACATCCAGAACCACTGGAATATAGTCATAATCAGCTGCTGCAATCGAATGATCATCAGACAACGCACCATAGAATTCTTCTCGCCCATATTCACATATCCCGAATACTGACGCACTTCATCAACCGTTTCGCAGATTCCAGAGTTCGCAATAAATGTCAGATTTCCCTCTGTGAGATATGCCAATGTTGTCGACGCATTCCACAGAGAGAGTAATACAAGAAACGTGCATATCCGCTGCAGGACAGAGGGTAGCATGAAAGAGCGAGATCAGGGATAAAGGAAAGACGAAGTGAAGGAAGGGGTATGGAACAAAGAAGATTGGATAGGGACGTGCGCAGCTTGATATCGTGGGATGCGTGGGATCATTCTTCGCTATTGTGGCAGGATTGTCGTGAATGGATAGCTTTTTTGCGCCCGGCAGCAACATCCGATAAGTAGCCGGTAGAACATGATTGGCTCGCCTATATACTGTACTTATACGTGTGGAGCTGATCGGAATCGTCGGATTTACGCTCCAAGGATGCTTGGGTATGGTGCTTCGACTCCAGTGGTTACTTTCCGCTATTCTTCCGTTTGCTCTTCTACGATGGAGCTGAAAACTGTTGACGATGATAAGAGTGTGCATCCACAAGGTGTAGACACTGGAGAGGGCCGGGTGGTCTGGCTATCGCGATGCCGAAGACGATGCTGCTGGTTCGGGATGAGCTAACTACGTACACGGAAATGTAGACTACGCGCCAGAAGCTCATGCCAGACACTGCCAAACAGGCCTGGAACCTCCGCTCCGTGCCCCGGTCCCCCTACTACAACACGTTGAATTGCATGGCGATACAATCTCTATACAAGCAAAACCCATCATCGTGATGGCGGCCGCTAAGCAACTCTAGCGAAATTCACGTACATCTGCCCTTCGCGGCACTAATTATATCTTGCCGATTAAAACCTCCATTTCAAGTGGGAAGAGCAAGACGAAGAGACCAGCAAGAGGCGTACGTCAATCTGTTGCATATGGTCCACAGATACGAGACAAAATAGAATACGGTACCATTAGCAAGACACGCTCTTGTGGAGTTTTGCAAGAGAGCCCAATTTATGGCCTGTGTCAAGAATACTTGCTCCAGTTTCGTGATACTTGCTTCAACCGAGGCTAAAAGCGTTCCGTCTCATTGTGGCGATAGGAGCGACTTCGGGTCCCGATAATAGAGCGCACTGTGGAGTCTGAAATACAGTAAACGTGCAGTAACGTTATGTGAAACGGACAAGTCGTACCCTATTCTAGTCGTTCCACTTTCCTAGAGGGTATCACCTAGACGTGTAAGGACGCTATTGAGCATACGGGTTGGGTGAGCAAGTCCGAACTCGACGTACCAATTTCGATTTCGCGATTTCACCATTTACTCCGCGATCTCCATGCGCATTTGAGGATTTACACCGGCAAGCACAAGGGTACTAAATTTGATCGTTGTGGCAACTCATGGGCGCCATCCTCTACTGCGTCTTCCTAATCTGAGAAACGTATCCTAAAAGTTAATTAGCCGCCACTCTGACAGGAAGCTACCGTGAACTTACCTTCTCGTCGCTCCACAGAAAGCCATGGTATTCGACAACTTGATTCGTAACCCAGAATGGACACAGAGTCACTTTGAAGGTAACAGCATCTCTGTAAATAGGGATTTGATAGCACAGAAATGTTGAATCCGAAAGTACGAAGAGCATAGCTGCTCCTTGCAATTTTGAGCAATGAAATGTCCTCCCACACCAGCTCCCGGTTCGCTGATGCGTGTTCATAGAGCCTGGGAAGCATTAAGGGCCTTATAATGGAAGAAATGAATCTAGATTGACATACCTTATTTGCGCGACCAGCGCTACAAGGCTACTGGTTCCCTTCGCATGTCCCGCTGAAACATCCAAGCATGTTATTATACTCCTCTAGTGCCTCGAGAGCCCAACAGGCGGACGCATGGGAGGCGGCAGGCCGTCAAACTTGAAGGTCCGGTCACCTTCACCGCCAGGATAATCCTGAGCCGCAAGATCCACAAATTCATTTTCCCAAGCACTGGATCGTTCTCATAGACCTAAAGAGCAATGAGCACCCGGTTTTTTGACAAGAAGGTAAAATGAACATACCCTGTCCTCGTCATTCCTCACTGACGAAGCTACGGAAGCCGCGGTATCTATCAATTCTTTCTAGAGTCCTATAAGACTTTGGCAGCGAGCTGAGTAACTCTCAAAGCAGCTCTACAAGCCCATCCGCTGGCCGGTGAGAGGTGGTAAGGTGCCGAACACGGAGGCAGGCCCACGAGCAGTCGGGGCTGCGCTTTGATAGCCTTTGTCCCGCCTGACTTCTTTCTCGCATCCTGCGAGAGTAGAGACTCGCAAGGGCCACCTGAGCGACGTTGAGACTCCAATAGTAACATGAATGACGAGGTGAGGGTACCTTCCCACCGTCGTTGACTCCATGGCGCCCAGCAGGTTTCGAGGAGAGGCCTAACCCCTAAGTCACCTGCACGCCACTGAGAGGTAAGGTGCGGGAGGCGAAGGGGAGGTTGCAGGACCCAGAGTTGTGGTGTCGTGTTCGTGTTCAGCAGCCGAGAAGTGTGTACGATGAATCATATTCGATCCCGCTGCTGCCATTAAGCCTACTGGGACGATATACGGGGTGTGAGGGAGAGGTCGTGGAAGTATAGGATATAACTTGTCTGCTTCCGAATACCTGGACACCATTGAGTACTTTTCGATAAAGAAGCGAACTATACGTGCCCTCGATTGCAGCGGCTGGGCTCTCGCTGTTGTTTGATCCAAAGCTAGAGATACTTTGAAGGCCAAGAGCATTGGACAGAGTGATATGATCTACGTTTCAAGGTGAGGATACCATCTGCGTAGAAATGTTAGCAAAAGAACAAAAATGAGGCACTGAGTGAACCACGAGCTTACTTAGGTATCTTCAACCTGCAGAACAGTATCGGGCGCACTTAGAACGGTATACTCAGCCCACAAGGGCCAATGAGAACGTACCCTTGCTTGCTTAGTCTTCGTTCCTGATCTCGGTATTGACCGTCTCTTCGCGAGACTCCGAGAGTCAATGAGGTACAAACGACGCTTGCCAGCCAGAGAAAGTTGGGAAGGGGAGCATCAGGTACACAATAACGAGCCAGCGGCAAGACTTTGCAAGCCAACCACATCAGCTCGAGCTCTATCGTTCCGATATAGCTTTGCATTGGAGAATATCACTAAAATCAGCAAGAGATGAATATATAGGGAGACATGACAATCGCAGGGGTGAGCCCGACGCGACCGGTGTGTTGAGGTTTCAACACCTTCAGTGTTCACGATGAAGCCCCGCTGGAATAATATCTGAGTAAACAAATGATTAGCATAGCGATTATCGCGCACTTGGAACGGACCTAAGAAACAAATATGGACCCTGATCCTGTAGAACCAGCATTCGGCACTCCCTCTGATCTCGATCTCTCTCCCCTTCCGCCTTCACGGACCTTCTACAATCCCGACATCTAAGTCCCAAACGTTTCTGCCTGGGCATGAGGCAGTTCAAAGGGCAGTCACAAATATCCCGTTTTACGCAGATTCGTCCGCTGATAGCGGATGTACCCACAAACGTCACCATCGAATCTGATGCAGAAACTGTCGCTTGCGGGTACCCGGAAGCATGGAGAATACGGGTTAAGAAGGTGCGACTGGTTTCCTGAAATGCATGGCTATCGTAAGGCGGACGGGTGCATCGACGGCTCGAACAGCATTATTAGTCAAGGGTGAGTACCCATTCATCAAAACGGGATGAGCTCACTGAGGGCCCATGACATCCAATGTCCTTCGTGTCCTCTCAAAGCCCGTAGCTGTAGATCATCTAACCAGGTGTGAAGTTTGTTAATATATCAAAGCTACCAAAGCAAAGCTGAACCTAATCTACAACCAGTCAACATTGAACAAGTTTTCTTCTGGGCGAAACAAGAGAAACCGACCTACCCATGACATTTGCGCAGCCACGATATCCACTTGGTTCTCCAAAATCATTATAACCGGCCTTCACGATACTCCTTCTGACTTTGGGTTGTCGGTCTTAATAAGGGCAGTGGACAGAACAAGGTTGAGACCGATGCTGACCGAGAATGAAATTAGTCTGTGGCTGTGCAGCCACGTGACGTGATAAATTAATAATCTTAATGATCTTATCTCTTCTCTTTCCCTTCTACCTCCGCTTTGACGTACGCGAGCCTCTTTCGTATCGCAGTCTAACCACCTCCCTTATTGCAAACACCTCAAGCTTTCGTGCTGGGTAAGGTAACTATTTTTAGCGGATCACCCGGTAGGGCAGATGATACATCCTTACAGAAGACGCACCATACTAGACTTGGATTCGCTAAGCTCCAAGAAGAAGCCGAGACGGCGCTAACCTGCAACTACTACGTTCGAAGAGTCTATTGAAGAGGCCTCACTGCTTCATCCTGTACTCTAACGATCATGACACACCTCTGGCGTCTATCGCCATAGATCCTACCCGACCGCGAGTCTCTTTATCAGAACGAAATGGGCCGCTCTCAGAGATCCGTCGCAATGCTTTTATCAACCTAAGATTGGCTTAATGCGACTGCACATGTACCTCGTCTCTCTTCACAATGATATCTTCCCTCTTGGTCAACGTAGAATCTGCATCGACTTTGGGTCCTCCTTCACTCGACGCAACAATCCAATCGAACGTAGGCCGTACTTTCCCCACAAGCCTGAGGATACCGGACTACAACCAGAATATGGATGAGTACGAAACTGGTTTAAAAGGCTTATGAAATCACATTTCACTCGATCCCGAAGCCGAGCCAGCCCATTTTTATTTGTAGGTCTCATCAGCGGCGCGCCAGGGGATCCATTGGAAGGCGTCGCTTAAGGTAAGACATTCTCGAACCATGCTCTGCCCTCTGCTTAGCAGCGACTGTTATGAAGCTGCTAGGGAAAGAGTCCGAAGACTCTGGCTCAACTGGAGGAGTGAAAAGACATCCCTGACCTCTTTAAGTGCACCAGGAGGGTTTATGAATCATCGAAAGGTATATATATCACTTTCTCAGCACTTGTGCCTCTCACCTTTGTACCTAGGCTTGCACATACGAGCATACCGAGTAACCGAATGAAACGAATAAATACAAAATATTCCTTCTAATCGATAATCTTGTCAATACTCGCATAGTCATCATTCATCATTCGCCCGTGATTTTGGTGAGGACTCTATTCTCGCGCTACTCGTGTGGGATGCCCTTTTCTTTTCCTTCATGCGACGATTTTGAAACCAAACCTGAAGTAGATTAAGTATGGCATAACAATGACAGGTGAAGTCCTACCTGGATTGACTTTTCAGGTAGAGAAAGCTGGGCAGCTAGTTCTTTCCTCCTAGCGAGATTGGGTTTATGATCCTGTTCAAATGCACGCTCAAGGGGCTTCAACTGTGCACTTGGATTTCTGAGTTTCCGTCGTCTCTGGTGGCTATGATAGGTCCGTTTGTTGATGTCTTTGGGGCCATCGAAAGTAACCGGAGATATCTGCTCCGACACAGTGGGAATATCTCCTGTTACTTCAGGATTTCCCCACAGATCCGGGAAAAGGAACGGCAGCGGCGGCAACGGGGGACCAGTTGACGAAGACGTACTATCTGTTGTTGATTCATTATCGTAGAGATCCATCCGTGGCCAATAATCGAAGGGAGAGAAGGAGAAAGATGATGGTATCGAACGGTCGAGTGTGAATGCGTCTTCGTTATCCTCATCTCTACCATGTGTTGACTCATCTGACCCTGCCCAAAGTGGAGCCAAGGCAGCGGCGCCTATCTCCAATCGAACTATGCTGTCCAAACAAGCCGAAGTTCGACACTCTATATTGCGATCCTCTTTATTCACTTCACTTTTAGTTTGGATGGCTTCGGTGTACACAACATCTGTTCAGCCCGTCAATCTTCGCCGATCGAGTACTTTGACTTCGGCTCGCACCTTCGTCAACCACAAATTTGCAGCGGGATAGTAGTTGTCGAATAAAGTTGCTTCCGTCAGATACTGACGAATCTGAGGCACACCAGTCGTCATCATGGGAAATGGCAATATGGACGGATTCCGAGCCATGATATGCGGCGCTGACATCGAACATCAAGTTGTTTATCACGTCGCAAGGATGGTACAGCTGAAACAGACAGGTTCAGCCAGAGTGGGATTCGGAAGAACTTTCCTCACTGAAGGTCTTTCCCAAGTCGTCCTGTCATCCAGCTCCAATGATTCTTCGTCAGACGTCGACGACAATTCACAGCTTCCACTGTCCTGAGGTTTGGTACCCCCGCCCATCGAAGATCCAGAGGCATAACTTGGGGTGTGTGGATGGAATTCCATAGCATAGTTAGTTGAGAGGCCACTTGCAATCAATGATCCGATATCCAAAATGCTCTCTGCCTTAGCACGACTTCCTGTGATATCCCGCACCTTGACGCTTGACTTCTTTCTCCTCTTCGACACCTTGAAACCCCGCAGAAAAACACACTGATTCTGACAATACGGTCCTTCCCAACTAGAATCATCCGCATCCGGGTGGCATCTCGTATTACACCGTCCATCGAATCCCCAGCTATACATATTTCCCGTTTGACTTTCATTGCTTTGGGCAGTGTTGAAGGGTATTATCACCAGTTTTCTTGTTGGTTGTGGGCTGAAAAATGACGCAATACCCCAAGCCGAACATTTCTCGCACCCCGTCACCATATACAGTGACGGGTCCCTATCACGCGGAAATTCTCTGCCTCGAAGTTCTTCGGCATATCGAAACCACTCCTTCGCATTCATCCGAGCATAATTACGGAATTTGCTCTGGTTTTCAAGGATATAGAGGGTGCTGCCCTCCGGAAGGGCTAGAATTGCACCATGCTCGTCTGATGAAATGAATTCGTACGATTCCCGGTATCTTCGCGTGCGATACAGAACTTTTAGTACCTGACAATCAAAGAATAATGGATCGAGTTACTCACCTGGAATCCAGGTCGTCCTCTGTTACTTTTTCCTTCATGAGCGTATTCCTTGGTCCAACTAGATGGCTATTGTTTGTCCGGTGCCTTGAGACGTGAGTAATTGCTAGTTCCTCCCTTGGAATTGGAACAAAACCATTCGGTACTCCCCAGCAATTAATAGGATGGTCTGCTGGATACGTGACATTGAATAAGAAGTCAAACGGTCTGTCGTGGTGAACAAGGCCGACGTCCCCGATCCTGACTCCTGCGTTAACGTACTGTCGTGGAAGTCGAGAGTTTGGCTGGGGCGACCAAAGTGGATATCCTTGTTTCTCTTGGAATAACAGCAGCGAATAACGAAGGCTACCAGGAAGGGATGGATCGCAGGAACAAGGGATAGCATGGGGACGATGTGTGAGGGGTAGTAAGTCTCTCGTCGGAGGTTCTATGTGCAGAGCTGCTCATTACGCAATCGTAAACGTTAGCGAAGTGGTGCGGCCTGGCAGGAAACAGACATCTTACCTAGCTGAGATGGATATGCAGAGTGAGAATGTGTATGTTGGTGCGTATGAAGATCACGACCCGCACGGTTTATATCTCTGGAGCTCAGAGTGAAAGCTTGTCACTGGCGAAAAGAGACGTGTGAACATTGTACCACAGCCACGACGATCAGGCAGTGCTGGCGGGTGGTTTTGTAGGAACTTGGATGGGGCTCATTTCTTAGGCCTACTGTAAGCAGAGCCATTATACAGTCATCGACGTCCAACAGTGGCGGTAGCTTGCATAGGGAGCCAATTACAGCTGTTTCAATGATCCTAAAACTTTTTCGTTTTCCGTTGTTCAGCATTTTTGTTTAGTGTATAGCTAAATTTGGTACTGAAGCTTGCCAGTCGGTGATGGATGACACGGACAAGTACCAAATTTAGCTATATTTTGTTTATACACTAAACAGAAGCAACGAAAATCGAAAGAGCTTCTAGGATTATTGAGCAAATGCTGTGAGCTGGTTTGATTATGACCGAATGGAATGATGTGAGTTGAGGATGACAGTTGGGAAGGAAAGAAACTCTGAACGGCGTCTAATGTGAGAAAAAGACCATGAGGATAGAGAGTGAGCATCAGCAAACCTGCTTGCCGGCTTTTTGCCGCTTTTAGGCATCTGCCGGTGCCTTCCGGCAGTCAAGCACCCCAATTATCCCACTTTTCTCATTCACGATCACGCTCGTTCTGGGCCATCTCACTTGCAATACACCCTAATTTTAAGCTTCATTGAGTACATCTACATTTGGATAAAGGAGGGATGACAGAGAGTCCAGTATGCTGGCAGCTTTTTGGGGCTCGGACCTAATTTGCGGCATCTCACTTTTCGGCCAAAAATTTCTAAAAAAAGGCGAGAAAGGCGGACCAAAATGTAACTAAATCACGTGCTAGGTTTCCTGATGGATACGTATTACGTGGTCACGTCAGCGCTCCGACGGCGCTTGCGAGAGTTGCCTTCTGCATTCATCAGATATCAGAGTTCTCCTCCTAGAGACTCTTTCCTCCTGGATAGGTGTAGCTTTTTTTTTTGGCTTCTAGTCTTTCCGTGCACTGACATAATTCATATTTCAGTTTGAATCGTTGAAAAATCAGCCGCCAATAGGCAAAAAATCAAAGTACAAAGGTTTATAATGCGTCATACACTGGTTCCCTCGATACCTATTCGCTCATGATTGATTACCTCCCAGGCCTATCCTTGGCCTCAAGGTGACTTATATGGCTTTGAACGTTCAAATTGCTGCCAGTGTGTCAAGACTCTCGAATAAAAAATGCTCGACTCACCGAGTTTCACCGCCCCACCCTGGACTACCGCACGCCCCATGGCGTTCAACCTGTCATAAGAATTAAACATTCCAGAGCCACTCGTGTCCATTACCAGTGTTCGTGTATCAGTTCTCCGGTGCGAATTACATCATCTGTCGCATTAGATGTCAAGCATTCCTTTGCATCGCAGGATTGCAACGTTCCCAGCAGCATCGAGCGGTGATTTTTCTAGTAGCAAGTCTCTTCCTTGGCGTACGGCATGGGCCACAAGGCAAGTATCCAGTCATTGACGTGATTCTCATCCTTTCCCATCACGATTTACGCTGCATTACAAGCGGAAGCGAGGGCATCATTAAGGATTGTACTAGCAAGACGGAAAGGTACTACTCAAAAAAAAAAAAAAACAGTCTTACCATTCCTTCATAAGTAGCCTCTTGACTTCGGGATCGACCAGATTCCCTGCCTACCCCCTGTGACCAGATACACCACCTCATTAGCCAAACACTAGCCGAGGGAAGATGCACCACACCTCGATATATCTGCTCAGAATGTGATGTATTTGACCTAGGACGTGTTGTACTTTGTTCCTGTGACCCTTTTGGAATACTCACATAACCCTCAGCGGGGCAGGTTCAGGGGTTCAGGGCGTTGGGCGATAGGGTTAGGTATAGAGGTCAGGCGTTAGGGATTAGGTGGGTAGGGTTGCGGATTACGATATATTTATTGCCAAAAAGGGAAGTGGTGTTGCTTAAAAGGGTGGTGGTGCATCATCTTTACTAGCGCATTTGGCACTAATTTGTTGTAAGTGGTATATTTGGTCACATGGGCGGGGTGGATTGTATATCCTTTCTTGACTTACAAAGTTAGGTGTTCCTGGATATCGTGGCTTCAGCCCGACGGCATGAAGTGGCGGCGACTTTCATGATCGGACGAGGTAAGTATAGCTGCATTTTTGACTTACATAAATGAGTCGGAGTCGGCGACTGTAATTGAAATACGGGAAGGATAATTGTGCTCCCGGTTGCTGGGAAGGTTATCTACTCCACTTTCATCAACTAGTTTCACCACTCACAATTGGTTGAGGTTATAGAAGTCCCACGTCGCTTGGGTCAATACAACCGTGAGCCAACCGTGTGGTGCAATTTGCAGGATCGACTAGAATGCTCCGCCTTCGAATTGGGGTGTGGCTATTGGGGAAAAAGTACAACACACAGAACTGAACTCGCACTGGCAAATGTGGTTAGTTCTGGTACGAGCCACTGGTCGCACATTGCATATGCAGAGAGCAGGTCCGAGTCGGTCAATGCCGTGATTCCAAACAAGCATCCTCTAGTCACAGTTTTTACTCATCTCGTAACGTTGCTCGGTCAAAATCCACGCATTCAAAGGCCCACAGGTAGCGCCGTCTATGTCAACCCTGTTGATATCCTTGGAACCTCACGGGAACATCGCTCGCTCATGAACTAGTCGCTCGGACGAGTAGAATAATTCCACTCTCTATTCTCTTCAATGCTGGGATCATCAGAGATGCCGTATTCCGGCTTTCTATGAAACGGTAGGCTCTCAAACCACCACAGAGGATACATGGCTGTCGCAGAGGAAAATCTCGCATCATATGTCGGTCTGCTATAATCACCGGAAAGGCTCGGTGATCCAGGAGGGCCAGAGGATATCGCATGCCAGCCTGACATCCCAACACAGGTACACAGATGCGTCTAGCCGAATAATACCTTTCACCCTGTGGTTCTATGTGATATTGATACAGCTATTGATACAGCAAGTGGCGAGAACTTTGATCAAGGTAGGCTCAAAAAGGAACCTCATGCTAAGTGCCTAGGTACGAGACTATGCATCAAGGTTCAGTTCCGTCGCTGCGTTCTCATCATTCACTTACTTGCTTCTTGACTTAAGAGCGCAGCGCGACTTGAACCAGCATATATCAGCATTTGGACCACGGATTCACTCCAAAGTAAGCATCTTTTTACTGTACCATGGGCCAGCATACTTCATATTCGAACGAAGGTAGTCTGCTGCTTGATCTTTGATGGTTTCCCTGACACCAAGCGGAAACTGCACCAGCCGTGAGTCACTAGGTCAACCGGGGGGTTGTTATCAAAGGCAAGCAGGGGGCGAATGGTTTACTGAGACTGTGGCGCAGCTCGTCCCACGGAGATTCAGCGTTCGACCATCCAATCAGGTTATCGTCCAATGACATTGCGCGCTATACACTTCCACTGTATTGCACGACGACCTTCTTTGTTCGCTGATACCGGATACCGGGACAATTTCCCTATTATCGCCTTTCGGAACGTAGACACAACGAAACACCGCTTCGAATACAGGGTAGCGGGTGGTTCTGAAGGGGGGCGAGTAGCTACCTCCCGCAAGCCTAGATGTGGTCCATCTCACACACATCGGTCGAGACCTACACAGTTTCATAAGGATGGAATTCCAGAGTGCCGGTCCGACGGCAAATTAGTGTCGACAGTGGAAGAAATATGACAGAGGCATACAGCGTCCATTATGTTGTATAATGAACATCGTCTCAATAGGGTATAGTCGGGTCGGAGACTCGGATAATAAGTCACGTTAACGACGCCCTTCATAGGTAATCTATATTTGAGTGTCCAATTGGACGAGCTCCCGTCCAAGTTGCTTGGGAGGCCGCTTGCTTCGGAAAAACAGGACAAACAGGACTTTTTGGACCTGCAAAGTACTATAGCTACCGCACCCCTTGATGATCAGCGGCTGACAATCTGTGCGAAGCAGGTACGGGTTTGAAAGGTTGTTTATATCTCGGAAGACGTCATTATGGTAAGAACTGCGTGGAATTGATCCTCGAATCTGTCCATTCATGGTTGAGGCGACGGAGTTACCCGGCAGTGTTCTCCCGGTGCTACTTACTTCGAGGTTTCTTCCCAACGACATACACAGGGAAGCCAAAGGAATAGATTCTCGGCATGTAAGAGAAAAAATTTTGGTATACAATTCAGCGCATGCTAAACATGTTGCACCGCTGCTATCAAAGCCTAAAATAAACGCAACATATCACCCGTTCAATATCTATATAGGAATCTACCACCACCGCAAACGTCACGAATAAATGCCCCTCTAACCACCATTGCGGTATACCCCTAGATCAACCCGGCGCGGAGTACTTGGTTTATACACGCTTTGACATCTCGAGCTTGCTCGACATATCGGGATCAGAAGTTTCTCCGGAAAGACATTAAATGACGTGATCTCTAATGCAGTCCCAAATTCGCCGACGCCGATTAAATAACGTGATGAACAGTGGTGATTCAATCTCGAGGGTGAAAGAAAACCAAATTCCATGTCTATCGTTATACACAAGGGTTAGTGATACTGATTAAACGGGCAAGAACGGCGCGTCGCGTTCACCTAATATCCATTTCTACCATCTGCCCAGAGCACGCGAATTGGCAATAGGATAGTTATTGATCTGCCTCGCTGGGTCGGTGCTCCAGTGATGATGCTGAGAGGGATTCGGGGTCGGCGGTAGAGATTCGTCATCTACATCGTCCAGTGGAGGAGTTAGACCCCCGGTGGCACCATGATTGCGGTAGTGCCGGCGCATGTTTGAGTTCACGTTGAATTCGCGCCCACAGCCCGGATACGGACATCGGAAAGCTGAAGAGCCAAGTGAGCGCTTAGATACACATGTACAAGATAAGAGATCAACCCACGAGTTTCTCCAGTATGGGTATTTACATGGATGCGAAGACTGCTCGGGCGGCTGAAGCGTTTTGAACATGTGGGGCACACATGCTTTTTGTCGGAAGATTCGTTAGAAGATGATGGAGGAGGGGAAGTTGATGATTCGCTATGCCGCGTGCTTGTCGAATAAACGGGAGATTGAGCGGGATGTGGTGATTGTCTAGACACCGTCGGGGATTGAGGGTATCGACTTGTTTGTGCAGGTGGATATTGCGGCTGCTGCATCGACTGTCCAGGTATATCAATGCGAAGCCGGGGATCTTGCTCCTAAAGTCTAAGTCAGGAGGGAATAATCATTAGAGACTGTCCTTACCTTCAAGACAAATCGAACATTGGGAGTGTATTTCATGAAATGCTCTGAGCACAGGAACTTTTAGCTTGGGAAGATCAGCAGGTCTCGACGAGAACATACCTGGGAACATTTCATTGATTCCAGGAAGACTAGGTGTGTTCTTTGGCTGCCAGTTTCCTCTTTGGTACGATTGGGAAGTCATGGAGTCAGGCTGAAGATTTTGTGAGTCGTAGTTGGGGTAGAGGGATGACAGCTTGAGATTGGGAATTTTGGATGCAGCATTATATATGTTACACGAACCTGTTTAGGATTGATGCGGTTAATTACGATTGAACCGTGCCAAGAAGCGAAGAGGTTGTCGTACCTATGTCATTTCCTGAATTAGATATACAATCGACCTGATGACGGCTCGCATATTCGTGCCGTATTCCGACGAAAAAAAAAAAAGTACCGTAATTTCCAGCGCAACCGTTGCTTGATCTCAAAGATCAGAGTGTGATTCTGAAATAAAGATAAACTACTGGAAGGATGTAGATATTTTCGTTCTAATATGTAGCAGTTTTGCGGGGATTTCGGATTTCCAGGAAAGTGCAGTGATGCGAACTTCCGCAATACGTGCATTCCGTTTTGGGTGACATACGAACTGATCGATCACCTTCCCTGTACACACAAACAATTGTGCGTCAGGATTCAGGCAGTTTACCGAAGCACGGGTGCACAGACACACAATTAAAGTATGACTTGCCGGTTGTGAGCAGTAGTCAATCAGGGTCAATACAAATCAAACCGCTGCGGACCTCAGGACAGCTGAGAACAGTCAACATATGAGAATGCAATCAAAAGGCAATGGAAAGAATACGTACGTTCGTCAGACAAGCTGCAGGGAGGCCGACTAACTGTAATACTCAAGGGTTCTACCCTTGATCGCCTACCAAAGCTCCAAGTTAAACGGGTCCGATGGCCATGCACCCGACAGCCGACGCCTTCTGGACACAGCGGGACACCAACTGGATACCTATTGGCAACGGGCACCGAGCTCACTATTGCGTGTTTCGATCAATGCCGACGTCATAGAGCGGGAAGGAGACTCGAGTAGAGGCCAAACAACATATTCCTGTTACAGCGCGAATGAGGGAAAACAGGTCTGATCAACGGCGAACGAGATAATGAAGCGGTAAGTCGTCAATCACCCAACCGTAATTTCAGGGAGAAGCTTCTCACCTTGACGACTCAGACTTACCTGGGAGGCGGCCAACCGGCGAGGGAGATGAATCGGGACTGATGCATCAAAAAAGCCTATCCTGCTATGACAGCCGTGGGTGCCATCTAGACGGAGGTATTACCCCACAAATAGCTTTAGGGAACACAATTTTTGCCATGCATCTTGTTCTATGAAGACAGCGGTAAATGAGAGGTTTGGATTGACCTTGATTTTGACAGAGTTCACCGGTCATTATGTTCCACCAGCCAGAGCTACTGTAGAATATATCCGGACAACGAAAATCTGTGTGACAGCGGTAGCGACTCGGGCTGCGCGGTATCCCATTTGGATTTTCTACCCTGCATTCATGGAGGCCCCAAGTATCACAACGATACTTAATCCCGCTCCATTCCAACAATGATGCTTCTGAGTGCCGCCCTCCGTCGGACGCGGTTCGAGGCTAACCGTTTTTAATGCTGCGATGGTGGAGAGCTAAAGATTGGCAGCCATCAAACATATCAGACAGCTGAGAGCTGACTCCTGAGTCTTGTCTCTTTGGGTGGGAATGAGTCTCATACTGCCCATGAGTGCTGTTTTCAGGATACACATGCCAACGTCTACAGATGTCAAAAGTGAGTTCCGGTCCGCTTGGCAGTAGTTTCCATCACAAGTAGGCAAATCAGGCAAGGAAGAGAAAATCAGGATGACTCGGACCTGAAGTAGACGTACCTGGAGTACCGGATGCTACAGAACACTTTGAAGATCACGTCCAACGTTCTATATAAGGACTGTTACTTTCGTCATTTCGGGTTGAGCGTCACTACCGAACAGCTTACAACGTGACACTGCCCGGAAGTTGCTTCATTAAGTTCGACAACGTGTTCGGTTCTTGGAATTTCGCCATCCTAGGCTTGGCATTGAAACGAACACATCTTCAAGAGAAATATTAAACGCCAGTAAGTGGTTAACGAACGTATCTTTCAGGGATTTGTGTACCTCTTTGCCCATTATTCTACTTTCCAAATCATTGAGTCCTCGACGTATATCCTTTGCGTCCAGGCTCGGTATGGAAATCGTTCTTGATGTCTGGGTTTGAAGGAGGACCGAAGTTGTTTGGAATGACGATGCGGGTAGATCTGACTTGGTATCTGGCCTCTTACTATATGGACACAACGTGCTAGGTACTGAACGTAAGACTCGAGGTGATATTCTGCTGCGATACCTTCATCATAAGCTGTCCTTCGGAATGAAGTCCGAGAAGAGACGACAACTTACCCTCATTAGCAAAAATAAAGGACGTCATTATGGGTGTACGGTCAGCCATGCGCCCGTTTACTGATTACTCTGGTATTTTGATTTAGACTGCAAATTGCACGACCAGGCTCGATGCTGAAGCGCTGAAGCTCTGAAGTGGTGATGGTTGTTATTCGCATTCCCTCGGACAGACCACCTGACCTCTTTTGGACCGGGGGATCCCGGCGGGAACCCGGATTCCCGGCCACGGGCACGTGAGGACTCGGACTTGAGGGCAGGCTGTTACACCTCACAGCTCAGCCCACAACTCAGCCCACGCTGTCGTTCGCCGTCGTTTAACCTCCGACTCACTACGCACCATCCATACCATCAATTCCACCTCTGAATGAATTGAACTTGCTTGATTAGTTCTTACGAAAAGCTACCATCTGATACCTGATTGCCGGTCAGCTGAACATCTTCCGTTACTGGAATTGTCTAGACCCATCTCAGGCTGTCGAAGGTGATCAGTATTCCCTTCCCAGGAATAGTCAACCTTCTTCTTCTTTATACCACCATGTCACTACTCACACGCACACCCTTGCGATTGACAGTCTCCTCTCCACTCAGATCGTCCACCAGAGGTATGGTCCAAGGCGTGAGACCTCCCGGTCCTGGGCCCAACCACGCCACTGTCGTTACAGAGGTGAGTCTTCGTCCTCTCGTGGTAACCAAGGTCTGACGTGGAAGATACCTGTAGCATTTACCCTTCTCGTACACCAGCAAGAAAGCATTTATAGCAAAGCTTGGAGTTTTTGCCTCTGCTGCATTCGGGTTGCCTTTTGCGGCGATTTACATTCACTGGTGCGTCTTATCTTGACGTATCCCCTTACCGAGGTGACCAAGTCATTGCAGGCACAAGCGCGGAGGACTGAAAGGAGCGTGAAAGAAATACCGATACCCTGAGCTTCCTTCAATGAACTTGCTCTATGAATAGAGTATCCACAACTTGAACTTCTTCTGTACGAAATATCCTCGACATCCCATTTGATGTTCAATGTATCAATTATTTCAAGTCATTCACTTGTACAAGGAGCACATGCAGAAAGATGCATACGTGTGTCATTGCGAAGTCCAAGTATTGATCAAAGATAGCTAAGATATGTCAGAACAGTGGAGACCCGTCAACTATTTTCATGGAAACCTCATGATTAACATCGATATCATAAGAAGAGTCATCAACTCTAAGTAGAGTCCTGGGGCAGATATGTCGTTACCAAATTAGTATCGTTAGTGTTCGTATGTCGGAAACCATCTCCGATCCTCGTCTACAGCGTGTAGACGAACCAAGCAGAGTCATCTCCATGTCCGTTTATGCCCTTATTATCACCAAGCTCGACAAACTGTCTCGCAATCACCTTCTTCTCATTCTGTTTCCTCAGATAGATGGTATTTACCCCTGCCAATGTTGCTTCCAAACCCGAAAGAGCCAACAACGTGATAGTGCCTGCAACGTGTTCGGGTGCTGGGCTCAGGTACCCAAATAACCATACTGACAGCAGTGCACCCAAACTCGCCATCATAGACTGAAGTGCGATGGCGGTGGCACGCCTCGCCTCCGGAAATGAGTTATTGGACATCCAAGCAGTCACGATGACGGGAGAAGGGTAGCTGCCAGAGGCCATCAGGAAGATGCTACCGTATCGAACAGTATCCGAAGTCGACGCTTTACAACATGTGGTGAGAGCAAGCGATAGGTTTTAAAAAAAATCTCACTTACCGAGAAAAACCGCGAATCCAATCGCACACAGGGCGTTTGAGATAATAGTCATGAAACCCCTTTGTTGTAGCCTGTCGGAAAGGTATCCGATGACCAGGGTGACGAGGAGCCCTGCTGCGTAGGGAGGGACGCTCATCAGTTGTGCCTTGACTTCAGTATTATATCCGAGTGAACGAACGATGGCTGGCGTGAT
This sequence comes from Moniliophthora roreri, assembly GCA_001466705.2. Lineage (NCBI taxonomy): Eukaryota > Fungi > Basidiomycota > Agaricomycetes > Agaricales > Marasmiaceae > Moniliophthora > Moniliophthora roreri. The sequence goes on from LATX02000253.1 coordinate 95,943, forward strand.
GCTGCAGTAGTGGGACGGTCGGGTCAGCATGACCGAGGAGATGAGGTATCAGCTCTACGTACTAGAACATGCCCATCAGCTTCGTCCCAAGCGCGAATGCCATTCCTGCTCCGAACCAAACATGGAGACCTCCGAAGGTATTGATGATCTCTCTGCAAGCCGAAACTCGAGTTTCGGTTATGTTTCGACTGTCGTTCTTGAGAACTTGAATTACGGATTCCTTCTCCTTGTCGTCTAGTAGAGGCATTGTCTCTACCGATCTCGGAAGCAGCCGAAATGAAAGGAGGCCGAAGATGACGGTAAACAAGCCTTCTAAAATGAATATCCACCCCCATCCTCGGATGTTCGAAACTCCTGACATCTGAGCAATTCCGAATGCGAGAAGTCCCGAAAACGCCCCGCATAATGCTGCTGGAGCTAAAATGAGGGATAGTCTGTGGGGAAAACCTTGGCTCAATACCAATACCAAGTTCATTGGAAGGAGCGTACCGGAAACTAATCTTATGCCGAGGATAGAAGTAGGTGAGATAGAGGCAGACTCCAGGATACAATCCTCCTTCGAAAAGTCCCAAAAAGAAGCGGGAAGCAATGAAAGTCCTATACGTTTTGACGAATCCAGTCGATAAAGCAACGACACCCCACATCGTAATCATGCCTGGAAGTACATATTTTGCACCTAAAGCCTGGGTATCAGGTCAGTCAATATACAAATAATGCCGTGAGCATCATAGGAGGACTAACCTGGAGCATCAAGTTTGAAGGTATCTCGCACAGGATATAGGGGATAAAGGTGACTGTTAGAGCTGTAGTATACTGCAAATCCGACATTTGAAGATCGCGCTGCATCCCGGCAGCTCGAGCACTCCCGACGTTTATTCGATCCTGAAAGAATTGAGATGTAATCAACAGAATTTCGCAACAGACATACCAGGAATGAGAGAAAGCACATCATGCTGAGAATCGGAAGGACCACTAGATCCACCTTGCGCCATGTTTGTGCTCGTGGTTTTTCCACAGAACGGGTCTCTTCTTTTGGCTCTTCAACAATATATACTGAGCCTGGTATGACATCTCTCTGAATGCCAAAGATCTTGTCGAGGTCCGACAATGAGATGAGACGCAGGTCCCGGGATGAGCTGGGAGGAGAGGAAGGCATTGGAACGAAGAGGAAAACCTGAAGAAAGGAGGCTCATACAGATTCTATATATCTGCTGCTTCAGAATAACGTGAAATGATCGTGTCGGACGCGAACCAAAATAACACGACAATTGGGCGGGTTTAAGCTTGTAAATGGAGGCGAAACGAGAAACTTTACACAGACTCCTGAGTATGTCCGGATTCTATCACCGTACTAGGTTCTCCTCTTGCGTCAGAGAAAACAGGGATAGTAAACGAAGAGAATTGCAATGACTGGAGACCAGCATCATTCTGCGACGAACTAGGGTACCAGTGACTCGAGAGCCTTCAGGCCGACCGCGATTGAATGACAACTTGTTGAAAGTATAATCAAAAAGGCCAGAATATTGTGGCAAAACGGTGCCTAGTCCGACGCAATCTTGTTGTCGTTAGTTTGACATAAAGATTTATCGTAGTAATGCATGCCGAAATCGTGAATGCAAAGGGGATGGTGAGAGTCGAGTGAGTAAATCGCCTCCAATCAGAGTCTGGGCCTTGGGGCCGTAGCACAACAATGATAAACAAGCACGACTCAATCTGTTTCCTTCTCCCACTGCTCTGTGACTGCTCAGAGTCTCCCATTGATTTCCGAATCCTCGCTCCTCAACCTGACTCGAGAAACCGTTCTTCCGTAAATCAGGCATGAACTCGGAAAGCATCAGCTGGTATGCTTTACATAGCTTTATCGTTAAAAACAAACCATCATGAAATTTCGTAGGTCACTAGTTGAACCGGAGCCCGGATATAAGGTAGAGCTTCAATGAGGCAGTGGCGTCAAGGCTAGCATCATGACGTGAGCTGTAGGTGCAAAGAGTTGTTGTGGAAAGGCCGGCGAAACGGTCAGTCTGCATACGCCTCACTACGCTGAGCTATCTGAACCTTTAGGATTACAACAACTCATAGTTGCAGATACGCCAAGCTTGACAAGATCAACCCGTGAAGTCATCATTGAGAAAGGGGGTCAGATGATCACGCAGCCCTCCTGTTTTACCGTTCTCCAATTCTTGATCACAACCGACCATCGCCGCCTCCATGTCTTCAGAAGAATGCCCTCAATCATCCCAGGTTTCGAATCGCTGTCGGTGTCTACTTTCCCGTTGAAGTGCCGAAAGCTGAATCTAACGTTACCAGTCGACCTTCCCACTTCCAACATTACCCTTCAATCTTCGGACAAGGTGCTGTTCCGAATACATCGGGTCAATCTCGAAATGCATTCGCAGGTCTTCGCCGATGCGGCTAGTTCGACAGTCGGAACAGTGGATAACGAAGTCGTTGCCTTGTCGGAATCATCAGCGGTCCTGGAGGTGATGCTTCAGTATATGTATTTGCAGCGACAGCCGGACCTCCGCAGGCTCGAATTCGAAATAATGAAGGACCTTGCTGAGGCTGTAGAGAAGTATCAGATATACTCTGCGATGGGGGTATGTAGTCAACGAATGAGGTATGTATCCCGGTCCTCCTGATTGGTTTGACCGTTGCTGACGTATCTCTTTCCTAAAAGGGAATGCATCCCAGAACACCCCATTGACGTATTGCTGTACGCGGTTCGACACAAATACCCCGATATCGCAAATGAAAGCGCTGAAGCCACACTTGGCATGTCTCCCTATTCAATGCTCAGCCGGCTACCGCAAGGCCTTTTTGCAGCATGGGTGAGTTCAACTTCAATTGACATCATGGCTTTAGTAATGAACTGCCTCTTTTCCGAATTCCATCAGACCGAGTATTCAGAAGTGTATCGGGACCTTCTCGCAAAGGAATTCTCGCGTTTTGGGCCTACTCGCCTTCACAAAGGTGTTACCACTCCATGTGATGTTTGGCACGAGCAATACGCTGTCATTGCCTCTGAGCTAAGCAGTGGAATCGGTGCATCAAACGGGAAAGTGTGGTTGCGAACTGGTAGCTTCCCTGGCTTCTACCCCCACAGCCAAGCTGGTTCCCGTGATCGCGACCGTGGACTTCATGTCCTCGCCCGACTACCTATCCTGATCGAGCGGAGGCAAGCTCTCTGCGGTGATCGATGTGGTGATTGTAAACGCGAGTTGGGATACTGGATTCACCAGTCGGAGAGAGACTGCAGGGAACTCCGTCGGTTTTCGGAGTATCTTTAGGCCGTAGTGTTGCTGTTAAGGATATATAATGTATTATTAGCACAAAACAAACGTGTATGTACTTTTTCCATGTGTATACCGTTCTATCTCAGTGTTGACCGATAATGATAGTGTACTTGGACTCCCGTTTTTGACTTTCGGTATCACTGCCACCGAAGGCAGTGCCGTGGTGATAATCAAAAAGGATTGACGCTCCCATCAGCCGGTTTCCAGGGATCAATTATATTTGCATACGCCGATTTTACAGGAACCTATAGGGCTTGGATGCAAGAGGAACATTTGGCGTCAAACAGCCACGGCAATACACATCGGGACTCTCTCTCATCACTTTCTTTCGTCGCTTAATCACGCGTTGTCGAGCCGAGCCTGATGAATCACTGATGCTCTCACAAAGGGGTCTCGGTTCGATGTACCGTTGCTCCTCAACTATCTGATCTTTGCTATGACTCATTTATCATCAGTTTAACGCCTACTCGACCATTTTCACGCGACATTTTGCGAATCCTTATCCTTCTCTCTGGATTAACATCCCCAACAAGGTGCCAATACGTTCCCGATGAGCTGGCCCAAATCATGAAATGTGGGCTTTCCTGTGTCCTAGCTGTCAAAAATTCTCCCCAAAGGGAGATGAGGGAATACCATTTACCACACATGTGGAATGTTGGTCAACTTGCCTCACGGGAGGGTGAGAGCACTCAACAGCGTCTCTAACCAACTTGGAGTCACTCGCTCTCAAAATGACTTTGGAGTATATTCGAAAGAATGGAAGAACAATTGTAGTTTCTAATATTGCGTTGAAAACCTGGGTTCATGGCAGTTAGCAGCCGTATGCATATAGGAGAGGTGGTAATTCTCAGCTTGAAGGCGATAACTGAATTGGAACTCAAAGCACATTGTCTTTTGAATTCCTTGATCGACTGGACCTCAGAACAACGGGCGCTTGCATCCGCCGTGGATCCATCATCGGCGCTACTTTCGTTCACCAACTCGCCGAGCCCGACGTCCCTTCATCAATTCCCCAAACCGGAATCGGATGGGGATCTAACAAGCTGACCTGCGTGGATCTGCGTTATGCGTTGCTACCGTTAAACACACGATCCTTTCGTATCTTTAGGTCGGCGGAGGGACTGTTAGCGGCTTATGGTTATTTTACAGCTGCGTTTCTGGTCCTCACCCGATCTCACCTTGCAGCGCTTTTGGAAGCGGGAAGGAACTGTCGAGAGAGACCCCCTATGAGCGCGCAGGAAATAGCATTACCAAGTCATTTGATGTAAGGCGGACTGTTTCTAACACCATAGGACTGAGGTATGAACGGTAGTGTGATCTGCGCGCCCTGTGTTCATTAAACATTTTCTTAGAATGTTCTCGGCTGTACGAGGAATATGCAACCTTTCACCAATGTGACAACGTTGGAGTACACAGTAATAACCCCCAGTTTGGAACTCGAGCCGAATATCAAGAGGTAGCTTAAAAGGATCTGCTTCTCAAAGATTTCTCAACAATTCTCATTGAATCCCTCGCACAATGACCTCTCAGAGCAACGCACGACATTCCAGGGTGCTTTTGGCATGCACCAACTGCCGAACACGCAAAGTGAAATGCAGACCTCACCCTCACGGACCTACTCAGCCCTGTGAGAGGTGCCACTCGAAAGGGCTCCGATGTGATTACGTCCCGATTGACTCGCCTTCAGAACCTATCGATGACTCGCCAATCTACCTTTATCCTGCTCATTCTAACCCACCCCCGACTCAAATGCGGCTCCCACCTCCATCGTCGTTTTCGAGCTTACCAGCACTTCCTGGACCTGGTTATCATCCACCCAGCAACATCCAGTCGCAGCACCAATATCATTCTCATGGACCACAATCACATTACGGAGCAACGCCCCCTGTCGGGCATTCTAATTACCCTCCGAGCACTGGGCCTCCAACATATTTATCGTCGGCACCAGCCTACCCACAAACGGACCCTGCATTTCCGGGAAGTACCACCCCTCAATCCACACGGTATCCATCTGCTCCGCCTGGACAATATGGATACTCGTATACAAATCCCGGCCCTCACCAGTCCAATCTGCCATTATCGGCACCAGTTTCTCATCCGCCTCAACAGTCATATCAGCTTCGGTCAGTTTAACAACCTTGTCGGGCTTCAATATTAATGCAGATTCTAATAGGGATGGCTCGATATGCAACGGTAATCCGTGCTTCTGTGGCTATCACCGACGATCTTAGACGGTCTCTTACAGACCTGTCTTGAGAGTTTAGAAGTAGATTTTAAAGCTTAGTTCTCCCTTTTCTGCTCGCAAATTCGCAATAACTATTTATACATACTTCACAAGTCACAATACTACCCAAGTAACTCTTTTACATTAGATTTCTCGGTTCTTGTATTTCTATTACGCACGCCTTTCTTGTCCTAGATCTACAGCTTTCCCGGTCTCGATAATATTAATCAATATACTTCAGTTCGAGTTGTGCTTGATCCTCTGGGGGACCAATAGAATCAGGACCCACAATCGCGTGAAAGTTGGAGATTCAGAGCGAGCAAATGGCAAGGTTAACGCCGAGACTGAACAAAGTCAGCTGAACACATCAATCACCCACACGACCAGCCCGACGAAACATGAGATTCCATCCCGTTCCTCCACTTTCTTACCAGAGACGCTTTCACAGCACATGATTGACTTCGGGACGCCATCCAGGAGTTCATCCCGTGTGGATCAGATATATCTGATCCTCATGAATGGCAATGAAATTGTGTTGCGGGACAGTACAAGAGGTGTAAATGAATGCTTTGACGCTCAAGTCTTTAATTCGCTTCCTTATACTCGTTGTTCATTTACGGGGTCCAGCATGTTCGGGGAAGGGTTCGCACCTTTTAGCAGAGTGGAAATGTGCTCTTCCCAGGCCTAGGCAATTAATGTACGATCAGTATTCATAATTTGAGGCTGGACTTCTCGACGGTATCGTATGCATGGTCGAGAAGTGCTTGATTCGGTCCCCGAGACGCGGATGGAAAGTCATCCTTCTGACGAATAGACTTGAGAGCAAGGTGAGAGACGGGTTTGTAACCCTCTCAATGACAATCTAACCGCAGGAGGGTTAGATCCGGAGAGATGTGGGGTCAGGGTAGGCCAGGGCTAAGGAATGGTGTCTCGGTGATTATAGAGCCCGGAAGGGGGCCTGTATTGTGAGGTACATGTTCGTGAGTTTATTTTCCGCGGGTGATGTGTATTGCAAATCCTTTGTAGATCCGTCAATGTCATGACCATGGACAAACCATCGCAGGATGTAGTGAGGCACTCGAGGCAGAATAAGCGCCCTCCCAAGCCTGTCGTTCACATCAGAATATGGTGAAAAATGTGGAGAAGCTGAGTCAACACTCCGTGCTCACCGTACTCTCCGTGTTGGGCTTCGATGCCATGCAAAAATCCGATTCAGGGAGGAAATCTTCACAAATATGTAAGAAAATCTGACAAATTGAGAATGAGTGCTCATGTAACGTCCGTGTCCAGCGGTGAGCTGACCCATAGAAGTCGTTTGCCGACGTTGATCCTGTCATACGTCCCATTATAGCGGTTTCATTTCATCGATGCAGATTTCTCACCTTACTACGTTCATCCCCATGTGGGTACTTCGTACGCGACCGCAGATGTAAAGGTTTCCTTGGGCATCCTTCAAGTACCAGCGATGCATGGTCTTCACCATTTCATTCTCTTTCTTCCCCCGTCTTCTCTTATCGCTGGCTCAACCATGCTCCGGCGTCGCACCGCATCCCTCGACCCTTCCCTTTCCAAAGCTAGCACTGTTCGCCACATCCTCAACCAATCGTCCGTCTCTGACCTGACTTTCGGCTTCAACGAAGGACAGTTAGTTCGAACAATCTCGTCTTCGATGTTGAGCGGCTGGACTTCGTCAAGCCGCATGTCGGTAGTGACGGTCGAGGTCTGTAGAGGCGATGGAGAACTGTTGGCGTTTGGAAGACCCCCCCAGACTTTACCCATTGAGCGGTTGCTGCTGCCTAAACACCGGCGTGCTAGTGCAGGTAACGGCGGATTATGGTTGGTTGGTTGGTGAATGGGAGTGTGTGTGAGTAGTCGGCATTCGAAACATATGATTAAACCACTGACAGTCCACATGGAAGGCACAACATACCTGGATTCTGGAGAATATGAAGTGAGGTCGGCTCCAGCTATGAACTGGTTGTCCCACAATCCAAGACTCACGAAAACTAAAGGACACAATCCAAAGGAGAACAATCGCCAAATTCCTGCGGGATACTATACGTGACCTTGTTCTGACTGACGCTCTCACATCACCCAGTGTACTGTGGAAGCCACGAATGGAAGCCACGAATGGAAGCGCCGAAAACTGAAGGCTTGATGAGATCTCGGGGAATTATTAGCCAGGGCCGCCGTCTTACTTTTGCTCGGTGTATGAGTAGACTTGAACTCTTTTTTTAGAAAAGAAAAACTTTATTAAAGTAGCGGGACGGTGAACAAATCGCCAGACTCACTTCAGCTGATGCTGTTGGCCCAGTCGCAAATCCAACATTGGGGATGGAGCCAAGGTGCAACCTTCAAGATTTTCTTGCAATACGAGGCAGAATGATAAATTTTTGCTTGAATCTAGCCGCGTGCTGAGCCAAATCAGGCGTTGAAGCAATTGCAACGGGCACTGGGTGACATCGATGATCAAGGTTGAGCATAGCATTGGATTTTGGATGCCGGACGGACCGGCCGGCATGGTATTTTGTTTGGCCAATCCAAATACAGCCTGAGAGTGAAAGTATTTCGCGATGCTATATGATCATCACTCTTCTGCGATAAAATAATTTTGCTCTCCAAGAGTATCCTTCTAATGACTTGTGGGTTCCGAGTAAACTGGTCAGTGCCGAAGGGTGTACTAGAATTGGCTCGAATCTGCTCACAAAAACACCGCGATTCTCTGGAAGTGTTTTTATGCTCGACGAACCATGAACGACTCAGTGTTCTGGACAAGTCTAAGGGAGTCCCCTGTCCAATGGTGCTGTGTTCCTGCAAACACGGGCAGATTGAGGGGGCCAGGTCAGTGGCGAGTGGATACTGGACTCACGATGTAACTTGGAACAATGATGATGTAGCGGGAGCTTCATGATCGCAGGCGTACGCAACGCAGTTGCTTTTGAGTCACCGCTCAAGCGGCCCCGCCTCAGCACTGCATAATACCTTTTCTGTCTTGAAGTTGGGTTGTTTGAAATCCATGTACATTCAAGCTCGAGCATTGTCACTCTTGATGGCATTATACCTAGTTAGTCTGTAATTCCCAGTGCTAATATTACATATCCATATCCCAATAATGTACATATCCAAGTAGAAAGCAGACAAACAGCAAAGCTAGCAATACAACAATGGTCTAGACGGATGAAGGTCGAAGGTATAGATATGATGCGTGTAATAAAGGTGCAGAAGAGCACTGCAAGTGCCTTGCACATGAGGACAGGGAAGAAGGCGCGTCGACGTTATGACGAGACGGGCAATTTTGGGGAGGTGGCGACATGCGCGGTGAAAGGAGAGGGTGGGTGTCGCACTGGGTATCAGTGGAGAAACGACGGGGTCGGTGTAATTCACGCCCCGTGGCCGGACGGTGTATGTATGAAGATTTCCGGGGTGTAAAGAGGGGTAGAGTGGGACGTCGCGCTGACTGGCAACAAGGATATGACGAAGTATGAACTCTTGAATCAAATCCGTGCCCGCAAGGCGAAGGATTCCGAGAGCCAGAGGTATCCGTGCCGCAGAGATGGGCTCTAGTAGCACCCCCATCTGCAGCCGCGGTCGTCTAGCTCGGCTTCAGGAGACCTAGCATCGACTTCAACTTCAGGAGTTGGCTCTCTGGCGATGGGCTGCGCGAGAAAGGCTCAGGTCAGCAGCTAAAGTAAAATTTTGTCAAAATAACTCACAAATCTATCGTGCGAGAGCGCATCTGCGTTGGGTACTGGCACTGGAGACGCGGCGACAAAACCGGCCACTGCATGATTACCATATTAGAAAGACCAGATATGTCAAGGTGGAAATGACTCACAGGAAGCTAAGATGAAAGCGGCGACCAACTTGCAGTGCATGTTCGTAGTAACTCTGTGACTGAAATGGATGAACAATAAGGTGGGATGTTGTTGAGAGGGAGAACAATAAGAGGATTATATACAGAGGGCGCCATGAGAGGAGAAATCGAGAGGTTGAAAGGGAACGACAAAAGGAGAAAGTTTATGTCCTTCCATTTTGGGCGAAACGTTTATAGACCAGGGGAGACTGAGGTGAAAGCATGATGGGAACCTGGCGACGAGCATCAGGAAGGCGGAAAACTTGAAGGACTGGACAAAAATGGGTGAGATTTCCTTTTCGGGAAACAAAGCCGATGCAAGGTTGAGCAGGAGATGTCACATATTGCGCTGAAGAAACAAGCGAGCAGACAAGAAGAGATACAAGCAAAAGTCCTGCAATGGCTTCTGGAATCATCGACACGGTAGATTCGTTTCAGAAAAGTCCCGGTGCAGTAATCGAGACGTCGACGAGTTGACGACGAACATCCAGGAACTGATGTGGGAACATAGTGTAGCTTTCGATTTTGCTATTTCCTGCTATTTCAAACACTTGACTATGGTCACCGTTGAATCTTGTTCGCTATGACTAGAGCCTAGGTGATGATGGTTAAGTCCAAGGTCGAAAGAGTCGGAAGGTGTCACGTGTGTATCGCAGCCATGATGCAAAAGTCCGCCGACCGTTACGTAACTGATGCCGCTGTGATGACACTTTTGTCGGCTAAGAACTACATAGTGCATTGAATGTTGACCTATAATACGACTTTCTCGTACTGACTACCTATCAGAAAGTCACATACTGCATCTACTGCTATTTCATTGCCGAGAGCAGGTCTTGTTTATCGTGGGACTGGTCGACCAAGGCCTTGAAATAGCCATCGGTCTTCTGAAGGAGGTTCTTGGGCGCATCAAACTCCACCTGCAAAGCCGACATGAACTTGAATATGAAGTGAACAGCTGTCAGTGTCTTACCATATTGCCGGCATCGAGAACCAACTAAAGAACATAAACGGTTAACGGAGGTTCTCTTAAAGAACATATGCACGAATGGCTTACAATCTTGTCAGCATCCATAACCGTTTGCAAACGATGCGCTATCGTGATGACCGTAACATCTCTACCGAAGTCATTTCGTAACGACGATTGGATAATCGAGTCCGTTTCGTAGTCTGCCAAGTCACCCAGTTAGCTTATTCAAGACAGGCCGATGGTTTTCAATACCGACCTATGGCAGAGGTGGCTTCATCGAGAATAAGTAGCTTGCTCTGCCGAACGATCGCCCTTGCCAGAGCGATGATTTGTCGTTGGCCCATGGAAAGGTTGCTCCCGCCGCTTGCGATAGTAGTGTCCAGGTTGATGCAACCCTCGGGCGCGAGATCTCTTTGTAAGGATTGTAGACCTGCGGAAGCTAGTGCACTATTGAGCGTATGGTCATCGTGCTCTCCGAATGGATCCAGGTTCTGGCGGAGAGTACCACTGATTAATTCCGGCTAGAATAAACAATCAGGGTAACCCAATGTTGAACGGCACTGAAGACCTACAGATTGCGGTATGATAGTGATCCTTGACCTCAGTGCGTCTAAATTGAGGTTGGAAATCGGTAGATTATCATAAAACACTTCTCCTTCAATGGGAATACACCTCAATAATGACAGAGCCAAGGTACTCTAATGAAAGCAGCTGAGATCATTAAAACACGAGGGAAAGGACTACCACAAACCTTCCCAGATCCTGTACGACCGACTACAAAAGCGTTTCAATAAGCCACTTTGCATCGTTGAACTATATGACTTACCAACGCCGATTCTCTCGCCTGGTTTAAGATGGAACGTCAAACGATGTAGAACAGTGGGGCCTTCCGATGAGTATTTCGCCGAAAGATTCTCGACACGCAGTTCCCCGCTTGAGGGCCAGTAGGCGGGTGGGATGCCAGCTTGTGTAGGTTTTCTCTCTTGCTCAATTTCGAGGTAATGAGCAATCCGTTCCATACTATAAGGATAATGAGCAGCTTCTTTCAGACGTGATGAATATCCGTACCTGTTACCTATCAATTATTGTTAGCCCTAGCATTCGTCCACAGTACCCGGTAACTTACTTTCAGTCTCGACGGCATTCCACCGAAGAATCCACCAAAACATATGACCTGTAAATCCAACTGGATGGATGAAGCCAGCTCAGCAGTAGGGCACAGGTGCATTTGCAATGGAATCACTTGCCGGCCATGTTCAACGAAAACCCACTGTTGGATGCGTTCTCGCCTTTCAGATAAACCAAATACCATGCTACTGAAGCAGCAAAGGCCCCTGCCAAGAGGTCAGTCCTCACGTTTACCCAACGTTGTAGATCATAAAACACTCGTGCAGTCCTAGAATACTGGTCTATCCGTGTTAATGACTGCTCAATGAACGCGTTTTGCGCCGAATACGCTCTGATTGATGCTGATAGGGATGAGTTCAATAAAATTATCTGTCAATATTCAAGAGAGAACATCTTACCGAGGTCAGCGAACGCGGCATTGATACTATCGCACTTAATTAGTTCGAAACCAAATGAAGTATACAACTACCCACTGTCCCAAAACTGGCGCCTTGGCATTTGACATTTCTCTTTTCACTGGTACCTGAGCCTTGAGGTATATCATACCACACATAATACCAAGGGCAGTGATAATAAGGCACGGGAGAACAAAAGCAGGAATGATGACCAGAATCGACCCGATACGGAAGAGCATAGTAACGGTAAGTTCAATGAACCGACTCAACTCCTTAGGGAAATCAGTGTCGACTAGTTATGAAGGAGGCAGTTGAACAAATACTCATGGTTTCAAGAAAGAAAGGCACTCACTGCTACGAATGTCTCGAGTGAATCGAGTAAGAATGCGCGAAACTGGCGTGGTCTCCAGCCATCTGAATAACATATCAGTATAATGGTCCGTGTGGCATGGCGTGACACTCACCTCAATGTCGCTCCAAAAATAGACCTTACGAGCCTTGAATGTAGTGAGACAGAAGCCCTGATACCCCCATAGACAAATATCACAAAGTACAAGGCGAACATCAGAGATGATAACACGAAGATGAGTGCTATTAAATACAGTACACTCAGTGTCAGTGATTCCCCCAAACAAGTACTTCGGATACCTTACCATAGATGTTCAGGTGACTGCAACCATGGTCAATATGAGGCCAGAAAAAAACAAAGATTACTCACAAGACCGAGCGTACTTCTTCGGGTGCATGATCCTCGTACTGCGTTGCCCAATATCCCAGGTACCAAGTTTGGAGTACAGTTCCTAAGGAAGAGAGAAACAAGGTGACGAACAACGAGCCGAAGAAGAGTATAGGGTGATCCCCTCCCAAAGCAGAGCTGTAAATTTTGACTGGTTCATCCCGGTTAGTGATGATTATTACCATTCAAAGAACAGTGCCCACCCGAAGACCAGCCAGCATGACCGATTTGAATTTCTTCAGCCAGGATCAATTTGCCATTCTCTGTACTTTGAATTGTATCCTTTGGATCTTCTTCTTTATGAGCCGTTACTTCCGAATCTTCTGATGGAGATTTGGCACTCCCGAGTAAAGATAACTCCTCGATATTGGCTTCTGAACCCGTCACCAAGCCGTCCTTAACTGTCGCCACGAACCGGACGAGATTCTTGACTAACGCCACATTGTGTGTCTTTGAAAAGGTAAGCAGAGACCAATCAAGTTTCGATATATAACAACTCACCACCAAAATAACCGTCCTACTCTGCAAAAGATTTCCAGAAAGACACTCGTCCACAATCCACTTTGCCGTATGAACACTGCTGATATTAGCCACGCAAAAGTGAATAAAACGTATCAGTCTTACTCTAGCGCTGCCAAAATATCATCCAAGAGCAACACCTCTGCATATGAGTACACTGCTCTCGCTAGACTGATACGTGCTTTTTGTCCACCACTGAGTGTAATGCCTCGTTCGCCGACTTCAGTAAGATCTCCAGCTGAGAATATCGAGAGATCACGCTCAAGAGCACATTGATGAAGGACCGTTTTGTAGCGCGTTTCGTCGTAGGGGAGACCAAAGAGAATATTTTCCTAAAATGCTGTTCATGACTTGGACTAAACTTGAGCGAGTTCTACGTGCCTTGATAGTCTCGTTTAGAACCCAAGCTTCCTGAGCGGCGTATGCAACACCTCCCGCTCTCGATAAATTAAACCAAGAGTCGGGATTGGGAGGGATAAAATGCATCTCGCCTGCGTACATATCAGTGGAATACTCATTTTAATAATCAAGGAAAGCGCACCCAACAAAGCTAGTAATAACGATGTCTTTCCCGATCCAGTAGGACCCATAACCAAATTCACCGCACCACGCTTGAAAAGAAGCTCTTCCGGTATCCTCAACACGAAACGACGTTTTCCCGGCGTATATGTGGGCTCTTCGTCAACGTCGGCAGTCCAGGTGAACAAGGCGTTGTTGAACCCGATCTTATCCTGAGGTGCTACAAACTGAGTAGCGTCAGTGGTATCTTTTTTGGCTGCGAATTCATCCAAGAGTTCACTCTGCAAACGAACTCAGTCAGTTGACACGGTAAACGTTGATAGATTGTATCCGTGCTCACGTCCTTCAAGAACTCGTTCACCCTATCCAATGCTACCTTCGCACCAACCGTCTGAATAGCGTAGAAGAAAGCCATCTGGATGTACCGCTTGAACGCCTCAAAGACGATGAGCGATGGAAAGATAACAGAGGCTGTCAGGATGCTCTTCGCTACCAGGGTCTGTAAAATAGAGAGGGAGAGAAATTGTGAGTAAGCCCTTATTGCGACGTATTAAACGGAACGTACACTGTCCAACGCAATTGTTAGATGGTGAGTAGTATAGAAAAATAGTTTGAATACGCACTAGCAAGCAAAGGTGGCGATGACAGTAATTACTGAAGCAGCCGCGCTACAGGTTGAACGCAGTCAGTTGAGTGTCATCACAGCAATCCAAAGCACTAACCTAAACACGTTATAGAAGACATCGATTACCTTGCCCTTTCTTACCAGCGCCAACTCCTCGTTTCTCTTCTCAAACACCTTTTCGGACATGCGTTGTTCCCAGCCAAAGAGTTTGATCATCTTCAGAACGTTCATGGCTTTTAATTTCACTCGTCAATGACATGTCGAGCAGAAGGAAGAAGCTAGTTCACCGTCAGAAAACACCTGTACTCTCGCATCTGTCTTCTTCATCTGCTCGACTTGGACTTTATGAATCCAGCTCACGAGCATACTCGGAATTGGGATTGTTAAAATCGTTATGGCGATCCCTACAAACGCACTACAGATGGAAAATTGTTCATTGCCCAACGCAATCGAAACAAGGGGGGAAATACATACCTCCAGCCAAGTAACTTGTACAAAAAGATCGTACACAGCGCTACCTGTGTAGGGAAGTACGCGAGGAGGAGCATGCAATCCGCAGAGTGGGCGATGTTGTTAAGGTCTACTGTAACAAGCGTGCTGAGCTTCCCGGACGTATCGGTGGCCTTATCATCCTTCTCTTTGTCATTGTCCTCGGATCCGGAGGTGGCTTTAACGCGAATCTTCAGGGCATGTTCGAATAAAAGCTCTGTAAGAAGCGATTCGGCTCGGACAAGGGTGCGTTGCTATTACATGCATTTCAGTCGCTCCATGCACGAAGAAATAAAATGAGATCGTACAGCAAGAAACATGAACCAGTTCACCGATGTTGTATCGAAGACAGGAGCAACAAGAAGCAGCAGTATCCAGAACCAAGGTCTGATGGTATGATGGTCATTGGCAGTCTGTAGGTAACTGTGTTCAAATAACTCAGTCATTCATTTCAGGATCAGGTGATGGGTGCGGCGCATACACAAGGAGCTGATTCATAGCCAATGGCGAGGCAAACGCAGATAATGCCTTTATCTGTATTACCGCCGCCATGACGAGGAGATCCCAACGAAAAACACGAACTAGCCAGAAAAAGAGGTGTCGTTTGTTGTCAAAGTGCTGTTTGTAAACGCTCAAAACGTACTTCGAAAATAAAGTCAACCACCGAACCTTGAAATGCTTTGCCTTAAGATGTTTCACCATATCGTCATCTGCGAGAGGAGGTAGCTCGTTCGCAGGTAGATGGACTTGCTTGTACGCCCGAGCGACCAGAGGATCGAGGTGCAAGTAAAACATCGTCGATAAAGGCGAGGCGATTTGAGAAGGGTTAGGTGTGGCCATTGGGTTCTGTAAAGTCACATTTCAGCTGTGAAACGGGAGAAATGGGGTGGGAGTGAAGGACGTACCTTAGGGTCAACAGGAACATAGACACCTGGTGTGACGAGCGGGATTACCACACTTGTCAACAGAAGCAGAGTGATTTTGACCCAGATTAATGGGCTCTCCCATTTATCCTGAGGCGATAAGTCATATGTGACGAGTGGGTATATGTCTCTGTACGCGTATACGCCCAAAGCCGAAAGGAGAATAAGTTCAAGGTGAACTGAAGTAGTAGAAGATTGTTTGAGGGAGAGCATGGTCGCGTAGAACTAGAGATCAAATCGAATGAGAATTTGTTATTTCAATGCCAGTAACAGGAAACGCACGTATACAGAAGCCTGCCAAATGTTTCCGAGCAATTGCACCACACACAAAGCAGCCAAACAGACGGATCGGATGATTTGCAATGCGGTGCGGGTCGACGATTTTGGGTTGTCTTTTGGCGTGCCCGTATCCGTATACCCGTGCTGGCGATTTTTCGATAGAACAGCGTTGATTGTGAGAAAAACCAACGACAAGGCCGCCACACATGACGGAATGTCGAGGAGGTTATCCATCATCGGAATCCTATACATGGACTGTTTCAGCACCGACTAGTACTTCGACGCTGATTCTACGGCTACAGCTACTTTTTTAGCTTACCATTTAGGCATTTTAGCAGTCAATTAGTCTGCTTAGACTTATTTTTATACTAGACTGGCACTATCTCGTTCTGGTTCTGGGGGTTGGATGGGGGTCAAGTTTGGATGAAGGAAGCCAGTTTCAGGAACACGAACCTATTTATACGCCGCTGGGAGATGACTCATAGAACTTCGGTAGCGATATCAATCAAATGATGAATGTATCGGGTACTTGCATATGGGTACAGGCAAACAGATTGAATTAATTGTTAATGAATGCGAATGGTAAGGATCTTCTTGGACGTACCTTCAAACTTGACGCGTTTGACAGAGAGCGAGCTCAGGAAATCCGCAATTGCGAGGTCGGAGCACGAGAGTAATCGTGGTGGTTAGAAGGAAAGACGTGTGAACAGTATAAGTCACGAGCAAGACGCCAAAAAATGTTACCTGAACTGTCTAGAAAGTGGATCACGCTATCGACGCCACTCCTTCGAAGCCATATGGTCACCCATAACCCATTCAGTAGCATTCCGACCCGTTCCGAATGCAACATCAACTTGGGTCAGCCAGACGACGGCTAGACGAGAAGAGCGTTTGACAACCAAAAAGGGATGTGCCGGTCTGAGTTTCAATATAAGGCAATCCCCGTGTCACCATCATTTGGACCCGGTTGACGAGAAAGGTCGATGTTGGTGGCAGTGGTATGTCTACTCGCGGCCTACCGTTTGACTACTCGACTCACATGCATTTTGCAGGGATTCTCAGGCTGCAGCTATAAGCAATACTTAGACTTACGCGAAACGACAGATGCAGTAATGGAAAACGAAGATAGAGCGGTACGAAGTGGTGCGTGACCGCTGGAGAGGGCCGAGTGGTCTGGCTATCGCAATGCCGAAGACGATGCTGCTGGTTCTGGATGATGGCTAACTGCGTACACGGAAATGTAGACTACGCGCCGGAAGCTCATGCCAAACACTGCCAAACAGGCCTGGAACCTCCGCTCCGTGCCCCGGTCCCCCTACTACACCGCATGCTCGAACTTGGAACTCTACAAGGTACTGAAATATATGCAGGATTGGCGAAACTCAGACCGATTCTTGACGAGCATTATTCCAGATACTTGAAGCAATCTGAAGGCATCTACACGGTTCATCATTGCGCTGCAATGCCAAGTACACCTAGAGCCAATCCTTTAGAAGTGATGATGTTGACACAATTTGCTTTCTCCTGTCCTCAATTTCACATATTCACACATCACAAATTTATTTCAACTATTTTCATATCGTATTTCAAGAACTATCGACTCAGGATTGCTATAAGTGTTGAGGAAGAAATGCAGAGCTTTCTACAATGCTCAAAGCTTGACTTTGCTTGCGCCAATCATGGGTGTCAAAATTGCCTGATTTTTAGAGCAGGCTACAGTGAGCAAGTAGCTACAAAATTTGGTGTAGGTATTTATATAGTATTTAATTGTGGATCTAGGCACTTTTGGAAGAGAAACAAGGCATGGAGGCGTGATGATGAAGAACGAGGATGAAAAAGTGCAAGCGCGGCGCCTACACTTCTAGTCCTTTTTGAAGGTCTCTGCTGGTGACTCTTGTTTTCAGGCAGCATTCACTCTAAAATTCTGAAACTCATGTAGCTAAAGGTTTAGTATTTAAAGAGCATGTGTACATAATTCCGAGAGAAAAGGTGATGAATTGAAAAAGTTTTACGGTAACGACATTTGGGCCTACAGTACTAGTCCATTGATATTAACTGATCCCGCTGTGATGACACTAGTATCGGCTAAGAGTTACATACAGAGTGCATCGAATGTTGACATATAATACGACTTTCTCGTACTAACTACCTATCAGAAAGCCACATACCGCATCTACTGCTATTTCATTGCCGAGAGCAGGTCTTCTTTATCGTGGGATTGGTCGACCAATGCCTTGAAATAGCCATCGGTCTTCTGAAGGAGATTCTTGGGCGCATCAAACTCCACCTGAAAAGCCGACATGAACTTGAATATGAAACGAACAGCTGTCAGTGTCTTACCATATTGCCGGCATCGAGAACTAACTAAGGACACAATCGTTAACAGGGGTTCCCCTGAAGAACATGAATAGCTTACAATCTTGTCAGCATCCATAACCGTTTGCAAACGATGCGCTATCGTGATGACAGTAACATCTTTACCCAAGTCATTTCGTAACGACGATTGGATAATCGAGTCCGTTTCGTAGTCTGCCAAGTGGCCCAGTTAGCTTGTTTAAGACAGGCTGATGGCTTTCGATACCGACCTATGGCAGAGGTGGCTTCATCGAGAATAAGTAGCTTGCTCTGCCGAACGATCGCCCTTGCCAGAGCGATGATTTGTCGTTGGCCCATGGAAAGGTTGCTCCCGCCGCTTGCGATAGTAGTGTCCAGGTTGATGCAACCCTCGGGCGCGAGATCTCTTTGTAATGATTGTAGACCTGCGGAAGCTAGGGCACCATTGAGCATATGGTCATCGTGCTCTCCGAATGGATCCAGGTTCTGGCGGAGAGTACCACTGATTAATTCCGGCTAGAATAAACAATCAGGGTAACCCAATGTTGAACGGCACTGAAGACCTACAGATTGCGGTATGATAGTGATCCTTGACCTCAGTGCGTCTAAATTGAGGTTGGAAATCGGTAGATTATCATAAAACACTTCTCCTTCAATGGGAATACACCTCAATAACGACAGAGCCAAGGTACTCTAATNGAAAACGCAGATAATGCCTTTATTTGTCTGATCGCTGCCATGACGAGTATATCCCAACGAAACACACGAACTAGCCAGAAAAACAGATGTCGGTTGTTGTCAAAGTGCTGTTTGTAAACGCTCAAAACGTACTTCGAAAATAAAGTCAAGCACCGAACCTTGAAATGCTTTGCCTTTAGATGTTTCACCATATCGTCGTCTGCGAGAGGGGGTAGCTCATTCGCAGGTAGATGGACTTGCTTGTACGCCCGAGCGACCAGAGGATCGAGGTGCGAGTAAAATATCATCGATAAAGGCGAGGCGGTTTGAGAAGGGTTAGGTGTGGCCATCGGATTCTGCAAAGTCACATTTCAGTCGCGAAACGGGAAACATGGGATGGGAGTGAAGGACGTACCTTAGGGTCAACAGGAACATAGACACCTGGTGTGACGAGCGGGATTACCACACTCGTCAACAGAAGCAGAATGATTTTGACCCAGATGAATGGGCTTTCCCATTCATCTTGAGGCGATAAGTCATATGTGACGAGTGGGTATATGTCTCTATACGCGTATACGCCCAAAGCCGAAAGGAGAATGAGTTCAAGGTGAACTGAAGTAGTAGTAGAAGATCGTTTGAGGGAGAGTATGGTCGCGTAGAACTAGAGATCAAATCGAATGAGAATTTGTTATTTCAATGCCAGTAACAGGAAACGCACGTATACAGAAGCCTGCCAAATGTTTCCGAGCAATTGAACCACACACAAAGTGGCCAAACAGATGGATCGGATAATTTGCAGTGCGGTGCGGGTTGGTGATTTTGGGTTGTCTTTTGGCGTGGCCGTATCCGTGTAATCGTGCTGGCGATTTTTCGATAGAACAGCGTTGATTGTGAGAAAAACCAACGACAAGACCGCCACACATGATGTGATGTCGAGGAGGCTATCCATCATTGGGATCCTATACATGGGCTTGTTTCAGCACCGACTAGTACTTCGACGCTGATTCTACAATTACGGCTACTTTTAGCTTACCATTTAGGCATTTTAGCAGTCAATTAGTCTGCTTAGACTTATTTTTATACTAGACTGGCACTGTCTCGTTCTGGTTCTGGGGGTTGGATGGGGGTCAAGTTGGGATGAAGGAAGCCAGTTTCAGGAACACGAACCTATTTATACGCCTCTGGGAGATGACTCACGTAAACTCGGTAACGATATCAATGAATGTATCGGATCCCTGCACACGGGTACGGGTGGGCGAATTGATTGTGTTGAATGAATGCGAATGACGAAGATCTGCTTGGACATACCTTCAAACTTGATGCATTTCACAGGAAGCGAGCCCAGGATATCCGCAATTGCGAGGTCGGAGCACGAGAGTAATCGTGGTGGTTAGAAGGAAAGACGTGTGAATAGTACAAGTCACGAGCAAGACGCGAAAAATGTTACCTGAAATGGAGCACGCCATCGGCGCCACGTCTCCTTCGAAGCCATATGGTCACCTATAACCCATTCAGTAGCATTTCCGATGGAGAGGGCCGGGTGGTCTGGCTATCGCGATGCCGAAGACTATGCTGCTGGTTGATGATGGCTAACTACGTACACGGAAATGTAGACTACGCGCCGGAAGCTCATGCCAAACATAGCCAAACAGGCCTGGAACCTCCGCTCCGTGCCCCGGTCCCCCTACTACACCGACTCGTTCCGAATACAACATCAACTTGGATCAGCCAGATGATAGCCAGACGACGACTAGACGAGAAGAGCGTTTTACAACCAAAAAGGGATGTGCCGGTGTGGTAGGGGGACCGGGGCACGGAGCGGAGGTTCCAGGCCTGTTTGGCAGTGTTTGGCATGAGCTTCCGGCGCGTAGTCTACATTTCCGTGTACGCAGTTAGCCATCATCAGAACCAGCAGCATCGTCTTCGGCATCGCGTTAGCCAGACCACTCGGCCCTCTTCACCGGTCTGAGTTTGAATATAGGG
Organism: Moniliophthora roreri; assembly: GCA_001466705.2. Taxonomy (NCBI): domain Eukaryota; kingdom Fungi; phylum Basidiomycota; class Agaricomycetes; order Agaricales; family Marasmiaceae; genus Moniliophthora; species Moniliophthora roreri. The sequence goes on from LATX02000253.1 coordinate 116,888, forward strand.
CAATCCCCGTGTCAACTCGTCACACCGTGACGATCACAAAGATTCCGGTCTGTTCACACCGAGTCTCCATATCATTTGGACCCGGTTGATGAGAAAGGTCGACGTTGGTGGCAGTGGTATGTCTACTCGCGGCCTACCGTTTGACTACTCGACTCACATGCATCTTCCAGGGATTCTCAGGCTGCAGCTATGACCGATAGAAGACTTACGTGAAACGACCAGATGCAGTAGTGGAAAACGAGGATAGAGCAGTGCGAAGTGGTGCGTGATCGTATGCTCGAACTTGGAACTCCACAAGGTATTGAAATATATGCAGGATTGGCGAAACTGAGACCGATTCTTGACGAGCATTAGTCCAGATGGTTGAAGCAATCCGAAGGCATCTACACGGTTCGTCGTTGCGCTGCAACGCCAAGTACACCTAGAGCTAATCCTTTGCTTATCACGAGTAAAGTCATGGAGAGTGCTCCACAATACCCAAAATCGACGGTACGTCCCGCCTATAATACCTATGAACCCATGCAAGAATGCTGAACTTCCCAGTAACAGAAAACAGGCTACATAGGATACTGTTAATGCAAAACTCGAACTCTTTAAATGGTATCGTCGTCTTTTAGTGTTACTTCTTTACGGCACCTAATAATCGTTGTGAAATTCAACTCTGAACCCAAAGGCACAATTGGCGGGATAGCAGTCTGTATGAATACCACAGCTTTAACGGTTGTTCAATTGAGCGACTCAAGAGCTTACCGTTTTCTCGAGGGCGTCCAGGATTTCCTCGTATACTTGAGATCCCGAAGCCATCCGGACGAATACCGATACATAGATATTTTCGACCCGATATGCAATGACCTCTTCTGCCCCCTCATGACTTCCGCTACTACGCGCGGACCGGAGAAGTATGTGTCGGAGACTATCCACTAGAGAAGCTGGGATTAGATCCAGAGCATCGTGCCACGCTTGTCTCATGGACTGGTCTTTTTGAATGATCTAAAACCAGTACTCAGCTCAGCCGAGTAACGCTTGGGTATAACCATGGCCTTACCGGTGCTTCCGATAGCCTTTTGAGCTTCTCCATCATACTATTCGCCCATGATCGCGTGTACAAGTCCGTGTTTTTGGTGTTGACGAACCGGGAAGTATACATCCAGCGAATTAGGTGGTTGAACACTAATTCTTGAAGAAGGAATTCGTAATCTGTGATTTTTGGACCCATGTGCTCCAAATCCACGCGTATGCAATATTCAGGCCAGTAGAGGCTTGCATATTCATATGACAGCGATGAGCATGCTTGTTGTAGCTCCTCATCGGCCTTCTCAACATGATCAACTACACAACGTATGGTCGCATTGGCCATGATTTCCAAATACTCCTCCACATTGACGTACCAGGGATCGTCCGGACTACCAGTCAAGAAATCATCAAATGATCTGTGCATCAGTCTCAAGCCCTCCTGGTTGTCCTCGATCAGTACGCTTTGGAGTTTTGCGACCCCCTGTAGTACGTCTATACACCTGGCAGCATCCACGTATTGTACGAGCTCGTGGAGTATCAGGCTGGAGAACGGCGGGAAAGGATCAGATGCCGGAGGTATTTTGCTTCCAGCCATTATGAGACCGAGAACTATTCGGATGTTCTGCTTGATGTCCTCGTCCCCTTGCTCACGTACAAGCGAGTTGAGAGCCGTGGTATAAAGGGTCGTTAGGGCATGGAGGGCGCTCTTAGGGAGCTCAGTTTCCATGAATGCATCCAGCCGTGGCCTGACGTTATCCTGGATAAAGTTGACCGCCGTGGAAGCCCATATGAATAACCCTGCTGCTCGCTCCGAGAGTCGTTGAATAGCGGATTTCTTTGCATCCTCGTCCAAAACGTGAAATGGATGTGATGAAAGCCGCTTCAAAAAGAAATATTGAATGTCTTTCTTGTTTTCTTCGGAGGTTATTTCGAGGGTGAAATGAGCAACGTGGGGTTTGTTCCCAAGATGAAGGGTGATATCCTCTTCTGGACGACTCGCGATGACAATTCGGAGGAACGGTAGGGGCTGGAAGATGTTGTCTGCGAAGAGCTGAAGGAGCTGCTGACGAAAGTTGGTGTCGGCTCTGTCTGATTTGGTAGACTCGTCAAGAGCATCAACAAGTACAACGATTTTACCTTCATCAGCAACTTCCTTGCTCAGCTTTCGCAGAGGATTTATGATAAGGCTCTGTGCCTGCGTTTCCAAATCGGTGACATCAGCCATCTGTCGGCTTCTCTCCACAGCATTGGCGATTGGTTTTGCGAATCTTTGGTCGAAGCACGCTAGTCGAAAGGCAAGGGATCTGACAAATGACCCAGCGTCGTTGTAATCATTCCGATCAAAACGAATGAATGCAGCTAGTCGACTTCTGAAGCCTAGTCGTGCCAATGAGTTGTGGAGTGTACCCATTAGGGAGCTTTTCCCGGAGCCAGCGACACCGGAAATCCAAAGAATTGATTCTTCACCACAGAAAATCCACTCAAATACTTTCTCGAGCAGTGAGCGACGGGTGCCAAGAAGGCAATGAGATTTCGGCCCCAAAAGTCTACCGGATGGCTCGAGTGGCCGAAGTCTCTCTGGAGAAATGGCATGAGATATCAGGTATCGTCTAGACAATGATCAGTGACTAACCTATGTTTTCAATAACTTTCTGTGTTTTCAGTACTGTTATAGTTGTAATGTCAACCTGTGTCTCGTAGAACTGTTTCTTCAGCTTTTCGAAAGTGTGGGTGAATTGTTTGAGCTTTTCTGGCGCCTCTCCCCACAGGGCTCCTACTCTCCCTGTCCAAAGACCATAATTTAACAGTAAGGAATTAAAGCAACAAACGTAGGCTTACTTGCTCGACCTTTGGAGACATACTGGTGGAGGAATACATAACACTCCTCAGATTGTCGAACAATCTCGTCAAATATCGGAGCGAAATGGCTGCCTTCATTGATGATATCTCTTTCATTGTCTATCGCAATCTTGTATGTGTCCATCATGGTGTTGTAGAGATCAAGGATTGCTTTGTCATTCTTGTACAGGGTATTTGCCACCTGTTAGAAGTAGGTAGGCAATCAGCTGAGGAAGTGAAATCGAAGCCCTTCACTGGTACCTGATAAATCCCAGAAACAGCGATCCAAGCAGCTCGAGCAATTTCATGAACCTGGGACAGGGGAAGCTGAAATCTTGCTACGAAAATGTAAGCACAGCAACGTACCTCTGACAAAGCACCGAGTGCTCCAACTACTTTGTCTGCGGGTTCCATGAATTTGCCCATGGCGTTAACTTGATTGTCGAGTTCATTCATCTTGGAATGCAGATCATTGTCCGTGTTGGTATCAAGGACCGGTTGAGGTTGTGCCTCTTCGCGTTGAGGGGGCGTGTCTGTATCTGTCAAGATTTGCTCCTGGATGACTGGTGGTATCACGGTCTGTTTCCCTGCATTTGTACACACCTCGACTTCAATACGGGTAGGTTGATCTTTCTCGCGAGCAATAGATGCATATGTCTCGAAAGTGACTAGCAATTTCAACCCGGTTGGGCCTTCGATAGTCTTCTCGTAAACCTTTTCCGCTGTTATCCAAAGTATTTGTAAACTAATCAGGCCTTTATAAAGTGAACTCGTACCTCGACCGCAATCAGACACGAGGTCACTGATCGGGATCTCCACACTAGCAAGGAGCGTACTCCAGCACAGGAACCTGTGTTGGAGGAGCTGAAAAGAGACTGATTTAGATAAGTGGTTGACGCGTCTATAATATATCAGATCAGTGACGCAAAGACTACCTGGCTGAGCAACTTACGCTGGAGGGTCAAGAGACCATTCGGCTCCGGTCGCCTCCTCAGTCTGGATCTTGGATGTATCGTATTCTTTGCCTGAGGGCTGCGTTGACACACGAATAAAGTGTTTCTTCCTCATCTTCAACCTGAAATTCGATACTTTGATATGAATTCCTGCGTGATGTATTCAAGCATTTCCCGTTGAAGAATTGGTAGACTCAGATGGCTTACCTATGATCCCAATATCCCCAACTGTTTGATGGCTTCCCCCATGCCTAAGAAAACAAGGATTCGAATTGAAACTGGAAGGGAGGAAGAGATTTCTTACTGTTGAGGGGTGTGGTCATTCGCCATCGAGGGGATGGCGGGGTCAACATTGACGGAGCAGTAATATTGTGTCAACGTTTGGAACACGAGGTTCCCATGCTGTTCTCCATATAAAATATATACCCAGCGAGAATATCACATTCCATGATAGAGAAGCTACCGGGGGCGTGATCTCATTACTAGGAGCGGCGATTGATCAATCAAGATTATATTATAGAGTGCAGAAGCTGTATTCACCTGCAGGGATCCTGCACTATTAGGCGTTTGACTGGAAGATGAAACAGAGCTCTTCGTAGCTTTTTGATCGAGTCGATGGCTTGATTGACTGAGAAACATAGGCCGCAAATAGACAGCACTTTGTTTGGGCAAAATTAGATCCGAAAATCCGATGTCCCTATGTGTCTCTCTCCCTGCTTCATTCAATCCTGTTAATTGTGGCGGACAGTACCACAATACCAGTGGGTGACAATCCCTTTGAAAAGTAATCAGAACGATGAAAAAGATTGCGGGCCGCAGTCTAATCCCACTTTCTTGCTGGGTACATACAGTCGTCAACGCGGCTTATTTTGTCAGATTCACGTAGGGCTTACCTCGTGTTTCCCGATGCCCCTATCCTTTGAATCTTGATGTTGCAGAATTCCTCTGGATCCTCAGCTGACTGCCATTGATCAGATCGTGGGCTCTCACGATTCTCGATCGGAAAGAATGAAAGACGACGTAGCGCCTACCTTAGGAAAGGCTATTCGGGCCAGAGGTCGATCTACTGTAGCAAAATGAAGCTCAAAACGTCAAGCTCAGCTAATGACGAAAAGGTAGAGTTTGTGCGGTACAATCCCTTTGCTACGTACAGTCCGGAAGCGAGATGGGAGAACGGGACAATTCGATCAAAAGAATTCGGTACACAACTTTGAGAGTCTAGACCATCATGCGACTGATCTTATCTTATCATAAGCGGGCCCGCATCGGGTCGCAATATGAATAAAGGGCCTCCCTCTTGAACCTATCCACCATACCTTTTCCATACGTATCCATATGCATCATCACCAAGGTCCTATATTCTATATCTTCAAACCAATATATCAAGATACAGGTCTGTGCGTCATTCTCAGGAAGCAGGCGTCACCAAGAGGCTGTCCCTGGATCCTTTCCTGACACTTGGAATTTATGACATGCTCTTGGGCTGACTTGTGCTATACATAAGGAGAATCCGCCAACTACGCTGCCTTCATCAATCCATCACTCATTGTCAGTCCGCGATGATACCCATTTGAGGTCATGGCGAAAATTAATCTCCATCACAGAGACATTCTTCGGACTCAATAAAACAGCTGGTGGCCAGGATTTCTGCATGTGCATTTAGTGCAATCCACCGATGTCATAACGACCGTGATGTGCTTACTTTTTCAATAATGGAAAATATATCCTCGCCAACATGGGATCCGTCTGCCATGTGAACGAATACTGACCCGAATATGTTTTCGACTGGGTATATAACTGATTCTTGGCCATCTCTCTCGGTCTTGTAAACACTACCAGCAACAAAACATTCTTCCAACAAACATTCGAAGACTCCCTTGATGCAGGTGAATACGCCTGGAATTTCGTCACTCAGGAAACGTTGAGCTTTGACGCATAAACTGTCGAAGAAGTTATCATGCTGGTCGGCCTGCAAAACTTTCAGTCTGATGTTATTCTCATGAAGACAACGACTCACCTGAGATTCCCACAAAATGTCTGTGAGCCATGCGGACATAGTATGATCCTTTTTGGTCCTGCAGCATATCTTCTCGGCTTCTCCTCTTTGGAGACTGACTGTGACACTATGAATCCAGCGTATAATATGCTGAACCATCATCTTCCGTAGAGAACAGTAAAGAATGTCTTTTTGTTCGATGTGCTCGGATCGCAACGATGCGTAGTATCGAGGCCACTGAATAGTCGCATACCGGAAGACTTCAGACGAGCGACATGCCTCTTCTAGCTCCGGGTCGGATCCCTCGAGATGTCCTGTGACGCATGCGATTGTGGCGCAAGCCATGTACTTCTTGTACTGAACTCTGTCGACATACCACAATTGACTTGGGTCCATCGTCAAGAAATCCTCGAATGACTTGTGTATGATCCTCAGGCCTTTGTCTTCGCCCTCGTATAACAAACTCCCCAGCTTTGAAACCATCAACTTGACGTCCACCTTCTTGAACAAAGAACCAGAGTTCTGAACGAGATCGTGAAGTATTTGGATGGTCAACGGTCGTGACGGAACTTGTTCGATCTGTCTGGAAGCCATGATTAGACCCAGAACCAAGAGAATGTTCTCCTTCAAGTCACCCCCTCCGTGCACATCGTGGGCAAGGGAATTGAGAGCAGTCTCGTAAAGAGATATCAGAGCAAGGAGGGCACTCTTCGGCGGTTCCATAGTCGTAAAGACCTCCAGCCGCTCCTCGACATTATCACCGATGAAGCTGACGGCAGTGGATGCCCAAATGAATAAACCGCCAGCACGACTAGGTAGTAAATCGAGTGCCTTGTCTTTCCTTTCCTCGTTCAACCCATTAAAAGGAGTGAGTGCTTGCAATTTCTTCTTGAAGAAGTATGCAATGTCTTTCACCGTCTCAGATGAAGAAGTTTCGATGACAAAATGACGGATGTGGCTGCGGCGAAAATGATCCTTCACGTCTTGCTCTGGCCGACTCGCAATGACGATGCGAAGGAACGGGAGGAGAGCGAACTTGTTCTTCGCAAACAGTTCTAACAGTTGCCCCCGAAAGTCGGTTTCAGTCCTATCTGAGCGTGTGCACTCGTCAATTCCGTCGACAAGAACGACAACACGACCTTCCCGGTCAATCTCCTTTCCTAGGCGCCTAAGTGGGTCCAGGAGAAGTCTCTGCATCTGAGCTGACAGATCAGTGCTTTGCACGATCTGCGGATTACCGCTTATAGCGTCAGCAATAGGACCTGCGAATTTCTCATCGAAGTTTGCGAGAAGATACGCCAGGGAACTGATAAAATAACGGGCATCGTTGTAATCGCTGCGATCGAAACGAATGAATGCTGCCAAGCGACTACTAAAACCAAGGTCTGCCAGGGTGTTGTGTAGCGTGCCGATGAGAGAGCTCTTTCCAACGCCGGCAATACCAGAGATCCAAAGAACGGATTCACGTTCGTCACCCCGAAAGATCCAATCCATGATATTTTTCACGGACTCGCGGCGAGTCCCTGAGAGACAGTGGGACTTCGGCCCCAATGGCATCCTGGGTGGCCTGAGCGGTTCAATCCTTCCCTTGAGTGCTGGATAATTTTCGAAGGGGTCAGTATATGTAATCCAGCACCTACAATACGGAAGACTAACCTAATGTGGTCATGTTACGTTGGTTATCTAGTGCTAATACGGTAGTAGTCTTGATTTGAGTGTCGGTGAATTCATCCCGTAGCATTTTGAACGCTTCCGTAAACTTTTTGATTTTACCCGGTGCGTCCCAACGGTCGAGTATCTGCGCTATAACGCCAAAGGTTAAACACCGGTCCTGAATGAGGACCAAGTTTCTTACCCATCCGGTTCTTCGAGCAATACTTGCTAAGGAACACGTAGCACTCTTCCGACTGTTTGACTATCCTTCCGAACAACTCGGAAAAGTGCCCGCCTTGATTCAGAGCTTCATTCTCCTGCGCAATTTGATATGCTTCCAACATCGTTTGGTAGAGTGCTACGATCTCTTGATCCTGGTTATTCAAGGCCTTTACCACCTTTGAAGAAATTCCGTGAGCACTTAACGCCACGTTTAAAAGTATAAGCATATACCTGATATATTCCAGAAACAGCAAACCAAGCAGCCCGAGCTATATCATGAATCTATTAATTCATTAGTAAGAAGCAAAATAAAGCGCTAGTTCAAGTCTGCTCACCTCCGACAGATTATCCAGAAACTCCATTATAGGCTCTACGGACGTGACGACGATATCTATGGTGTCGATGCGCCTAGCGACCTTCCGCATTTCGGTATCCAAGTGAGGCAGATGAGGGAGAGCTTTCCCTCGAGGATGACTTTTACCATCCGATTCAGCCAAAGGTTCCTGAGATTGGAATTTAGCTGCATTTGAAATGCGGCGCTCTTGTATACTGGGCTGGACTCCTTGAGCTTTATGCAATCCATTATCTCGAGGAGCATGAGATGCGCTCGGTGCATTATCGTACTTCTGAATTGTATTTGAAACGAGTTCTTTTCGAGGCGTCAGGGTGGGAGAGGTGTCCCGGGTCCCAGCGCTACCAAAGTCAAGCGACTGTGCCGTAGTTGCATGAATCAAACGAGGCATCTGCATGCCTTCAGGATGAGCCTCGAAATGCTCGTTCTCTTGATAAGCAGGAATTCGCATAGAATCATCTCTCGACATTTGGTTTGAGGGACATCGCGACCAAGATATCAATAGCCTCAGGCCATCACTCCCACTGGTAAGGCGTTTCCTGTGAACATCCATGCGTTTCATTACTGCTCGCCAGGTTAACGTAAGGTATCAATTTTGTAAGTGAATACCAACGCACCTTGAGATTCCCCAGCCAGGTCACTAATAGGCACTTCTACACTGGCAAGGAGCTCATTACAGCGGAACCTGTAGTGTTGAAAGAACTCGAAGAACAAAGAGTCGGTTTGTTCGACTGAACGTCTGAACATAAACCCAGTCAGGACATAGGCATCTACTTTCGAGTATCAACCGACGTACAAGTGCAGGCCCAAATACCATCCATGTTGAGTGGCCGCCTCCGTGTTAACCTTGTACGTCTTGTGCGGCTCTCTCGACGAGGAATGTGTACGAAGGCTCGAGAAGCTGATACGAATGAAAGTCTTGTCTTTGGTTCTTAAACGTCCCTCAAGTTTGATGTCTACGTATAGTCAGATAGCCTTCTGCCAAAGAATCGGAAATACTTTCCTCTGATTTTGAAGTTGACTCTGGCACTGTCCTCGCTTCCCCTATCGAAAAAACTGATCATCAGAGTCTGTCATAAATTCATCGAGCAAATAACTACCGGCGCGAAGGTTGAGTCCTTATTGTTGGGGAGGTTGGTGATGAAGTGAGCATCGACAATGAAGGCACGAAGGAGCCCAGTCAAGAAGAGAAACTGAGTTATAGGACTAGGCACGAGGGTTCGGTGTGAGTGCTGTTTTGCGTGCTGAATCTATCGGTCCGCAGCCCCTCGAGATCCTCATCTGCCTTCGGCGTCTTGTGAGACCGTTCTTGGCACCGCTACAAGTGAAATGAAGCCTCAGGGGCTGCACGCAGTTGCGGGAGAATTCAGTAGCCTTTCACCTTAATCGTTTTGAAGCTGTTGACTTAGGGCGCTAAGAGAAGGCCGTCGGCGAAAAAGTAGGCGGAAAGCAAGCCAGCGGTTGACAGCCTCGTTTCTGCAAAACTTTAAGATCCAATCAAGATCAGATCACAGCTCCAGAAGTCGAAATCATTCAGAGTGCCATGTGTAAATTTAGCTTTCAGAAATTAAATGCACGGCCTACGATCATCAGCAAGCATTTGCCATGAATAAAGTCTACGTGCTGTCGTGCCCGCACGAAGTCGAATTTTGACAACACGTACGTGCATTGGTGAAGTCAATGAGGGAAGGAACCCAGGAGTAGTGAAGCCTGTGAAATGTGAAGTCAGAAAGACAGAAACTCAAATAAGGTGTGGGATGTCGATTTAGCTTTCCACCCCGTGCCTCGCTTTCCGCAATGTGTTTTCTGGAATCGGGACTTTGGATGCCGGAGATACCAGCCAGCGCATCCGTATGGAATATCTCTTCTGATGTTTTGTAATTGCTGATGTTAAGGGAGTATTCCAGCAAAGTCACTAGCGTTCGTGTCTATCCAGTGTGACGGTGGTCAAGAGAAAGGTCCGTTGGTCCACGGACCGTGCCCGGCTCCGAGCGTCACAGCGTTACCGGCGCAATTTTTTTTTCGTCCGGGTTCTCGCTATAGCCCCGACTCTGACTCCCCAATCGTTCCACAAATTTCTCAAGATGGTCAATATTTTTTATGATCTCCGACCTGTCGGGCTCGGAACGAGAACCAAGTAATATTGTGTCTTCCTGGCTCCCATATTCCAAGTTGATTCTACATATCGTTGGGCGGTTAGGATGCGGGGCTGAGACCATACGATACCTCATGTTTCGAGGAATGAAGAGGCGGACATGTCATGAGAGCAGGGCAAGTGTGTCGGTATATCGCATTCCTACGATAGCTCGCTGACGAGAGAGACTACAGCAGATCCTTGTCTGACCAAAGAATTGACCATCATCGCGATGAAGCATCATGCATCATGCCTGTCAGTCTGGAAAGCCGCTCAACATCGGGCTCAAATTTTCCCGTGTGAACACAGACAGCGGGTCTTTTGCAAGGCGTGTTCAACCGACATCTTGATAGGAATGGGGTACATCTACCGTTGCCTGCATCACTCCTTTTCTTCAGCAGTACTTCCCCCATGTAGTACGTTACTACGTGCTCTTCGCTGATGACTTACTAACTATTGTTTTACAATTATTCTGTTCCCTTGCTGGTTCCGCTTCATAGTGGCATGGAGATGTCGGATTTGTGCTATACCGTCGCTGCCACGTAGCCAACTTCCAGCTTTCGGGGATGAACAACTCTCGAATGTAATGACGGTACCTCGAGTGCTATACTATACAATCACCGAGCGTCTATTACCTGCATCCAGTCGGAGGATCCGAGACCAGGGGAACGTGTTGCCTTTCGGAAATGGCCTTCATTCTGATCTCGCGGGTTGCGACGGGACCAGACATAATGGATCCAACGGGCTCTCCCACCTCGTCTGCCCGTCGGCCTCGGAGATCACGTTCAAAGTCCGCTACCTGAGAATTCATGTAATCTCGCTTTTTGAGGTACTCAGCTCCTCCGCCATGACTGTAAGTAATTGTACATGTAGTTCGCACAGAGCGCTGACACTGACAGTGCTGTTTTTATTCTCAGAGCCGAGTCATTGGTGCGAAAATGCTGTCTGTATACCCCATTCCAAAACATGTTGGCGAGTCTTGCATCCTCACAAGCATTTACGTCCTGTATTGAATATCACTCTAAGGAATCCATGATCTCGGCTCAGTACCCCAGATCGATCACCTACGCGAGCGTCCCGTGCTAGCTTGGGTTTCCCCCTTTCGAAGGACTTGACGACGTCTTCCAAAGGAGTAAGATATTCAGGGTATGTTAATTTTTCTTATACTATTCAAGTACCAACTTAGCTTTCCGCAGTAAGAGATATATAATAATCTCGGACCCAGGGTTGGTCGTCTGAGTCAAATTAAATACTTCGAGGCGGCACTTGCAGTATGTCGTCAGCTGTTTTTACTGTAGCCCACGGTAACTGATGATTACATTCCAGATTGTGACGGAAACAGATTTTTCAGTACATCCACAAGTTCGTCATCGTACCTTACTTCGTCAAGCTTCCCCGGTAATGAGTATGCCAAACCTGGCTCTCTCTCTCTATTGCCGACTTCACAGCGCAATGCAGATGACGTTGAAGTGACAATCAATCAATCCCTGTCTTGATCTGCACTCGGGTATCTTACGCCAGTGCTTTGGTACCGCAAAGAGAGCATTCTGCTACTACCCAGGAAAAGCAGGCCCGACGCCATAATCTTCGCAAGACCGGTGTCGATGATCCTTTTGTGTACATCGGACAAATTCCTTGCCGACCTTGCTATCGCAGCATCGGCGACAGGAGTGCCCTTTGGATGTACCTCGTTGGTATGGTAAATGGGCTTATACTTCCTGAAGAATAGAAGGTAGGTGTCCGTATCGTCTCACAAATAGTCTGATATGGATTTGGTTCACAGGGGCTGTCCATCTACCCTGCTATGCTTGGGGTTTCATATAGAGTTCATTATGTGGCACGTCAGCTTTGATGACTGAGAACTGTCTTATCACTGAACACGACATTCCTCGGCAGAGCATATGGGGCATCCTCTGGGACATTCGTGCATCAAAATGCAGACAAGATCACATCGGAAATGCAACGCTTCATCATTGCCTCAATCTCTGGTCGGCTCTTGTATCCGGTAACGCCCAATCTGGTGCAACACCCCATTCGATGTCGGCGTAGGGCCAACAAGCCTTTCGAGCACACCGTGCATACTTGCTGACATTCGCCAAACCTCTGGGTTTCGGCCTGGCGCCGCGCTCAATACCAGGCGCCTCATTATCCGTGATACCCATTTCGTCCGTTGTCTAAAAGCAGCAACTGCACTGGGCCATTATGTTAGTTTGATTTTTCTTGTACTCTGTTGCTGACCCTGTGCTGACTTGGCTTGCTTTTGACAGACATCCCGACATCTACCGCTAACGGCATCTGGATCTCTGACACGGGGTCTGTCAACCACTCCTTACCTATCCGCTGACGACAGCACGCACGTCAGGATATACTTACGGTCTTTATCACCGTCACCGTCAGTGCGGTTTCTAGTTTCTTCAGTGGCTAGATACATAGCGGAACGCACCCCTCCTTCACATCATACTGTTCCTTTGTTTATATTTCAGGTACATTCAGTATTCCCTGCTGTATATCAGATCTATTCTCCCTTCGTACCTAATTTACTAGTATTCATCTTTCGCTACGTCCATGTTGTGATGCCCCCCGTACAATTTGCATCATCTATATTTTCTGAGTACTGTATATTGTACCTGTCGAAATTAATATTAGCTCGTACACCATCGAGCGTCAAAAGTGTAACGGCCTATTTTTAAGCGCGTCGTGGCGCCTAAAATTATCGGATTTGATCAGCTGCTTGTCCTCCCCCCCCCACATTTACCTCGCTCCCCCTCGAAACTACCCTATTAAGCTCCCTAGGGCCTCTTTAACAGACTTCTAGAAGAGTCTAGACGAGATAGGCGTCCCCATGGGCAAGAAAAAATCAACCAGTACAGCCGCCAAAGCCGCGAAAAAAGCGAAAGCTGAAAAGAAGGCTGAAAAAAGGACGACGAAGAAGGGCAAAAAGGACAAGAGAGAAGAAGAAGAATCTGATGATGATCTGGAGGCCATATTGGAAAAAGCATGTCCTTACTTTCACGCTTCGAGGGACAAAATTTTCTGAATCCTGTTTCCAATCGCTAGATGCGCCAGGAATGGGAAGCGGCTCATACAGTAACGGAGGAAGTTGTCGAAGGACCACCAAGCAAGAGAGCAAACGCGACGATGACAGCGTGCCCGAGCGGTAACTACCTATGGTATATCGGAGGGGAGTATTTCAGTGAAGACGGGAGAGCTGTGCGTATCGAAGTTACCTTCTCTACTGAAACCTTTACTGACCTTGTTTAGTATTTTGTAGGTCCAGATTGGCTCTGCACACACACTCTACATTGACGAGAACGATCAAAGTATAACGAAATCTTCCGATACACCCCCGAGAAGGTACGCTGGTCAATGTTATATTAGGAAATCCCCACTGAAGTCATGCCAAACCCAGGACGAATGGCGGACATTTATCTCTCCAACCTGTCCAGGTCCGAGGTCAGCACACGCCGTAGCTACGACACACAACAAGATATTCCTTTTCGGGGGAGAATTTTCGTCATTGCACCAAACCACGTTTCACCATTACCGGGACTTTTGGTGCTTCGACATCAATAATCATGACTGGGAACGGATAGAAACCAAAGTGACCCCAAGTGCTAGAAGCGGGCACAGGTAGGTATGTTTTGTCTTGCAATACTGAATGAGACATGGTTGATCCAATCCTTGGTAGAATGGCGGTATGGAAACACTACATCGTGCTGTTTGGCGGGTTCTACGATCCTGGTATCACGAGTAGGTTTTGTATCTTATCCTTCCTCCTCTATGCTTATCACGTTTACAGCGAAATATCATAACGATCTCTGGCTCTTCGATACGCATGAATACAAATGGCGACAGATCGAATTCCGCGAAAACGATGCGAAACCCTCGTTGGTTGCCTTCCTTACTCTTTTAATCTACGCAATTAATGCATGAATCTCGCAGGCCTCGCAGCGGGTTCTCGTTCTTGCCTACTTCTGACGGGATAGTCTTGCATGGCGGTTACTGCAAGGAATACGCCAAGGGAAAACGGCCAGTCGGTGTGATGTTAGATGATACCTGGTTTCTGAGGTATTCCACTTGAAATTTGTCAGTCTCCAGCGTCACGCGGTGCTGATCCTCTCCATGTAGCCTCTCCTTACCTACTATCGATACCACAGACCCAAAGTCTCCCACTGCCACAGCTACGTCAAAGAAAAGCTCCAAAGCGAGTTCAGAGCCCCCACTACAGGTGAAGTGGCACCGCCTTCGCCGACCTTCGACCGCGTACTGTCCTTCGTTACGCTCGGGGTGTACCATGACACCATGGGCAAATCGAGGGTATGGTGTGATGTTTGGTGGTGTCACGGATGAAGAGAAAGGTGAAGAGGGACTGGAGAGTGTGTTTCATCAAGATTTGTAAGTAGAAGAGCGTTTCTGCTGCCGTGTCCGTGCTGACTCTTCTCGGTCGTAGGAATGCATACCAATGGCCAGCTACTTTTACTGGGTCGGCAGCGAAGGGCAGATGGATGAGCCTGACGCTCAAGAAGCCGAAGAAGAAGGGTGTTGCCAAGAAGAAGAAAGTACAAGCACAACAGCAGCAAAGGAAGGCAAACGATGATTCAGATGACGAGAATGAGGACGAGGTACGTGCACCCCACTTTCTCTTTCTCGTCAGATTTGGCATTGATGATCCGTTACATCAGGAGCCAGATCCCGAGAATAACGAGACCCATATAGCAACACCTGCGGAAGACGACATAGACCCAGATGACCCCCAGCTGACGGTTCCCATACCGAGGTATAACGCTATGCTGGCTGTAATACGAAACACCCTGTATCTGTGAGTAAACCCCTGATTTCGCCGGAGTTTTTATCTTTGGTCTTTCTAAGAATAGATCTGAATGCAATTCTCCAAATAGGTACGGAGGCATACTCGAAAGGGGAACACGGGAATACACTCTTGATGATTTCCATTATCTCCAACTCGACAAAATGGAGAAATGGGTATGTCTGAGACCACATAGCTGGGTGTTTGGTGAGGGCGAAGAGAGCGAGGACGACTCAGATGATGATAGTGGAGACGATGATGAGAGTGACGAAGATGAAGAGGACTATGACGATGAAGGGGAAAATAAACGAGATGGGAAGAAGGATAAGAAGAAACAGGTTGAGGTGGTTGAAGAACCTGAGGCAGAGGTGCGTTTCTCTTACTTCCTGCGTCATCACAACTGATTATAGCATCAATTCAGCCTGAAGAAGAAACCGAGCCAGAGCAAGAACCAGAAGATTCACTTCGCACCCAGGCTCAAGCGTTCATGTCTGCTGCCAATACGAACACACCCGAAAACGCGTTGAGCACCCCGCTCCCAGGCGAGACCTTAGCAGTGTTCTACGCTCGATCGAGAGAATACTGGGCTCAGACTGCCCTCAGCACGACCTCGTCTGATACTCGAGGGAAGGCTCTGCGTAGAGACGGATTTGCGTTGGCTGAAGAGCGTTACGGTGTGTTTCGTTGGCCTTTTTCACCCGCCTTGGACGTGCACTTACGGTGAACAGAGGAATATAAACCACTTCTGAAAGAAGTGGAAAAGATCCTTGCGGAAGCGGGCTTGGACGAGGAAGAGATGAGACGAAGTGCGCAGGCAGGAGGCTTAGGGCAACAAGCTGGGCAGAATAGGAATCGACGATGAAGGTAAGATGCAGCAGAAGCACTCGTTTCCTTTCGAATGGATGTTGATCTGAGCTATAGATAGGTGTATCGCTGCGAAATGTGTATCTATAAATCGGGTGTATCGATCCAGCAACTTGAAGTCTCTGATACCTCATGATAAGGCTATCATTATGACCCTACTCTGTATGTGCCGAACGTAATCATATTGCGCAAAACGGATACCTGTCCCGACTCAGCGCTAGTGTGAAGCCTTCCACCCCCATCCTCTCTTCTGTCTTTGCCTTTCCTTCAATACTAATGAGTATAATGTTTATTCCATAGGCCTGGGCATCTCGGGACCCTAGCAAGCTCCTTGTGCTTAATGCTTCTAGGACCCACCGGCCATCGAGGTAATCATCGAAGCTACATTCGAGCTTATGATTCGCAGCGCTGACTTTCCTTCCAACCGATAGCCTCGGGCTTCTCACTTCTCGATGTTCTTCAAGCTCTTGCGGTGGCGAAAGGCATCGATAGAACCTTCATATCGGTCAACGTCGGGCTCGGCCATCGATAAGTTTCTAGCTCTCTGAACAGCACTGCCTGACGTCCCCAAAGGCGCTTTTTCAAGCGGTTTTCTCGGAATTCCCCAAGGGTATTCAATTGAAACGTATACCGAGACCGGACAGCCACGTGCTGTTGTCATTAATGTAAAGATCCGTCAAGTCTCCTTCGGCCGTCGCATCAAAATGGAAGTTCCCGCCGTTTTCGCCTTCGGGTTTCGCCTCTAGGTCCAAGACTTTCGATATAATTATCTATTTTAATCGCCGGTCTCGGGAGTCAGGGATATATAAGGTGGTTCTAGCTCTCTCGTGAGGGACAACACATCATGTTTTCTCAACCACTTACTTCATACATTATATTTGGGATAATCCTGATCTTCATCATTATTTTAACTGTCAACTATTCACGGCGAGGCACTCTACCCCTTCCACCAGGACCTTCAGGTGCCATCTTAACCGGTGTCAAATCACTCATTCCGCGAACTAGTCCTTGGGTCAAGTATGCCACATGGGCCATTGAATACCACAGCACGTTCCCAACCCTGCCATTCACTGTATTCTCGCTGATTTATTATGTTCAAACAGGTGATATAATACACTTTCGCATCCACCGAAATCCTTACATCGTTCTATCCTCACCACAGGCCGTTCATGACCTGATGAACAAACGTGCGGGAATGTACTCTGACCGCCCCTCACACACATTTTTCTTCGAATTGTGTGGCCGCGGAAAGTCGATTTTCAATATCAACGCTGGGAGTAGACATACTCGATATCGTCGATTACTCTCTCGCGGTCTGAATGGTAGTGCATACGTCGGTGTATTGGAAGAGCAATCTGCTCGGTTGGTCGAGAACATAAGAAAGCGGCCGAAATTGTACGAGCGATTCGTGCGGATGAACTCGTCCGCGGTCATCATGCAGGTAGCGTACGGCTACGACATTGCTTCTGCCGACGACAGATTCATCAAGGTGGCGGAGGAAAGTGCAAAAATATCTGGACTGGCAATGGCACCTGGGAGGTGGGCAGTCGATTATTATCCGCTTTGTGAGTCTAGCCTTCATTCTTCCTCCGCTTCGGCCATTAACGATCCTTGTCTTAGTGAGGCATCTTCCGTCCTTGATGCCTTTTCATCGTCAGGCAGCAACGTGGAGAAAAAGGCTAGAAGAGCTGTCAGATGTACCACACAATTGGGCTAAGAAGCAGATCGTGCGTGCCCCCTGACATTCACATGACATTCGCTCATGATCATTCGCATTAGCTATCAGGGAAGTATGCCGACTCCTTCACTTCTCAACACCTCGCTCCCTCAGTAGGTTCCGTCACCCCAGAGAATGAGGATATCATTAAGTGGACGGCTGGAGGATTGTATGCCGGTGCTACAGATACAGTTGAGTTTAATCGATTTTGAGTTCAGACTGTGCTGACATACGAAGAAAGACCATCTCTGCCCTGCTCTCGTTTATCTTGTTGATGGCTCTATATCCAACAGTGCAAGCCTGTGCTCAGGCCGAAATTGACGGGTTAGGTGGGGAGATGCCTGAGGTTAAAGATCTGGAAAGATTAGAGTATCTACAGGCGGTATTGAAAGAAGTCTTGAGGTATGCACCTGTTGCGAACATTGGTATGTGGATGCTCTGCACTAGCCTCGTTATGATCGGGGCTGACGGAGAGGATAGCACTTCCACACAAAGTAACACAGGAAGATACTTACAAAGGCTATAGAATACCCGAGGGTGCGACGATTATAGCAAACGTCTGGTTCGTTAGCTATGATTTTTGCTCTTATCAAATCTTCATAGTCGTTCGACAGGGCAATAATGCATGATCCCTCGATCTACTCAAAACCATTTCAATTCGACCCTTCACGCTTCACGAAGAAAGTAGGGGACCCTGACCCAAGGATCTGGGCCTTCGGATTCGGGCGACGTACTTGTCCTGGTTCGTCTTCGTATTTCCAACATTCACAGAACAAACTAATGTAGAAATCAGGCTCCCAGTTTGCTGAAACCTCCTTGCTAGTATGCATGGCACGCATACTTTACGCCTTCGATATCAGACTACCGAAGCACAGACCTATCCCGGTTGTGGAGTTCACTAGCGGTTTTACGAGGTTCGCTCATTGAGTCATTCCATTACATTTCACGGCACGGGTACTGATTCTTTGATAGTCATGTAAAACCATTTGACATCGACATCGGAGAGCGCAGACCAAGTATAATGTAAAATAAATAAATATTACAGCATCCAGCAATCTCTACTGTAGCATAATATGTATTACTCAAAGACAATAATAATAGGTATTATCTAGCATCGCCTACTTGAAAGGTATCATTCCCGCGAGCGGTTGCCTCTGTTTCGAATTCACGCAAATTCCCTTTTCAATATCGTTTGTCAGCCTTCTAGGGTTCCCGTGCTCCTTGACTCCCTTGACTCCTTTGCCGCCACCGAAACGTGGCCGGTAATCAATGATGGCTTGTACCGCCTCAATATCAAATCTCCCCGCTTCCCGAGTACTGCACCCATGGGGCAGGGCTCGCTATTTGGTTCCTACAGGCACATCTCCATCCGATAGCGCCAATGGGTTGTTGGGAATGCCCGACACAGCAGTAGTTATGACAAGAGTAAAAGTTGGGCTGTGACATAATATCGGGAGTCTGAGCGGTAGCAAGGTCCACACTGGCAAGTATTGCTGCGGACCCGCTGCGATTTCGACGCATCCAGAACGCATTATATGCTGGGTAGATTTATGGGAATGATTGACACTTGGGGCTATAGTGAAGAGATATTCAATGGGCGGTGGTACTTTCACGGCTCTTGAGTACGCTCCTATCGGAAATCGATACGGTAGCTTTCCATGCAGAGACATCTTAGTATCGGTACGTCAGGCATATCCGCTGCACGGATATCTGGGAGCAATCATTACGACATTCCTAGAGTACATGACAAGAAAACTCAAAAAAGACACATTTCTAACACAACCGGTGTTTGATGCGCACCATCAATCCGCTACCTTTCAACGCATTCAGGCGTTTGAAGTCGAGATACTTTCCAGGATTTTCGTTCGACTTCCGATTAAGAAAAAGTAGAACTCGAACGGACCTCAAACTGCGATCCACGCGAGACTCCACCATCTTCTCGAAGACATCCCCGGCCCAAGAAACAGGGGTCGCTAGATTGAGCTGAGGCAGCAACACTGACTGAACAGAATCATCCCCATAGAATGTGAGGCTTCTCCAAACTTATTCACTAAACGTTGTGCCACCTATGCTCGCAACATCCGAGGTACCTTCGGTGAAGACTGGTCTCTTCAGCTTCAGGGATAATGTCGTAACATCTAGCATATACCCAAAGACACTGATAAGATCTATATCGTTGAACTCAGAGCCGTCCATTTGTACAGAGGTCAGAGAACCATTCGGATAAGAACGGCGGAGAAATAACTGCAGCGACTCGGCAACGCGTTCTTCACCGGGGAACTGGACCTGGTCTATAACGGACAGGTGTTCAGGGAGGGACAGACGATATTGTCCAATATGCCTGAAAAAGCTCCAGAGAACTCGGCTTCAATGTCTCCGAGTTTTGAAGTGATTCGGAGTTCCCGAAGGTGAGGGAGGTAAATGGGTTGGTCAAGGTTGACCACATCGTCAGACTTGAACTTTTTTCTGTCCTCCGGTAGTACTGCGAAGCGCAATTCAATGGACTGGAGGTTTGGGAATGACATAAGAGCTTCCAGAATGGCTACTGGCGTGTTTTCCAGTTGAAGATGGATGATTTAATGGTACGGTAGAACCGAATCTGCTAGCGTTTGTGGATCAAAGTACTCCGCAGATCCAGTCAACCGGATGTCGTGAAGCTCGGGGAACATGCCACCCTTGAAATGCTCAAGGACGAAGTTGGGTTTGAGACCGAGGCCGAGGCCATGGTCACCCAGCGTTATCTCCATCTCTAGTCGGGCAAGAGAAGAAAAAGGCTGTTGATTCATCAAGCTGAGGAAGGATGTAAACTCATCCTCGACAAAAACGTCGTCACTGAAAAACTTGAATGAGGACCATCGGCCAGAATGCTTTCCCACTATCTCGGCAAGACGATAATGACCCTCTTCGCATGGTACTCCACAGTTGAGTTCACAACTGAGGCGTACTTCCACATGTAGAGGAAGATCCCTGGAACGCCTCAATTGCCTCTTGAGATCTCCGAATACCGAATCCTCCTCCTCCTCATTCTCATCCTCCCAATATCCACTGATATGTTTCCCGAAGTCGAGATCTAGAGCAACATGTGTCCATATCATGGGAGTCGAAACCGCGATCCTTGCCCAGTGGACGTACACCTTGGTCAACTTCGGTGCATCCGAATGCGTATTCACCCCAAACACATTTCTCTCGACAGAGTAGATGAGTATCATGCGAA
Source organism: Moniliophthora roreri (assembly GCA_001466705.2). Taxonomy (NCBI): domain Eukaryota; kingdom Fungi; phylum Basidiomycota; class Agaricomycetes; order Agaricales; family Marasmiaceae; genus Moniliophthora; species Moniliophthora roreri. The sequence goes on from LATX02000253.1 coordinate 137,653, forward strand.
GATCCTCGTTGGAGAGCTTGCGAATGGGAGCAAACAATGACGTGTACGCGTTCCTTTCATGCTCTAAAGCCGTAATTTTGCATTTTGGGGGCTGCCGACTGTTACGTGCAGCTTCAAGTTTTTCATCGACCTTTTTGATCTCCTCCTTGAATATTGTTGCGTTAATAGCAGACATGGGCTTTCCGGTACGTGCGAGGGCCATTGCACGAATCAGCACCTCATTAGGCGGTTCGACAACCCTGCTCGAACGACATGTCAGTGATAAAAGCCAACTCTTATGAGAGCTATAGATCTCACTTTGTGCGTCGAGGCATACTTTGAGACGAGGAAAATGGTCGTCAAAGTCGATGTTCCCTGAGGCGTGTACTTCCGACAAAATCTCGCTGTCGTTGCTGAGAGTAAAAGGTTTTCTGTGGCTGTACCCTCGTGACCGTGATACTGCCAGCTGGCATCTGGCTGAGGTTGGTGTAGTAGCTTTTAGCGAGTCATGTCATTGAACTAGAGCTATGTACACGCTTTACAGCGGAAATACCATTCAACAATCATCAGGAACTTCACCCGAGTCGACATGATCAATAGCACCGACGCCCAAACCCCTGCTCGCAAACGTTCTCCATAACAAACATCTATGAACACCACCGTATCTGTTCTGGTCTGCCTGTATCCACGCATCACGAGCAACAGGCATGGTCGGCTCGCATGGCTGCAGAGATAGGGAATCCACGAGGAGGCGCAAGAAGGCTACATTTCCTTCTGTACCGTCAGCGTTTGTACGAGCGACAGGCGACCACCCGTGCTCTGTGACGAGAGCTGCATACACGTTGTGCAGAATGTTGGCCCTGAGGATTAGCAAAGGGGATAGTCAATGTGCAGTCGACGGATGGAGGTGTTTCAATGGATTCACCAGACTTCACCAATATCTACGAACAGCCCCGAATCAGTGACCATTCACAGTATTGAGATAATGAGCCTACCATGAACTTCATCTAATACTGCGACCGAAGAGTACCTGAGCGGATTGATGGAGGCATCCGTAGAGTAGGGGTAATCGCGCAATCCAGCATCGTTACCTGCGAGCCATTGTCCCACAACGAAATCATGGACCTCTGGGGTATCAGTGTGCGAGAACCAACTGTGATTTCATAATGAGCAGCGCCCAACGAGAAACAACGAGAACGTACTCTGCTACAGCATCCGACCATCCTTCGCCCATTCCACTCGCTTCCAAGGTAAGCAAGCATCGCGCGGTACCACCGCCCGTTAATCGCTTCGTCAAACCATGAGTCATCTCATGGATAGGAACATCGTTCTGCATACCCCCATCACGTCTGGGCTGTAAGGAGGAGAAACAGCACTTCAGTTTTTGGCATGATGCATCGAAGGGGCGATAGGTACTGACATCGGTTCTATTCCACAAAAAGATCCTGCATGTTCCGGATTGTCCGCTTTAAAGACAAGGTTCAGCGATAAGCATTATTAAAAATGAAAAGTAACGAACTCTGGTGGAGTAAAGAACCTAGCATTATTGCTGCCGTTGCCGTCCTGAACGGCGAAAAGCACCCTATCGTTACCGAGGCCACCTTTCCCAAAGTTGTCATTTTGGAAGTTGTAAGCCGATTCGGTGAAACCATATAGATACAAGGTATCGTGGTATGAGTTGATCAGATAGAACACGTTGGTACGAGAAGCGTCGGTGTTTTCTCCGTCATGAGGGTCAAGAGATTGGTCATAGGTGTAGATGAAGTTGAAACCACTGCTGGATTGAGGCGTTGTGTTGGATTGGGAGGCCCAGTAGACGATGACGTTGTTACCACTGCCAATAGTACAGTAAGTCAGCAAGATGGAATGTAGTATAGAAATAGGAAGAACGAACGAAGTATCGAACGTGTCATTTGAATGCCAGCCTCCAGGGGAAGAAAAGAGGTTTTGAGGGTCTACGAGTGTCTCGAGACCCTCAGTAATGGTTTGCTTCTGAATGGGCACCACCTTGTACTTTTGTGACAAAGTAATGGTCAGGACTTTGTTTGGGAATGCAGCACAAAGATGGGAAACGCACCGAAGCATCCGAGCCAAAATCGTTGACCGAGAGTATCGTGCCCGAATGTGCGTCAACATACGCCTCATACCAGAGCCCTGCCACCTCGTTCTCCACTTGAAAGACGTGAACCAAAGCAACGGTGCCGTCCTGCAAGACAAGGTATTCTAGAGTAGGTTCAATATCGTTCTTCTTCCCATTAAGAGCCACCTCCGCATCCGGTATCACAGACTCCACAGGAATGGTCGGTTTAGAGTCTGCGATATTATCTGCAAACCATTCAGAATCCCACAGAACTCCCCGGACAAGTCATCCTACCTATACCGACGAAAGAGTGACCAAAGGCAACAACTCTGTTGTCTTTGAAAGCTACGTTGGCGACTGCGTTCGCAAAGGGTATGCCATCCTGCGTCGAGTGCCTGTCATGAGCTAATAGTGTAGGAAGGCACATACAGTGGTGACTTTAACTCACATGTAACTGTTTCACATATCCAAATTGCGTATGCTCCGTGTTGAACCCTGACCTGAAAACCAAATGCGTGCTATCAAGGGCTAGTTGCGTCTTGATGAAGAAGACTGTCCGCTCTTCTATAGTCGGCTCTACGAAGAATGGCGGCAGCTCGATACCGGATTCGAAGGTCTGGTGTAACGGGATCAGAACAAGCACATGAGAGAAAAGCGGGGCTCAGTACCGTGAAATTGGTCTTTGGGTGAAAGTTTGTCACAGTCAGACCACGCCCAACACTCCGCACGCGGTGGGTGGAATATTGGCGGTGTGCCGGCCAAGGTACTGCATTACCCTGTGCAGCGAAAGCAACAGCAAGTAACACTGTGACGAATAGTTGGTTGAAAGCAGTCATGGCCTGCAGACGACGGTCTGTGTGGTTAGTCAAAAAGATGGACTTGAGGCCGAAGAAGACGAAGGCGTACCTGGGTGATCATAATCTGCACTTATACGAAAGCCAAACGGACATGACAACCATCTAGCGGCAAAACCTGCCAGAAATAGACCTAAATTGCGGGCTAGGGAGGCCGAGGCATCAAAGCTCCATTGACTTCAGTAGACGTGAACTCGTAACCGCTGAAACTGATCAAAATAAGCTTTGCTAGAGCGCCGTACTAGAACTATGACGATGTTACCAGTGTCGAACTAGTCCATCACAGAACCTGCGAGGAGGTCAATGCACGGCCTGTGCTGAGTAAGGAATATTCTCGGAATTGGATGGGGGGAGACTTTTGAGCTGATGATGGTTCGAGTTCAAGGGCAAATTGCTTATCAATCTTGTCCTCATCGTTTCACACGATGACCGTCGCCGCGCCGTCATCATCTGACACGTTCATCAAGGATTGTGAATAATGAAAAAAGTTGCATTTTTGCTTCCATTTGACCCAATGTAAATAATGAGAGATAAAAAAAATATGCGGGTGGTCGTGGTCGTGTTGTTGCTACATCTACATTAAATTCGTTCTGCCTCATTTCATCCCATTCATCAATCAACCTTTTAACATCCAGAAGGAACACTGGTGGAGTCACGGTGGTTGGCAGCACCGACACCGAGACCACGGCTGGCGAATGCGTTCCACAACAAGCAGGCGTTGGCACCACCGTACCTGTTCTCATCAGCTTGGATCCAGGCATCACGAGCTGTGGGGAGAGTCGGGTTGCAAGGTTGGAGAGCAAGTGCGTCAACAAGTAGGTGCAAGAAGACTACGTTTCCTTCGGAGCCGTTGGCGCTGGTTCGTGCAGTGGAGGAGAAGCCATGCTCAGCAACGAGGGCGGCATAGACGTTATGGAGGATGTTGGCCCTGTCGATTTGAGTTAGTCTCAGGCAACCTGCATACAAAGTAATGAATACACGTACCAGACTTCGCCAATATCGTGGACTTCGTTCAAAGTGGCAATTGTGGAGTACCTGAGAGGGTTAACCGATGCAGACGTGGAGTAGGGGTGAGTACGGATTCCACCACTGTTGTTCTCGACCCATTGTCCCATGACAAAGTCGGTAACAGCAGCAGAGTCGGAATGAGAGAACCAGCTATTTGAAATCTGTGAGCACTGTCCATGCAAGTCAACGTCAAAGAAACACCCACTCAGCAAGGGCATCAGACCATCCTTCGCCCATACCACCAGCTTCAGTGGTCTGCAAGCAACGACCAGTGCCTCCACCAGTGAGACGGTTGGAGAGACCGTGAGTCATCTCGTGAATGGGGATGTCGTTCTCAACGGCACCGTCACGTCTCACGCTGGTGAGGGTCCAGATGTACATTCTGCAAGTTCCAGATTGACCACTGTGGAGTAGAGCATGTCAGCACGGTTCGGAATAAGAAGGTTGAAGACCTACTCGGGAGGAGTGGCAAAGTTTGCGTTGTTGGTACCAGAGGCATCTTGGACACTCATGAGGACACGGTCATTTCCACTTCCACCCTTGCCAAAGTTGTTGTTCTGGAAGTTGAAAGCAGACTCGGTAAAGCCATAGAGGTAAAGAGTGTCGTGATACGAGTTGATCAGGTAGAAGGCATTAGTGCGGGCAGCGTCGAGATTCTCGCCAGAGGTCGGGGCAACAGAGGGGTCATAAGTGTAGATAAAGTTGAGACCGCTACTGGATTGAGATGTCGTTGCGGATTGCTGGCCCTTGAAAGCAATGACGTTGTTACCAGCGGTGACTGTGGTGTCGGTAGTCCCATCGGAATGCCATCCTTCTGGCGATGGTCCACTAAGTGCCGGGTCAGTGAGCGTCTCAAGACCCTCAGGAAGAGTCTCCTTCCAAACGGGGAGGACTTTATACTATAGAAAAAAATATTAAATAATCGCCTTGTGAAGCGGAGTAATGCACCCACCGAAGCATCGGCAACGAAGTCAGTGACCGAAAGAAGCTCACCAGAGTGGGCATCAACGTAAGCCTCGTACCAGCTGTTGACTTCCTCGTTCTGAACTTGGAAGACGTGGACAAGAGCAACGGAGCCGTCCTCAAGAGCGAGATACTCGAGAGTAGGCTCAATCTCGTTCTTCTTTCCATCAAGGGCCTCCTCAACCTTGGGAATAACTGTGTTGACGTCAACGGTAGGCGTGGAGTCAGTGATCTTGTCTGTAGGCAGTGGCGTCAGATTTCCAGAAATATTCCATATTAAGCAAACCACGAACCGGTCTTAACGAAAGATGAGCCAAAGGCAACAACCTTATTGCCTTTGAAAGCAACGTTGGCAACTGCGTTAACGAAGGGGATACCGTTCTACGATTGGGCCAGATAACAGGCGTGAGAGTGTATGATACATAGTTGGGATAAAGAATCCATCAGATCCCGGACACTGACGGAAATCACGGAGAATGCTCACATGGAACTGCTTCACGTAACCGACTTGGTGGTTGTCGGTGGTGAAACCGGACTTGTAGCCCAGGCTTTCGGCGTCAATGTTCAATTGAGAGGCCACGAAGGAAACAGTCTGCTCCTCATGAGAGGGCTTGATGAGGCCTTCAGGAAGCTCCATGCCAGCTCCGAAGGTCTAAGTTGTAAAAACAGTTAAAAACACGACATCATGCCCAGAATGCTGGATAAACACACCTTGTAGTCGGAAGCAGGGTGATAGGCTTCGACGGTCAAAGCACGACCAATGTTCCTCACACGGTGAGTACCGTGTTTGGACGACGTGGGCCAAGGAGCGGCATTACTGTATGTCGCGTACAGGACAGCGAGAAGAACAGAGGAGAAGAACTTGTTGAGGGCGACCATGGTGTTCTTAGTGGCGTGTCCTGGGGACTATAGAGCAGTACCGAAGCAGGCAGTTAGGACAATGAAATCCTGAAGAGTAGACGAACTCACTCTCTGCCTTTTATCTCGTCTGAGTGTACTCTATGAAACGGCTTGATCTCGGAGGAGCACATGCTTTCTTCCAGAATGGTGGTATATCCATACATCAAGGCATTTTACCATCGCGTGCTCAAACCTAGCATGCCACATGTGAGGAGTTGTATGTCGGGAAGTAGACTGATCCCGAATCTGCGAAGGTCAAATGGGAGGAACCGAATTGCGGTGGTAAAGGTTCTTCGATCAGGAAGCATATCGGCTGTGCTACTGCGATAGTTGTGCGATTTACATCCAATATCGCAAGTAACAGCACCTATTCATCGTTCCAAAGCTCGATGTCGGTGTCAATAAGTTTGCCGGAACGCATGCCTGACAGTCCCGACGCGATATTTTCGTCGGAGAAACATGCGGACCGTCACCGGCAACCACGCACCTCGTAGGTGGCACAGTGAGCGTCGATCCACCAAAATAACCACACGTTAGGAAGCCTGAAGATAGCGAATGCATGCACGGCACGACGTACTATCAGTGTGAAATTTGATGGTCAGCCTGTGATAACAGAAACCAGATGGTAGATTACTTGACACATACTTCTGGATCCCACAACGGGCTTCATCTCAAAGGTTGAAATGCTGTTCCTTTGATATGCAGATAAAGATGAATTGGGGCATAACTTCCCGCCGCGGCTGACCACTGATACGGCGGAAGCGCGTATGTAGAGTCGAACAACTGGAAACGACCGGAATGACGAGAACTTCTATGAAATAAGGTATCATTAGTAGGACTAGGTAGCATAGAACCGCATGATTGACTCGCCTATGGCATGTGTCCCAAAATGTAAACATCAGTCGGGCAACTTTAAAGGGGAACACGGCGTTGAAAGCGTCATATGGTAAACATTTTCCTTTCCATATATAGCGATCAATATGTGGAGGCGCGCCCGAGGCATCCGGTGGCCGCAGGTATGACCTCAGATTTCTAAAGTCTAATGCCGATATCTGTATCATTACATCCAGGGCAGAAAATCAGAAATCCTATCCCCGATTCCGTGAGCTTGAGAATGAATGGCATGGGTTCGCGTGGAGAGCAAAACATACACAGCTAGAAGGCTGATGCAATCTCAACACCTGATTCAACTCTGCCTAGGGGTTCCCTGGACCTTAGATTTATCATTTTTTTGGCAATGTAGATGTGTTGTTGTGCTGCATATGAAGCGAAGTACGTACCTTAACTTGTGGTCTAGTGAGCTTTGAATAGGAGGTACCAGTTGGACACAATCAAAGGGCGGTGATAGCAAACAAAAAGGTTGTGTCAGCAGCTGAGATACTAGGGGATCAGCAACAGGCAGAGGATCAGTGATGCAACTGCAACTCACACGCGGGATCCTGCAAGTTGCAAGGAGGGGCTACTGAGCAACAAAGACAAACAACTCGCCGTCGACATGTGCAACACCGGCAGGCATGTCGTCGTCGACCCCGACGACGTCAAAGGGATCTTCATTTCCAGGTTACTTCTCTCGGATATCTCTAATACGCCAGTAAATTGTCCAAAGATACCCTATAGGACGTCATGGACGACGAAACTGCGGAGATCGAGCTGGTGCGCAACCAAATCATTGCTGTCGCGAGTCCTTACTGACTACCCCTGCTAGCTTGAGCAGAACCTAAATAAAACTCGGCAGATATCGCAGCGAATGACCTGTAAGATAGATCGAAGCTCGTTGCCACCCCTCGACTCAAACGAACAGCCATCCTGAACAGCTTCGATACGAGATTGGCAAAATTGGAAAAGTCTATCCTACCGCTGTACAATTCCACCCAGATTCTAAATCGAAGAGCAAGTAGTATGTGTCCAGCTCCTCCTTCAAAACTGTATATTAAGTCTACCTCGTTTAGATATCGAAAAGGCGCTCTTGAAGATCGATGAAGTCGCCAGTAATCAAGAGGGCATTGCCGTAGAGGAAGCTCTCATACTACGAGGGTAAGTCCTGCATGGCACCTATAGTATTCAACGTTAATGAATGAAATAGGCCCCAGCCAGGTCAACTTGACGAGTACAAAGATGCTCTAGAACGCTTGAATGCCAGTATCGCGTTCAAATCATCAGACCGCGACTCACAAGACACCGTATGGTCCAGAATCTCCCCGTATTTTCTTACTCTAATTTCGAGCTAATAGGCCCGTCTGGTTGAAACTGGCGCCAAGAAATTGACTCAGTTGTATACCAAACTCGTCGCCGAAGGATCTTCTGGGTCGGCACCTCCTCCAGGTTCCGACATAACCAAAGCACCTTTCCCAAGTTCTCTAATCTCCAACATTTTACCGTTGGTTGAGTTCTTGAAGACGCTTCCTTTGCCATCAACGCATCCCTCACACCCAGCTGCTCCGGCGATCATGTCGGTGCTCAAAGAAGCCCAGAGAGGATATGCTGATATGCGAGGGAACTGGAGCCGGAAGTGCTTAGAAGCCCAAGGACAGCGCGTGTTGGACAGAGCTGATAATATTGATCCGGTACAGGCTGGGAGAGAATTTGGGCTATGGGTCCAATCGATTTTGACTGTGGTTCAGGTGTGCCATCTTCTATCTATATTCATTCTAAATTGGCGGCTGACGTATGTCACAGGAAGAATATAATTTGTTGGCAGAGCTCAGTCCTTTATCACATTCATCTATGATATCGTCATCCTTCAGTACTCTTCTCAAACCCGTCTTACTACTGCTGAGTATTAACGTCTCCTCACTTGTCGGGGTCGTCAAGCGCTCCCTCCACAAGTATGGATTCATAGCCCTAGCTGCTTATGACTCGCTGGCGAACCTCCAATCTGTATGGGACGAGGTTTCATCATGGAGAGGGTCAGAAAGTCGGAAAGGGACTGACGAGTTCAAGGAAGCGGTTCAAGCCATTCGAAGCCTGTGCTTGCGCATGTTTCCCGAGTGTCTCGCTGATATCAAGTTGGGTGCGACCAGTCGGACATCCGATACAAGCGTTGAACTCCTCGAGTCGAGCGTTTCGGTTAGTACCTATTTCAGGTCCATTCAGCTGTCTAACCCTCTTCGTATAGGCAGTGGAATTCCTCAACCGCCTGCCAGAGGTGCTGGTAGCCTCTGGCGACATCCTCATGACCTTGGGTGACGGTAATTGGAAGATGGGTGAGGGCATGAGCGTTACCAAGTCTAAGACCGGAGGTACCGACGAGCGAGTGCTCCTGGAGCATTACGTTTGTAAGTATACCTGTTTCCTGTCAGACAGCTATCCTCATCTATTGTACAGACGATATTGTCAACACGTCCGTCAATACCCTGAACATGGTCGCTAAAACTCAAAGACGGCAGCCTTTCGGCTCCATATTCCTATTGAACAACATATCCTACCTTCGCAAGAATATATCGCTTGACCCTAAACACGATACCCTCATCGACTATCTCTCTAAACCTACGCAAGAGGTTCTCAACTCGAACTATCGCACGGCTAAATCCGGATACTTCGACTCCAACTTTACTCCATTGATGCAGGCACTCACCGACGATCCCAAAGAGAAACCTGGAAAGTCAGCTACAAAGGAGAAGTTCACGAGATTCTATGACCTTCTTGAGGAGGTTATGGAAAGGCACAAGATAGCACGAGTTCTCGAGGATGACCCCGAGGAGAGGGAGACAATTGGGAACGACGTGATCAAATTCCTGATACCATCGCTAAAAGCATTCACCCAAAAGCATCGAGAGAAGGAGTTCAGTAAGAGTAAGTATCGCCTGTCACTCCTTGTTACCATATGCCTGGGGCTGATAAGATACCGTGTTTATTTCCTCCTTGACCGACTAGATCCGCAAAAGTGTACGTCTATTTTTGTGCTTTTCAATTGACCTGTCCAGCTGACTCTTGTTGCTTCTTGCAGATATCAAGATGTCGGCGGATGCGGTAGAAAGTCAATTGCGAAGTATATACCGCTAAGTTGTGCTGTACTATTGGTTTGTAATACAGATAGTTGGACACGGAAGTTCGCCTGAGATTCTAGAAGAGAACCTCAGAGGACATGTACCTGGGGCCTTGCTTTCTTATCTGTCGGTGCATAAGGTTCATGGCAGGCACCATGTGCCATTCACGATCGGGAGATCTATACCACCGTAGATCGTCGTCATCATCATCAGCAATCATTGCGGGGTAACGAAGGTTACGCATATTAGATGCCTGAAGGGCCGCCAATTTTGATGGTGGCGGGCGGTGTGTTATGCCCGAGCCTACCCAATACATACTGTTAGGATTACTCATCATCTAGAAGTCTATGCCAGACCATACCAGAAGGCGAAAGTCTCAGGCAATATGATGCGTTCTGTGGTAAGCACTACTTGTTATCTCTCCACGCGATACCTGACGTGCTGTGATTCTTCCCCTGAGAAACAGACTCCAAAAACAGCTTGCTCTTGACTCTGCTAGCCGAGGTGGTTCCGAGAGTGGGATCTCCGAAGTCAAGCTCAGCGGGGCTTAGTTGGGTGACGCCAGGGGGCTCGATCGTTCAAAGTGTCGGTGGAAAGAGGCTTACTATCCGTACGTGCTTTGTCATTCAACTGAACAAATTATTTACCAAACACCATCTTTCAAGTAGCAACGATCATGTGCTCCCGAGTAGTGCATTATGACGCGTCCGTGCGAACGCTACTCTCTATGTCCCTGGCCATTGGTGAATCCCGCGCAGCAGCTCCCAGGATGTCTCGAGTCGCGTTCATTTAGTGAGTTATTTTAGGTCACTTTCTCAAGTTATCAACGGCAGGAATGCCACACAAGTACCGGTAGACATGAAGAAGTAGAGGCGAACACCTTAAAATCAGGCAAGAGCAGTCTACTAGGCTGCGTGGTATTCGCCAGAAAGCGACAGCCCCCATTTCTCGAATATGGTCCACTTCAGACATTTCCTCAACTCTATTGTTGTCGCTGTGCTCTGTGGCTCATTTGCGTCGGCTTCTCCCTGGCCATCCACCTTGAAGCACTCTACCCATCGTACGAGAGACGTCAGCAAGACTCTTCAAATCGAAGTCTTCCATCCTACTTCCACTTTTGAGACTTTCAACGAGGGTATTGATCACCCGCTCTCAAAGCGTGATGACGCGAGTCTGGAAGAAACCGCTTTGGCATTTGTCAAGTCACACCTGCAAATCGATGACGGATCTGTTGCATTTAGATCTGGGTTCGAAGGCGAAGTATCGAGCCATGCCTTTGTGCGGCAAATACATGTATGGTTCAGACCTTTTACGGATCTTTTACGTTTTCTTGGGCTGATGACCAAACTCAATTATAGGATGGGATTCCCTTCGCGAACGCAGTTGCTAATGTTGCATTGAATAAGGCCAATAAGGTTGGTGTTCCGATGAATCTCGGAAAGAAAGTTCTAATTCTCATGGCTCGTGGCAGGTCGTAGCCTTCGGATCCTCGTTCGTCAAAGCCAGTACGCCAAAATCTCCTCATACCGGCGCAGGCTCTCGATTAAACGCTTTTTAGAGAACATTGCATCATCTACTCCGTCTGTGACCCTGGAGTCAGCAATCGCCACTGCCGAGCAGGCCCTCTCTGGAAAGTTCAATGAACACCCTGCCACCTTGGAGTTCTTGGTCAAAGACGATGATTCTGTCGTCCTTACACATGTCATGCAGATTCAGAATGAAGAAACTGGGACTTGGTTTGAAGCTTTCGTGGATGCTCACACAGGGGAACTCGTATCTATCACCGACTTTGTCGCTAAAGCATCAGTACGTTGTCAACGAGACTATTTCAATGGTGTAATGCTGATCATTTCTGCACTTTAGTACCGTGTTCTGCCGTTCCAGGAAGAACTATTGACTCAAGGCTTCCAGGTTCTAACTGATCCACAAGATCTTACCGTATCTCCTGAAGGATGGCACAGTGATGGTACGACCAGTACAACGTGAGTGAAAAATGCGCACTCGCGATACCACGTATTGATTATACCCAATTAAAAAGCGTCACAGCGTGGGTGCTTTTCAACGTATTCAGTTTTAGGTACTTCTTAAACCAAGGCGTATAGCGGGAACAATGCCATTTCATTCAAAGGCGCACAGACAGCAACCACATCTCAATCTTCCCCCGGCTTGAACTTCATATTCGTTCAGAATCCGGATGTGGCTCCGACGACACAAGTGAACGTAGATGCTGCCCGAGTAAATACGTTCTATATCGTGAACACTATGCACGATTTATGGTACCGGTGGGAATTATTTGGCTTCTAACGTAAACGCTACTGATCTCTCTATAAAGATATGGGTTCACTGAAGTAAGACTGGTCGAAGAAGTAGATATGCTGATACTAAACGAAGAACAGGCTGCGTTCAACTTCCAGAATAACAACTTTGGTAATGGAGGAAGGGGTAACGACCGGGTTACCATTTCAGTTCAGGACGCGAATGGTATTGATAACGCGGACTTCGCAACCCCTCCTGAGTAAGCCGGAACCATGTAAAGCTCTGCAATTCTCAGTACACTTACTCTTTGCTTCTAGTGGACAATCCGGGAGAATGAGTAAATGGCTTTTTTGTCTTTCGTATTTTCATTCAAATTCGGCTTCCAGGAATGTTCCTATGGGACCTAACAAACGTGAGTAATCCCTTTAATATTTGCTAGAAGTTCTCTGACCGGCTCCATGATCTAGCCAATGCGTGATGGGGCCTTGGAGAATGATATTGTGGTCCACGAGAATACTCATGGATTGTCCAACCGACTCACTGGTGGAGGCACCGGAAGATGCCTTCAGACCTTGGAGGCAGGAGGAATGGGCGAAGGTGAGTTATCCGTGCAATACTCATGCTGCGCATACGAAGATGCATTACTCTAGGCTGGTCTGATGCCATGGCGGAGTATGACATTCGATATCTTTCTGCATGTCAGTCAACTCAATATTGACAACAGCTGGACGGAGAAGACCTCTGCCGCTGTTCCGGACGAGGTGCTCGGACAGTATGTAATTGACGATCCCGCCGGTTAGTTCGTTCGGGTCATTGTCTTGAAAAGGTTAAAACAAAGAACAGGAATTCGTTCCCACCCGTACTCTACATCGGCGGATGTGAACCCCTTGCGTTACTCGAGTTTGCAGACTCTCAACGAGGTACATGGTAAGTACTGTCACCGTTTCTTCGAGTGATGAGCAGCCACTCATCTTTATCCAGACATTGGCGAAGTAAGTTATTTAACATTGTACGCGGGCCTTAGCTTTACGGGATACATTTAAATAGGTTTGGCAAGTCGTTCTCCTTCTCGCTAACTGCCCTCTCTGACTTTGGCCTAGGGCTAACATCCTTCATAACGTATACGCCGCTCTTGTGGACGCTCATGGCTTTTCCGCTACGGCTAAGACCAATCCCGGGGGTTCGGAAGGCAATATTGTGCATCTCCACCTCTTCCTAGATGCGCTTGCCCTTCAACCTTGCAACCCGACATGTAGGTGCTCCGGTTGTGTTTCAAAATCAGCAATTGATATTCATTTTATTAGTCCTAACGGCCCGAGACGCCTGGATTCAAGCAGACGTTAACAGGTTCAACGGTGCGAATAGGTGTATCCTGTGGAATGCATTTGCCAGTCGAGGCTTGGGTGTCAACGCAGCCAATCATCGTGATGACACCACGGTCCCGAGTGGATGCTGATAGCAATACCTTGTTTTATTTTGAATACCGAAACTTGTAAACTGTAATAGTGTCATTGGTGGGATTGAATGTCTTTCTGATTGCAGAACATGAAAGATAAGGATTGCGTGCTGCACAGATCTTTCAGCCATAGATAGCTAAGCAGGTCCCAGATCGATGGCTGAGCTTCGGGCTGGAGCCGAGGTGGATGCTTAGCCAAGCAGACCCAAGTTTAAAACAGGCCTTCTGGATCTGAAAAGCGATTCCGTCGTCCCTTCAGGCAATCTCGGTCACTTGATTGTGAAGGACGTCCGGATGGCGGATGGCAGTGTTCACCGACTTTCTGATCGGTTAACAATATCTCAACAACGTCGAGATTGAGAATCAAGGGACGCCCCGACAAATTCATCATACAGCTTCAACCAGTAAGAGACAAGGTATTCGATAGGAATAATAGCGCGAAGGATTTCCCTTGGGCTCTTCAAGCTGAATGATTCAGTGACTCGGAAAGAGGCGCTCGAGTACTACTTTGTAATTACTCGTACCTTTATGTTCGCGTGGAATATGTTACTGAGAAAACTCATAGCTCCGACGCAGAGATCGTGTGAAGTTTGGAACCTTTCTAGGTGGGAAACATCACGTGCAAAATTTCTTTTTCCGACAATAGGCGCTTAATCACAAAGTCAGCTTTCCGACGTCCACACAAAGAACGTTACTCGACTCAACTCAAAAGATTCCATTTTTCTAAACACCCAGAAGGGTCACATTCTTGCAACCCCTCCGAAAATGTACCGAATTCAGGTCATAGGCTAACATTCTCGGCTTGCCAGTCACGGGTGTTCTGATGCATATTTTTTTCCAGAGTCAAGGCCTCAACAACATTATTCACATGAAAGCAACATCTGAAGACCTTTAAAGCGTCAGGGGATAGCTCTCATCGGTACAGCGATAACCGAAGTGTATAAAAGGTATAATGGAATAGAATGGGACGCCCGGTCGACGAGCTTTATGCGGCTCCAACGTACGTTTGCTCATCCTGTTTCGATACTGACCTAGTTCATATTGATCAACTTTAGCCCCTGGATATTATCATTATCTTCGCTTTGCCATCCCTTTTTTCAGCAGCATTCCTACCCCCTGGATTTTCTCACCCTCCTGAAGCCGAAGTCTTGAAGAGTACTGGCCTCTTAATTCCCAACTTCGGTCAGCTTCAGGTACGCCTCACTACTTCACAGTAAATTCGGCACGGGCTCAAGTCAACGCTCTACCTATTGTAGGATTTCCGTACTCGTCTAGTCTGGTTGGACCATGTGAGCTTCTATCTTCCATTTGCACTCAACCGATTTCTAATGACGAGCTGACTTGGATCCCGGTTTGCGGCTTTGCAAGGACGGCGAGAGTGGCTTGAGGATCTATTAGCATGCATGTCAATACGAACACATCGATCTTCAATCGTGCATATACGTGTGCAGTTATCACGGCCACTACTTAGTACTCGATTCAGGTCGTGCAAACTGGAATATACCTAGTTCGTCTCTCGATTTCTCTGGGGTAAATTGTCACTTGAACTTTGTTTCTAGGGCGCATTGCTAGTTTTGATTTTCAGAAGAACGCCCAGGGCGAGATCATATCAATTACTGTCACCGCACCTGAAAGCAACGACAGACCCATCTTCAACGCCACTCGGAATGCTTCTAAAACTTTCCAAGGTCTTCCCGCTTGATGTAGAGATTGAGTCCACCCGCGAGTCCATGTCCGTGGTACCAGGTCATTACCACCTTCTGGAGATTGTTGGAAAGCACGTTGGACAATGGTCCTCTCTCGAGCTCCTCAGTTACAACGAGGATGAGTTCACACCTCTTCCTCGACGGCTAGAGGTGGTAATTACTCTCCATGATGACGATATCGTTATCTTGCCCACTCATAATATCGTTTGAAGGCAGGGGATTCCATAAACTTCATAATCTTCGATTGGTAGGGGCTGCGGAATACTTTGGTCCACAGACACTTGGCGAGCTGGTGTCCTACGGCCAAATCATCCATCTTTACCTCGAATACACACCGGAAGCTATCCAGGAGGTGGTCAAACGCCTCCAGAATTCGGAATTCGCCGAGTTGTGCTTCAGGGGAGCTTGTAATACTAACGGATACGTATCGCTGTTTGGGATGATATCCGGCCCGCTTTGCTGGATGTCCTTCGGACACTTGAAGTGACATTTGAACACAGAGAAGAATGGGGAGAGGACAAGGGCAAATTCCTTGGAGCATTTGCAAGTTCTACTGGACTTCATAATCTGTCCCAACCTGGACTCCTTAATCCTCGACGATATTGCCCAAGTCGATGATGAAAAACGCATTTGGGTCCCGTTCCGTGAATCCCCTCGCTGCTCCGGCTCATCAGCCGATAGCCTGACTTCTCTGTGAATCTTGACGATGGCTAAGCAGGCTGTGGACCCACTTCTTGGACCCACGAAGTCCCGGTTACGTTGAAGAAATGCTGTGTTGGGATGTAGGTAATATAAGAACACACCTTTTTCCATATATGGTTGAAGTGTATAGGAACATCAATCCTATATTCTCAATCAAGGTGTGGCAGACGGCGTCAACCTGGCGCCCATATCGAGCAACGTCCAACGCTCTATATATGCCCTCCTTCCCACGGAAGCTTAACTCACCCCTCCGCCACACTTCTCACTTTCCAAATCTCTTGCACTCATCCAACTACCATGGAGCTTTATCGAAAGTGCCCATATTCTACAGTAGACTTCTCCCGGCGGGCAGGCTGGTATATCATCTGGAAGTTAGACGGCAGCTTCTACTGGTGCATGCACCCTCATCAAGAGCTGCCAGACGATGTTTCCGGTCTTGAAGCAGAAGCCCAGGTGATACCAAAGAGGTTCTACCTGAGGAGAGCTCCGCGTATGTTCAAAGTTGCCCCAACTCCACTTCCCGACGACACCTACGTTAAACGATTCGAGCCAAAAATCACCGACGACAGTGTTGGTTCTTCACCGTTTCGGGGCACGTATGGAGCAGACCTTATGGTTCGGGAAGTTCGATATTGCGAGCTGCTTCAGAGGTTTCCGCATCCGAATATATGCGAGTATCGCGGGATACTGGTAGATGAGGATGGAAAGTTGAGCGGTATCTGCTTCGAGCGATGCGGGAAGACCTTAGGACAGGCCGTAGAAGATGGAGATCCTATTGTGGTGGAAGACATCGTGGATGGGGTTCGAAAAGGGATTGTGCATCTACATGGAGTTGGGATTGCCCACGTACGTTTCTAGTCTGTAATGCAAGACTTGGTCTAATAGACACGCAGTGCGACATAAAACCCGACAATATTTGTTTGAATTCCGAATCACAAGCTGTCATTATCGATTTCGACTCTTGTCATTGGATTGGAGATCAAATTAAGATGAAAGGAGGGACACCACCATGGTCTGACCCCGACGGCGAAGCAACCGAGGATATGGATCTCAAAGGGCTTCTTAAGATTGAAGAATGGTTAAATGAAGAGATGGAAGCTCGAGAAATCAAGCACGATGATCCGAGGCGGGCAGAAGCTGGAACTGTGGATGAAATCCCCTCGGTGAATACGAAACATAAAGAGATGAAGAACTCAGAGGATGTAAGCTCACCGAAACGGAAGATCGTAGATTTCAATCACAATATAACAACCAAGGACCACAGCCTTTGCAAGAAACAAAAGGTACGTAGACCTAATATATTTCTTGACTCGTTTAATGACTCGGACGTTGGTTCTGCATTCAGGCATGAACCTGTTACACGATGGACTGAGAGCTCGTATTATGAGTCTGAATACCTGTAAATTGTGTACCCAGAATATATCACTATCGGGAAATTGCTATCTTTCGTTCTGGCCTTATACCCCGTGGAAGTGTCGCGTCAAGGTCACGCTCATCACGTGACGCAAGAAGCAGATCAACGTCACCTGTTGCATCTTGCCTGACGCCGTCACCTTCCTGTCTACGTCTACCAGAAAATATTCCACCAGGAGCTCGCATTGAAACATTCAAGCGAGTGAGTCTTTATTGCGCATGTCTGAATGTATCCTGATTCACATTGCTAGCGGCCAGTTTTCACCCAGATTTGGAAATGGTATTTGGCGCTCAACCTGAAAATTTCATGACGAAACAAGCGTGGACGCTAGACTCGGTACACCTTTGATGATTGTTGAGTGGTATGGGTCTGAAGAACCGTAATGCGGACAGGCAAAGGCAGCGTTGGGTCTCCGTCTCAGTGAGCTATATTTTCACTACACTGAGATCCATTTTTGATACACAAGTTGTCTTACCCAGTGAAATGATGTCCTTTGGTATCGGACTTGCGTTGCATATGAGACGTTTGGCACACGTCTCGCCATAGCCTCCCTAGACCCTATCCCGGCCTCGCGTATAAATACCACGGACCTTCACGTGTCGAGCCAGACATGCCCTTCCCAACCAATTTCCACCTCCACGCCCTCAGGGCTCTCCCAAATGAGCTCTGGATTACCATATTCTCTCATATCGATCTATCCACACTTTACCAAGTCGTGTTAACCAATACCCGTCTTTACACCCTCGGCATCTCCGTTCTTCACCGAAACATCGTTTACAAGTCCCCTCATGTGTTTGAAAAGAACCTTGCGTTTTGGGAACGCGTAGCCAAGAGCTCCTTTCAGCCTCAGCCCAAGCTGAATGCTATCCTTCCTAAATCCATGCACCCCAACACCCGTTCAGTAACATTCGCCGCATTTTCTTACATCGAAGTCACCACCGATGTCGTCTACTATCGTAGCGACTCTATCAGAAGCCCGCGATCCAACACTTCTGAGGAATACGACTTCGCCCAGGTCTTTACTTTCATTGAGACCTTTGCTGACCTACGATCTCTGGCTTTCCGTGGATTGGATCTTCCACGCGGAATCTACGTCCTTCTATCCAGACTGTCCAGTCTTCGGGTGTTGACGATAGTAAACGGGAAACTACCAGATTGTGCACAGGAAGACGATGAAATAGTCACTGGCATAATGACCCTCGGTAGTCCTCAACTTCGCGAACTCCATCTAGGAGGCAACTGCTGGCCGAGACCTCACACTAACTTTGTCGTACCCCATCGGCTAACGATGCTCCCAACGCTACGCATCCTGAAGATGGACTGGCACTCTGAAACAGCGATTCTCTTGGGATTGAGGATCTGGAGAGACTCAGAGCCAGTGTCGTCTTCAGGTGTTTTATCGAGGTGGGACGAAAAGCCTCGTCTACAAGTCAATTTGGAGCACGTCGAGTTGACGACAAGAATTCGGAAAGAGTGGACTAGAACCACACTAACGCAAGATATGCCTGTGTGGATACACCACCTCCTCGTTTTTCTTCGCTCGTGCTCTCATTCGCTCAAGAGCATCGTAATCAATGGGTACCTCTCGGGTTTTGGACCTGACATATCCCTTCCGCTACCACAATTGAAGTCGTACGAGGGTCCAGTACATCTCCTTAGCGGGATTGAGGCACCATCTCTGGAGCATGTCAAGCTCACGGATGACGAGCAGTACGTTGATGCAGCGTGTATTACGAGGGTTTTCCGGCGTGCTTCAGGGCCACTCCGATTAGTGAGCTTGCAGATGACGGTAGACATGGTATCTATGGAGCTCGTGGACCTCATACGAGATAAGATGCCGTATATGCAGGAATTGAAGATACGAGCACTGAAGGCAACTCTGTTAAAGGTACGTAGCTTGTACCAAGCCTGCAACCGATGATGCTAACCGTCAGTATAGAGAATCCTATTTGACCTCGGGACAACACTCCTTGCAACACTGTCAACGCTCCGGGTTCTCCACGTATACGACGTCCAGAGTCGGTTTGAGGTGATACCCAGAGGTAGTGCACGTTACAGTGTCGACCGGTCATTTCTGGTGGATATTCTAGAGGAGGAGATCCTGAAACGGTGGAAACCTCATACGCTGTCATTGAGAGAAGCTCGTTTTACGACTGCCTCTATATGGAAACGTGCTACAGAGCAGGAGAATTGGGAAGAAGTGGACATTGCTCCTGTCTATCAATATTGACACCCGACATATCACAGTTCTCTAGTTTTTTTGCCTGTATTGTTCACCTCTGCTTAATACATAGCCTTCTTGCTCATATTATTCCTTTCTCTTGTTGTATCAAGCACACACAATGGTTTAAATATAGTACCTTTTGGAAATTCCTTCCATCTTGAGAGTACTGTCTATATGTACCAGTCCCAATTTTCCGTCGCCCCAAAATAATGCTGACCATCATAGCACTGTATATACCTGACGGATATCATACGATACTTACTTACAAGTATTGAGGCCACCCAATATCAAACTCAACCCGACTCTCTAGGGATCTGTTCTGGTGTACGTCTGGTGTACGATACTGTAACTCGCAGGCCATGCGACGTTTTCAACCACGATACCCGGGTCAGCAAGCATGACGGGAATTTGAAGATCCAATACTATAGATTCGACTGCATGAAGTTAGGCACCTGAACATATATACCGCTGAGAGAAAAGCTTTGTTGAGCTCTCAGAACATGGTGGATAAGTAGTTCCCTTTTGGGCGCTTATTAAGTATCGGTCGCGGCTCTTTTCACAACCACCATCATCGCTCACACTGAAGTCGAACAAGACTCCATGAATTTCGAAAGGCCCCTCAGGAGAAGGAAAATCCTTGCAAAGAAATGCTGACGGAAAGAAGAAGAAGGGGTGCACCGTGATGATAGTTGTCGAGCAGTAGCCGGAAGGGGGTTTGTGTCAGGTGCAGGTGGTGAGGAATCGTTATCAACTGAAGAAGTCAACTGTTAATAGCGGAAAAGTTCAGATATTACTCGAGGAATTACGCGCAAATTATGCGATAACACCGCACTAGCTAAACGAACCTCAATACCAAAGAGATTTCAGGCAGGAACACCCAGAAAAAGAGGATTCTCGCGTGCCAGGAAGCTCTAGGCTGTCGAAAGACCCCGGTTATCACTTTGCTCGCGAGGTAAGTCACCTTTGTACTCTGCCTGTCCTGATTTCATGACGTAGACCCAGGGGGCGACGAACGTGCTCTTCGCGTCCGCAGCAGATAGCTCCTCAAGTTGACGGCGTGGGCAGTAAAGCGTACTTCATAAAGCATTCAGCCAGAATAATCGGAAACGTGTATAACACCTATCCTTCCTCCAACAATCACTCTCGTCCCAGCGAAACGTACTCTCCATGGTCTGGTCTATCAAAGGTCGACCTCTTACCTTCTATTCCGGTTATTGTCCGTCATTGACACAGCTCCACATCCAATAGAAGCCCAAGTGGAAGGCATTCCTGCCTCTGATAAGTCAAAGTTTTTCATTGTCATCAAGTACGACCGGGCAACATACGCGACATCAAAACGCGATGCGAGTGAACTGAGTTGGAACCTCGACTTTCCCTTGTAAGTTCTAGCGACCTCCGTCTGTCTCTACCTGACAATTACCGCAGATCATCCCCCGAAACGGACGATCCGGACGATTTGGTCTTAATCCAAATTGTCCGCTATCGTAAATACCTCGTATGTTTCAAGAAGAAAGAGCTGTTTGGAAGCTCGTTGGAGCGAGTAAGCGATTTGGTCAAGCGCTCGGAACAAGACGGCACTAGTACGTGACTTGAGTACGGTCTTTGACGCCCCGTGTTGACCACACTTCAGATACGATAAGATTAGAAATGAATTCGGTCTCTGTCACCCAAATGACGCTCATGATCAAGCTTGCGAATACTAGGGCCGTCGAATCCACCCTACCCATATCCTCGCCCGAAACAGCCCCCCTCGCAAGCACGACGCCGCAGGTGTCATACGGGTTTCACGATCAGGATGAGGCATAGCAGAAGCCCACCACTTCTCCGCCTCTACCCCGTCCGATCATCACCTTGCTATCGATCTTCAATTGCCGGTCTTATTTATTCAGCGGCTCAGCATGAGCACATGATGGTAGAGTATTGGATTTCTATGATATTCTCGTCGGTCTGCTTTCACCTGGATGGCTACGACTCGTAACTCATTCCCACCTCCCGCATATGTGTATCTAGTTATTAAACAGGACTTGTTCCACGCAGTATCAACGTTCACTTGTTTGATCACACCGAGTCAGCAGTTCCATTTGATGTCAAGGTGTATCAGAGTCGTGTTCGAAGGGAGGGGAGTTCTTTGAGACTGTTGTTCTCGGAAACCCCAGTCATTCATTTAATTGACGATCGTGGGTCCTTGAGGTGAGTGGAAGGTTTCTATGAGCGTTTTCCCATGATAAACTGTGTACGTAGGTGACATCGTGGCTAATAGCTTCATTTGACCTGTCAGAACAGCTATAACTCCTGTCTTCTGCATGTTCGCAGCTCAGACGAATAACGTGCCCATCACCCGTACATAAGTACTTGGATAGTCCTCACCATTTTGTAACAATTACAATGCAAGATGTCTGCAGTGTCAATCAAAGGTAGGATCTTTCCTTTCTAACTTTTGTCTCCTTGTCTCACAGTTTGTCTTAGAGATTGAAGCGGAAGGTATTTCATCCAGCGAGAGCGCCAAAGTCTCTATCATTATTACAAGTGGACAAAAGTCTCACAAAACACCTGTACGCAATGCCAACAAGCTTCGCTGGAACGTTGAAAACTGTCACTTGTGGGTCGTGTCTGCGCTTCCATCATCCTCGACCCTCATGTTTTGTATAGGCTGGCCCAAATTGTTAAAATGGAAATTGTGTTCTATCGAGGATGTCTATTGCCATGTTTCCAGAAGAGCGAGCTTGTGGGAAGTTGTCAAATGCCGCTTGATGAGTTGGTTAAGCGTGCGCAGCGATCGAGCAGTGGTGTGTCAATTCTATTTACGGCGTGGTGCGAATGCCTGACTTGGATCACAGATACGGTGACGCTAGAGATGACAACGAACTCGTCTTTCAGCGGTAGTTTAGCATTGCGGGTGAAGCTCCAAAATTTGCCGGAGAATCCTCCAGTTCCTCCAGTTCCCCCAGATCCTCCAGTTTCTCCAGATCCTCCAGTTTCTCCAGATCCTCCAGTTTCTCCAGATCCTCCAGTTTCTCCAGATCCTCCTGTTCATCCGCCTAGCCCACCCTCACCTCCCATACCGATACCGAACCCGTCCCAGTCGTCCACAGGAACTCCCAGCATTGAATCTAACAAAAACACTCAAAGCCAGGCTGACAAGCGAAGCACCACCGACAGTGCCCCTTCCGACCCGATCGTTCCTCCTCCTGGCACTGGTGGCGGTATGGATGTTGATAAAGAAAGTGGTCTTACCATTCCTCTATTTGACCCCTCAAATATCCATCTTCCAGGGGTGCCGGCCATTCTGCCGCCCGTAATGGACTTGTTCGATCGTTTAGCTGAAGTACGTCTACTGCAGTTTCTTGAGCATTACTCACAAGATTGACCATAGGTCCATCCCATCGCGAAACTTGCCTGGTATGCTGTGTCAAGTGCATACAGAGTCTGTCAAGTGCTTTGAAGCTACGAACGTTCATGATCTAACACTCTGAAAGGTTCTAAAGGATCTGCACGATAGAGACCAGACTGTCAGTGTCACACTCTACAAGGAGATGATGCAGACTTACGAAACTGCTTCGGAGAACGGTGATTTTCAAGGAGATCCTGCTTTCTCAAAAGTCCTGGGTGACATGATCACGCAGTCAGTTGAGTGCTCCCACTTCATTGCTGCTTACTGTTCTCGTGGAAGTCTGCGTAAGTTCGGTCGAAGATACCTAATAGTATGATGGAACTGACCTCAATGAACTGCAGGCCGAGCATTTTCTCAAGACGCCTCCGAGAAAGTTGCTGAATTTAGTAGGGGATTTCAAGAGCTGCGTAAGCAGCTTCACGGCAAGCAAATCAGATTCAGTGCTGTAACCTTACGCCGTCTTCGCGTCACCACGGATTTTTTGGGTAAGTTATCTAGGTTCTAACAGGAATGCAGAGTCTTAAACTAGTTTGCTAGGCATGAACGAGAAGCTAAAGCTGCTTCGGCCTTCAGCCGAAGTTCCTGGTCCAAAATCATTCTGTTTAGACAAGACACGGCGCGCCTCGCTTCTGAAAATTATTGAATGGGTTACACGAGGGGAACAAGGAACCATCTTGTGGATATCCGGTGTCGCTGGCTCAGGAAAGAGCTCGATGATGGGCTCTTTGCATAACATGTTCATGGATATGGGCTCTTGTAGCCGGTTGGCCGCTTTTATCCGCTTCGACCGTAACAGTTTCAACGATGCTCGTATGTTCGTCAGAGCGCTAGCATACAATCTAGCGCTGTTTGATGATCGACTTGGCAAAGCAATAGCCAATGTTGTCGCAGGCAATGGCAACATTCTCAAGCATCCCGATTTATTCTTCCAGCTGAAGAAACTCGTATTAGAGCCACTGGAACGGGTCCCTCAGATGCTTCATGAAGGACCCATTGTGGTTGCAGTCGATGGACTAGACGAGTGTGTACGGCATTCGACAGAAACATCGCGCTCCGAGCTCCTTCGACTCTTTGCTAGTGATCCTTTCTGTTCGTTCCCCTTCTTGAGACTGGTCCTTGCAAGCAGATCGGAAGAAGACATTATGTCCTCTCTTGCGGGACAGGCCCATATCCACAGCTTCCCCCTCGACATCACATCATCCGAAACTCAGACTGACATCGAATTCTTCATTAATACCAAGCTATCCTTGATATCCCAGAGCTCTGCTGGATTCCATGACCTATGCGCTCGGACAAACGCTGCGCGTGAATTGTCGATGCGTGCTAGTGGGTTGTTCATCTGGGCCTCATCGGCAGTTGCCTTCATCGAATCATACCCGGAGGAGCGACTTTTGGTCATCCTCAAAACAAGCATGCAGGTCAACGCACAGAGCGCCCTCACTGTGCTCTATCGAACTGCTCTCGATTCTATTGCCAAAGGAACCGGAGATAACGACATTAGAGCTGATGTCCAAGTCGTTCTAGGTCTAATAATGGCTGCCAACAGAATTAGTGATCAGGGACCACATATGACGACCCAAGTGCTCCAAAAACTCGTCTCATTTTTGTATGGCGACGACAGGAAACTTGACATACCCAAGCTACTCAGAAAGCTGGGTGGTATTTTGCAGGTACCAACACTCACTGGACACAACTCTCGTTTACAACTCCTCCATGCGTCATTCGAGGAATTTCTCGCGGATAGTACATGGTGTTCCGAGACATGGTTCATCGACATCGACGAGTACACCAGGAAGCTAGCAAGCGCCTGTATACGGTGTATCATCCATTACACTAACCACGGCAAGCTGGACACACATTCACTACAGGAGTTCACGTATTCCTCGTACCACTGGATTGGACATTGTCTGAGCTCAAACATGAGGGAAATAGAATCCTTTCGCTCGGTGTATGATCCATTGGTGGAGCTACTTGAAAAGCATCTCCTACGATGGTTATACTGCTACACTACCTGGTGTCACGATGTGCCTGTTTTTCCCCATCCACATCGCCTCACCGACACCCTTGATCTACCGATATCCGTAAGTCCCTATTCCTTGGAGTTATGGGTTGTGTTTATAATGAAATGGCTTTTGGTTTAGGGCGAAGACAACACCTTTCGTGACCTGGTTCAGGATGCTCAATGGTTTATTACAGCGGCACTTGAAGGCGAGAGAACCAGGATCGTTACCACCTGCTTTAAGTGGCTATGTCGACGTCGATGGTCTTCTCGTTCAGTCTCTCCCATGTGCCAGTGTTATATGCCAGTATTCGTTCAAATGGCCAGAGGATCAAATGCTTACTCACACATCATGAAAGCTATTAAACAGGCGAGCCTTCTCCCTTGACCTACTTGCCTGTTTCTCTAACATGCCCCAAAGAACCCCTTGCCCCCACTCCTCGAGGATAAAGCCTCGGGTGGCATGGTAGAGATATTGTATGACGATGACGGAGATACCCTACGTGGAGACGACGAATGCCCTCCTGAAACCCCCGTACATATTTCCTACTCTCCAACGCCGCGCCCCAGCGTGTCTGCGGGTAGTATCTTGCAGAACAGGAGGGCACAAGATACACCCAATCGTGGAGCAGATACTACCAGCCTGCTCGTGCCGGACACAAGCGCACCAGCCAACAGTACGCCGCAGAATATGAGAGTACAAGATAGCTCCAATAGTAGAGTAGATGTTACCCACTCTACTGCAAGCGTATCTACCGGTTCCGAAGGGCAGCACAAGAAGGTTCAAAACAGGCCCGACAGTGAAGCAGATGCTATGTCCGGCACGGGCACACCTCCTGGCAGCGCACACCAGCACAGAGAGGCGCGGGATAAACCTAATAGTGAAGCAGATCCTACTGGCGATCCTACTGGCGAAGGGGCAGGAATGCGTGGAGGGTATCATGCTCATGTGTTACCGAGGGCTATCTCAGAGGAAGCCGTTCAGCCTGAAGAGATGCGCGAGACATGAGCCGTACTACTGGAGTATCAGCATTTAGATATGTGAATATGGAACGGGTTTTATTGCGTATGTAAACGGCACCATGTATATGCTAGGCACTTTACACCCCGATGAACCAATCAAATATTCGTCGTACCAGGCCCCCCTCTCTCTTCTCATACCGCACAACCTTCTCATACTCGTCCACTCGTTCACGTTCATTAGCAAAGAAAGATATCTCTTCGAGATTATGTATCTGCTCAAATCATGTAGTAACGTCAGCCTTCTGCGACTGGAGACCAACAAGGACAACCCACCTTCGTGCGCTTTGTAGTTTTCCACAACACAAAGAGTAGCGGAAGTGCAAGGATCAGAGCATAAACGAAAATAACAGTCGGAATGTCCCATTGGTCACTCATGAAAACTGAATAAGCTTGAATAATTATCATGGCTGAGCATAGCGTCAGTGCGTAGTAGCTGCCAGAACCAAGTCAGTCTAACGTCCAGCTCGTTCAGCTTAGGATAACGAATGACGCTCACCCGCACAAAGGTTGCCAGGGTCCTTTATGGGGTAAGGAGTCTCGAGAAATGTTCTGTGCCTTCAGCGCCTGTTTGAGTAGTCAATCGTGAGCGGAGCGACGATGCCGCGAGGTATGACTAACGTAGAAGAAGCGTAGGTATGATAGAGCGATGCAGAAATAATTGAAAACATAAGAGACCGTGATGAGATCCGCGAACCTGGAGGGGGGCATCGGTGAGTATCCTTGCATCACTAGCACGGGAAACACCTGCACGTACCACTGCAACACTACAGCGCTGGTATTACTGACTCCCAAGAGCGCTAGCAGACCCCATATACCACTAGCCAGAACACACCAGATCGGTGCACCGGCCCTGGTACACCAGCGTAATTTCGCGCTCAACCTCGTGCCCAGCTGATTCTCCAACGCCATGCCATACAGGATCCTGCTCGCACAATACAAAAAGTTATTCCCGGCTGAGAAGATCGACAACATCACGAGCGCATTAACAATGTGCGGAAGCACGCCTATACGTAGGTTGCGCATCGCAATGACATACGGCGATGACCCAGCGCCTGGTTGTGGATTGGCTGTTGCGCTGAGGAGGTTTGGGTCATTGTAGGGGACCAGTATGCCGACGCATAATGAACCGAGGACGAAGAAGGTGAGAAGCCGAGCATAGGTTCGTCTGAAGGTTTTAGGAAGGATGAGCCGCGGATTCGCAGCTTCTCCGGCGGTCATTGATATGAATTCGGGACCTGATGATACTCTGAGCTCGAAGATACAAACGTATGAAGGGAGTTGGGTAAGACGCACCTTCAATAGTGAAAGCTGCTTGAACAAGGCAGGTCAAAAATCCCATAAAGCGACCCGTAGAACCTGTCTTGACGTATTCAGCGAAAGGGCTTCCCTAGCGGTCAAGTCAACGGTACTCTCCACTGGTAGGTCACAATGGTAAAGCTCACTGGTACGTGTGATGCTGGTGAATATGTCTATAAGCACAACATCACTTTCCAGTGGGCCAGGGACTTACGGTTCCAATTCCGAAAACCAAACGCGTCGTGTAGGGGATTTCCGCCAACCATGACGATGAATGTGAAGAAGATTAGCCCTAGGGCGAGCAAAACCTTTCCGAGTGCAAGCCAGAACTCGGCCTCTGTAAGAAAAGTGTCAGCAATGAGTGTCCTAGTACGAAGCTATCCAAACTTACCTCCATAGAGCTTGACAGCGAATATATTGAGTAATCTGGTACAGTAAGGACGTGAGCTTGCTTTTTACCCCGGCATAAACAGTTAAGAGCACTACTGACATGTAGCACAGCAATACAAAGAATATGACTGCAACGATAGGAATCCTATCCGTCCAGAAGTGAAGTGTCAGGTTGAACGCAGTGATCTCGAACGGTACGTTGATAGCCATGTTCACAAAGAAGTTGACTGCTGCGATAAAGCCGAGGGCTGGATCCACAAAGTGTTCAGCGAAGCGGATCTAACGAAAGTATCAGGAAATGCATCAATGAATCAGAATGAGGCGCACAAAGGGAGAAGATATCGGCATCCAAGTCACCATCTCTGCTAAAGATATTAGTTAGAACGTAGTGTGTGCATGTGAAAAATGGCGCAGCGTACATAGCGAGTTGTTCAATGCCAAAACCACGGTAGACCAAAATGCAAAGGCAACAAACAAGCTCCCAGGTCCACCATGAGTCAGTGCCGCACCGATTTGAACAAAGATAGCTGTCCCGATGGAGCCTAAAGAGTCGCTGTGAGCTTGAGGGTGACTGTAGATGAGATGGAGGAACGAACCTCCAATACCAATCAGCTGTATATGCCGGCTCTATGAAGAGACTCGGTCAGTGTATTGGGATGATAAGTAACAACGCAACGCACTGAAAGCGTCCTGTGTGTCGCGTCCAATGGGGTTTCTCGTAGCTTACTATCTTCATCTTCCACATATTCTGCCTTTCTCTCTCCAGAGGTCTTTGAGAGTTGGGAAGCGCTGTTCGTGCGAAAGCGTTGATGCTTTTCAACGTTTGAGATGCCTTCGTCCATCACTTGGTTGTTAGATAGAAGAACTGGTGTAGCAGACGGTAGCACGTACCGATTTATTTTGGAGCGAACCACCTGACATCATGGTTGTTCGGGTTCTTCGACTGATGATAGGTAGAAATCAATGTGGCCTGACAGGGTGGCTACAATAAGTTCAGCATGACTCCGGCTTAGTCGGACCATTGGCAGGACTCGCTGGTGCAGCAGAATAATCAACGACCGTAAAAAATCCAGTTGAAAATAAGCCAGGATCCATGAAGGCACTACATCTGGCTTCTGTACCGAGAAAATCGTGGGAATATGAGTATGCTTGAGTTTCCTGAGCTTGCTGGGGGACGAGATGAACTATCACCAGTGTACGGACAGGAGAACAGAAACGGGTTAACCGAGAACGTTTTGGTGCTTGAATTCTCCACGTGATCGAAATAGACGCTCGGTGCATACTACGCCAACCAATCAACGCCCAGATCCAGAAAAAGGTGTGCAAGTAGCTACGATTCCCAAAAGGCTATACATGCTACAGTATGAACACAATATATACATACATCCCTTTCTTCGTTTATTACTCTTTTGAAAAAACCGGAATTCAAAGATATAATAATTACCTCCACATCTCGACCGACAGGCGATACGGGGAAATTCAACACCGCGCTCACTTTCTCCATCCACCAAATGCACCCCCACCAACAATGAACCCACCGCCTCCGCCCCCCGGAGCGGCGCTCATTGGTCCTCTATCATTCACCTGTGCGGGAGTCTGTTGATCATTCGCACCACCGACTGAGCGCGTATGATGATGTCCATGTCCACCACTACCACCGCCAGGAACGAATCCACCACCACCACCACCACCAACGGGAGTAACGGGACTTCCAACTCCAAACGTCGATGAACGGAACGAGCTCGTTGGAGGCATAGCTTGGATAGATAAGAATTTGTTGGGTAAAGGTCGATCGTCGGTGTTGTACTGTAATTTCGTGCATATCGCATTAGCTGCATGGGAAAGGTACAAAGGACAGGAAACGGTAAAAGAACGAACCTGGAACTCTAACCCAATATTATCCTTCTCACCAACATCTAGTAGTTTGACGAGTTTCCGGCCGATTCCGTTAATCTTTTCAACGTCTTCCTTTGAGCGTGTCCATACCTAACAAAATGAATGAATGGTAATCAGGTGAGATGAGGGTTACATATTGTCAATTGATAAGCCAGGCTGCGTTGGAGTATGGCGGTGTAGCCGGGTATGCAAAGGGACCGTGATGTCTCACATGCATCATGATTCATGATGTAGCGTGGCAGGGGAGCGCAAGCGAACGGTGCTTACCTGTATCCTGTCGACCTTGCTTCTCAAGCTGACGACTGCACCACAAATTTCATCCTGGTCTTCCTCTAGCTCTTCACCGACAAGGGCCATGGCTACCCAATTCCAGCATCTGAGCGCGTGATAGTCAATAACCGTGTAAGAGAGAGAGAGAAAAAGAGAGCGACAAGACTCGCGCGCACCTATCCAGTAGATTGGGATTATTCTTCATCGTCAACACCCATTTGCCACCATTAGCATTCGCCGGATCCTCCCACATCGGTTTAATCGGAGCCTACATAGACAATCCAAATCATCGTCAGCCAACAGCGAAACAATAAGAGAAAGTGAAACCCATACCTTGAACAAGTGATAATTGCTATTCCTCTCCAACTTGCTCGGTGGCTTCAGCCAGTTAAAGTACCGGCAAAACTGTTCCACAGTCGTAAACGTTCCAATGACCGTCAGTCCAGCTTCATACTCGTGCTGATCCGCAGCCGCAAACGCCGTTGCTGCCGACCCATCGGCGCTCTGAGGTGTAGGCGTGAATGGCACTTTGGCCTTTGTATCATGATAAATCGTCCATGAATGTTGTAACGGGTGTTCTGGTGGTTTCATCTGAAGACCGGGTGTCTTGGGGTCTTCGATGAGTTCTGGTTCGGGTGGTTTGGGAGATCCGTCGATGGAAAAGGTTCGAGCTCTGACGAGACGTGCGGTTATAGCGTCGAGCGAGGGGATGTTTTTATATCCTTTGACTCGTTTGCCGGGTTGAGTGTTTGGACTGGGAGTAGCCGAATCTTGTTGAGCTTGTAGTTTTTCAAGTTTGTCTGCTGTGATAGTTGAATCACCACCTGGAGGTGGTGCTACTCCCTCGGTGGTGGAAGGTGTCGATGCACCGTCATCATTGACGGTCAATGCGGAGGGCGATGTGCTCCGGGTGGCTGGAGGATTAACAGACATGGAGTCTGCTGACGACGTCGTCGTATTGAGAGAGGTCGATGAACTGGTACGAAGAGCTGTGAGAGGGAGACGAGGACGAGGAACAGCGGGAGACGCGCCGTCCGTGGCATTGGCATTGCTGAGTTTAGCGGCGAGCTGGTCGAGAGAGGGAAGTCGTTTACTGTCGGTCATCGTGGCAGACGTTGAGCTCGATATTGTCGTCGCTGTCCGTGACGATGGTGACACTCGAAGGGAGTATCACACAGCGCATCGGATTTGTCCCGTGCAAGATCATCATTTATTTGCGCTTGAGTGGCAAGACCTTCTGCTCTGGCGCTTGTTCGGCGCTCATTCAGGTTAAACCAATTGCATAGGTCCAACCACGATACGTATGGTACACTCACTGCGACCACTGCAACTCAGGGAACGGGAACACCAGCACCTGGCTTAACCTTTTGACCTCAAAATTCTTGACTTTTTGAACCCCCGATGACAGGAAAAATTGTCGAAATTGAACGGACATATCGAAATCCCTAGCCATAGGAATAATATCCCTTTCAATTGAAAGACCTCAACATATAATAAACAGAATCTTGCCATGAGTCGGACCTGTCATACTGGCTTGCTTCTGCGACTATCCAGGCTTGATCCAGACGGTATTCAGTCCTCGCAAGACGTATAACGGGAGCGTAAGGCACCTTTCTCTGAAAAACCAAATTACGCAACCCATTCATGACTTCAACAAAGGTACCATAGTCCCGCTAGTGGACGTAAAGTCGTTCGACAGTTAAAGGTAAACAAAGTGCAATTCTGTCCTGTGTTTAGTTTACGCGGCAAACTGCCATCCTTTCTATTCACTTTCAAAGGGTTTCACGGTGAACCTAATATAATAGACTGACTCAGATGAGTGATGGTCGTGGTAGAGATCAGAGGGAATAGTTGGGCGCCCAACGATCGATCTCATTCTATGGACCATAATGTGGGTCACTCATCTCATCTTCTTTCACTTCAGGCCCACAGTTCGGGTTCGGGTTCGGGCTCTTGCTCTATTGAGTATCGTGTCTTCGGTTCTTCGACAATAGTTCTAGATATCCACACGGAGCCAGTTCCAATGTGACCACTACCGCGATACACGGACAATAATATTGGGGTCATGAAAAAAGACCGTGAAAATCGGTAAACAGACGACAGGAAGAATACTAGCAACGAAAATCCCTCATTACTCTCCTTCATCTTCGCCAGTATCCAGCAGACTATACTGCTTCAACAGCACACACTCTCCTCCCCGTTCAAGGTCGATACCATACGAATAAAAGTATCCTTCTGAAGAGATGACCATTACTTGAGGTGCCGTACTATCACAAGTATAGGTCAGGAGTTGAACTATGCCTGAGTGCAAGCGAGAAGCTACTCACCTACTTAACGCAACAACACATCTCGTACCACTCGTCGGTAACCTCAAGAAAGCGAAATCCCGCGAAGGTTCCCATATTTCCGTGAGCGAGTTGGGTAAGTACCCACCCATTGAGTTGGAGAGCGATTTAGTACTGCGTAACAGCATGGTGCTATGTTCATATCATGTCAAAGACTGACATGCGGGAGAAGACGAGGCACTCACGAAACACCACCACCGCTCTTTCCCCCATTTTCGCCTGGCACTTCTTGTTGTCCATCAACAGTCGAAGACGGGGTAGTGATCTTATCTTTTCCTTCGTTTCCATTCAACCTGAATATATGAACCGTATCATGCGCCGAACTAACAGCCAATAAAGTCCCTGCCAGATTAAAGTTGATCGAATATATCTTCGCCTCCCTTGTTCCTCGTCTGAACTGATACAGCTTCTGGGCACCAGGAACACTCCATACGCGGATTACAGTGCCCTTCTCGGAAGAGGTTGCGAGTAATGAGCCGTTTGAGGATAGCGATAGGAATGATATGGGTGCTTTGTGTGCTTGGATCACGTTAGCTACGGTTAAGGAGCGCGTGGAGAACAAAAGAACGTCTCCTGATTGATTTTGTGCTGTTGTAGTGGATGTTGATGACGAGTTGTTGGAGGGCGCTGATGTCGGTGAGGGTACTGGGGAAGGATAAGCAAGGTATGAATTATCTGCCGATGGTGAAAGGGCACATATCGCTGGAATTCTTGCATCAGCGAAAAGTATCCGAGGAATCAAAAAAGGGCTGCGCACCATCAGGATTCGAGGTCGTCTCGATGACGTGCAATAACCGCATATTTGATATATCGTAGATGTAGATTTCCGACTCTAGCACTATCACCAAGGTCTTCCTGTTCATCTTGACTGCCAATATGGATGAAGGAAACAAAAGCTCGCAAATCAATGATTGTCGCTGCATAGATGATCAGCAAAAGCCAGCCGTTCCGTTGTAACCATTGGCTACACACCTTGGTATTGACTATCTGAAGCTTCCTCGGACTTGATTGAGGTATATCCGCTGTACCTACTAGGGCGACGAGCGACGTGCAGAACAGCATTTCTACGATCCCTCGCGCTCCGTCATCTGTAAGATGAAATGAACATCAATTCCGATCAAGCCGTGCCAAGAGACTTACTCATGGTATAAACCTTCCCAAATGGATCACAGTTCGTTATGCTATATCCCTTGCGCGTCCCTACGGATATACACCTGGTTCAGAATCCAGATATTGGTCCCTCCGAGTTACAGCATGGTAAATGGCAAAGACACGGACGAAAATTCTTGATTAAAGTTCGCAAAAAGCATATTGAGACTATTTTTCTCCATCATCGTAGACTGGGGGATCTGGTGAGTGACCTGGACTGGAAGGTAGTGGTGGTTTGGGACAGAGGAACGTCAGCTGGAGCGTTGGGCGCTTACTATCTCCGCTGTCTCATATCTCCTTATTAGTGTTGACCATGCAGCTCCAAGATGAAAAGGAATCATCTTCCACGGTTGCGGTGTAAAGGCGATTGGTACTTGTTCAAGGAAAACAAAAGAATTTGCTCCGGGCTTCGGACGCCAGGAAGCCGGCTTGTTTCCTATATTGGGCTGGGAGACGGCCGGCACAGAGTGCGCACGGACCAACTTCTTTTGCCTTGACAGTGGACACTGACGTTGCAACGTTGAACAGTGACCACTGACCCGGATGAAAATTCTCGAGAAGAGCGAAAATGGAAAAGTTACCTCGACCATAGTGTCTGCAGGTAGAGTGAGTGGTCTTTTCTCTCTTTCTTAGCGGCCTCAAGCATCAATCTTTTTCCGTAAAAAGATTCTACTTTTGCGTTCCAGTTTGATGCCAAAGATCTGACATTTTTTGCAATTCATAGGTTTCAACGTATTCTGAACCAAATGTGGTCAAGGCAGCATCGCATGGATCATTGCTGAACTTCCTCAGAAAGGTTTTCTTACCGACGGGCTATCCACATACGGTCTCTCCAGGTTTGCTCAGTATTGCGCATCACGCTACTATGAAACTCATTCCTCTCATCAGATTATACGAGGTAGCCAACGAGGTCTCTTGAAAGTCTCCGTATTTAGCCGTGACTCCAGGTATCAGGTCCTCAATGCTCTTCAAGAGTTCTGCAGCTCTTTAGCCGGGATGTTATCATCGCGAGCGACCCTGGAAGGTCCGTTGGCTAGTACTCCACTTATTCTTGCACTGTAATATATCTCTTCCAGGATATGGAGTTGGGAACGCTTCTGCCTCAGCCACCAACGCACTCTTGTTGTCGGTCCTTCAGGATATTTTCGGGCGTCTAATGAGTATATATCTCACATCAAATTGGCCGTTTTTCCGTCTAACCATCTTACCAGCTATTGCCGCCGCATACCACTTTGGGTCATCTCTGATGCCGGAAGCTAAGACATACCGTTTCGTGGCGGATCTTCTAATTGATGCCGCAATCATTCTGGATACCCTCGCCCCTCTTCTGGTATCGCTGCCAGCCCTCGCATCACTAACGAATACGGTTCCCATACCCTTTCGCATCTATATCATCTTTTTCAGCTCTGGGTTTAGAGCTTTGTGTGGCATTGCTGCAGGGGGCTCCAAAACGGCAATTACTTTACATTTCGCTACCCCTGTAGATGGAACTTTGGGGAATGTCGGAGACCTCAATGCGAAGGGTGCCAGTAGTGAGACTGTTCTATCTCTTATGGGGATGACGGTAAGTAACTACCGGTTTTGGGTACCAGCAGTCATCCTGACACATTGAAAAAACGTTCACATTAGCTTGGCACCATTATCGTTCCCTACCTCACCTCACCTCTCTCAACGTATATCGCCCTCGTTATCCTCGTAGCCGCTCATCTTTCCATCAATTTCGCTGCAGTGCAGGGGATTGTATTCCGCACCTTGAATCGGCAACGAGCGTGTCTTGGATGGATGATCTATCGGGACTATGAATCCGCACGCAGTACTTCAGGCGACGCTAAAAATCTACCCCTTCATCTTACGCCGAGCGCGATTGCCAAATATGAACGCATCTTTCACAGACCAGACCGTATTTATGATCCTCTGTCCGGTTCTAACATTGGACGCTGCACGATTGGTTCATCCTTAGGTTCGGTTTTTACCAGGGCAAAAACACCCGAAAAAGTTATCGACATCTTTACAAAGGAGAAATACATATTATGGTTCGACCCTGCATGCCTCGTAACATTGGGCGTTCCGAATTCCTCTCGTAATCTCATCGCCCGGCCTCACCTTCATATTATCCTAAAAGATGGCCATAAACCCGGTGACCAGCTGAAGGCCTGGCTGCACGCAACGGAATTGGCCCGCATCTTGGAGAAGCAAAACCAAAACTATCGCCGAGAACTGCGGGATCAAGTGCAACGGGCTCTTGGAGACGGTGGCAATGGTCAAGTCACATTGGCAACACTAGAAGAACCACAAGCCCCAGAGGCACTGATTGCTAGTACACATCAATTGATAGATGAAAACTACTCCCATTTCATTCAGATGATGCACAAGACGGGATGGGCAACGACAAATGAAAAAGGCGCTCTGGAGCTTGTCGTCGCGTTATTGACTATTCCGCCAGAGAGCGTCATCATCGATATCCTTGACGACGAAGATGGCGAGTTGAAGAAGGAGAAATAGAGTCTCACAGATATATGCGGAAAGGATTGGGAAACCAAGATAAGGCAACTGTTCGGATTTGGATTTTTGTAGTATGTATGTACCTCAACGGTGGTCTTGGACCCTCGATGATCAAATCTTAACTACTGACAACCCCGGTCCGCAATATCCAGATTTGCATGACAAAGTTGCTCCGGCTATTCGTGAAACAGTCGCCGCCGCTGGAGTTTCAAAGTTTCATTTTCCGACCCGGCGGTTAGTTTAAAAAGAATCAGTCTTCCGAATGTCATAATCACTCACCAAATCACCCGTCCATATCGCGACAGGACTGAATACTAGTATGGAAGCGATTGCGCCTTTCGAATCACCTTTCACGCATCTTCTGTCCACGAACTACACCCCCGATTCCCAAGAAAGTACACAGATCGCCGCTTTCCTTAGGAAGCCCCAGGAAGATTTGGATAGCTTGAACGATGAAATCAAGCAATTACAGGCTTCACTCAACAATCTTATTGCACAACGCGATGCGGTGCGGTTCTATATAGACCGGCATCGCGCTCTCCTGTCTCCCTTTCGACGCCTTCCTGCTGACATACTGCGGCAGATTTTCATTCAATGTCTTCCGACGGACCAATACCCAGTCCGTAGCACATCAACGGCCCCGTTACTCGTCACCAGAGTCTGCCGATTCTGGAGAGCGATAGCGCTATCGACACCTC
This sequence comes from Moniliophthora roreri, assembly GCA_001466705.2. Classification (NCBI taxonomy): domain Eukaryota; kingdom Fungi; phylum Basidiomycota; class Agaricomycetes; order Agaricales; family Marasmiaceae; genus Moniliophthora; species Moniliophthora roreri. The sequence continues at coordinate 174,140 of LATX02000253.1, forward strand.
AGTTATGGTGTGCCATTCACATCTACATCCCTCAGCTCATGTCTGAGGTTGACCTCGAGGCCCATGTATCACTCATTGACAAGCGGAGAGAAGGCGTAGAACATTGGTTGAAGCGATCGGGTACTCTTCCTCTCTGCATTTCCTTCGCAGTGGATGCGAGGCCATTCTTTTATCTCAACTCCTCCCACCATGCACATCATAACCTCATACGAGCAAGGCGAATGCAGGCAAACATGGCCTTAATCGCCATATTACTTCAATTTTTCGACCGCTTGAAAGCTGTCTCTTTTCGGGGTCCACTTTCACTATTCGCTGCAGTGTCCTCGAAGGTTGTGGAATGTGCTAATGGCATTGCTTCACGACTAGAGTATGCCGAGCTCGACTTCGTGTCGGATAATGCTTTCGGTGAAGAACCCCAGATTGGACCTTCGCATGTCCTTAATGCTGGGGCCACTTGGTGCCGTACACCAGCGATTCGGAGGATTCGTGTATACAATGACATGCAGAGTCCTTTGCTCCTGCAGGTGCCATGGCACAATGTCACGGAAGTCGTCTTTCACCCCCTCAGTGGTATTCCTCCAATGCAAGCCCTGAAAATTCTGTCCAAAACTTGCCAAAAACTCGAGAAATGCTCTATGAGCGTTCGAGTACCGTGGGGGACTACCGATCGTGAAGATATGTTAGTTGAGCTCCCCTACTTGCGCATTCTGCGCCTCGCATTTTCCAGACACTGGCACCAGGATCCGGACATGAACTTCCTCAATCACACGGACCTTCGCGACTTGTTCCAGCGGATTCACGCTCCTTCCATCAGGGAACTTTCGGTCGTGGCCAGGTTCGCTTTGGACATCCCCGAAGTTCCCTTTCTCAGCTTCCTAAGTCAAACTTCACACGGCTTGAAAACCCTTCGACTTAACCTTCCCTTGGCGGAGCAGACCCTGATACGGTGTCTGCGGCTCTGCCCGTCTCTTTCGGTTCTTTCGATAACCGAGCATCAGCCACCTACTGAACATCCCTGGGATACTAGGGACACGTTCCCACCAACCATATCTACCGCTGTCATGCGAGCCTTGATGCCAACAGGCTCGGGAGATCATTCGCCCCTTTGCCCGCAACTCGAGAACATTGTGTTTCGGAACTGCGCAACAAGGAATGTCCAAGGCATACTGTCGCTCATCTCAACCAGGTGGAGACAAGCTGATGGGAGAAATATTACACGTCTAAAGGCTTTCTCGATCTCTTTCAAGCATGACATTGGGAGTGACTACGACTCGGAGCTAGAAGCTTTGCGAGAAGAAGGGTTGAAAATACAATGGGTTCACGAAAAGCGACATCAAGCGATGGATTCGCCTAATCAGGGAATGATGTACCATGATGATCCAAGAGACAACGATTCTGTTTACGTAGAGGCCCTAGACACTGACTGGACATGATCATTGATCAATCAGACAAAAAGAAATAAAGTTCGTTGCGTTGACACTCAGTAAGCTCGCTTGATGACAGCATCTGCACAAAAAGGTTGATGATTTACCCGATGCAGGGTCATGGTAACTTATGATCGGGATGGACGACGGTGTACACTGTCACGGTACGGTATACAAAGAAACATTTCGCTGGAATTTTGTGATTAAGATTCTCATTTAGCCACCCATTGAGGAGTACGTACGTACAAGCTGCATTGAGAATCTAATTTTATTTATTTATTTATTTTTAAGTTTGGCTTGGCCACGCTTCGATCGGATGAGTCAGAGCGTCCGGAGTTCTTTGACCGCGACCATCACTATCGATATCACCCAAGAACAGCGCTCAATCTTCTCCCTTGACTTTAACCGCGCCTCGAGTACTGTCACGGGCCCGAATATATAATAAGTATCTTGATCTGTGCTTCGAACTTCGTATCCTCAAGTTGACTTTTGGCCCGACTGGCTTGATTTGAACTGTCAATTCAAATTTTCGTTTATCATTTTTCTCATGAACTGATGCTATCGTTAATGCTTGACTGATAACAGGCCATAGCGCTCTATCGACAGCATCTGCGCGTAGTCGCTATGGTACACTAGCAGCCTCAACTGACTACGGTCACTGGTTGCGTCGCTTGTTCCTACCTCTCTATGCCCGTATTCACACTAAGTGCCATGCCCCTTCGGATTACTGGTTCTAGAGCTTCATGCCTGCCGCCCTGCATTGCCTCCGCACAGAAGTACCCTCCGCATATTAACAGGTCTGATCATATAGCTATCCACAATGAAGAGCGATCCCCAGTCTCTAGATTCTGATGCGGAGACTGCACAACGATGGAGCTTGACCATCCTGTGACGTGAATAGCCCCCCAAAGTCTGTCGTTTCCTGTTGGGTTACGGGTTCTCTAACACGATAGTTCTCATGCAGGTCTGCTGCCCGCGCAGAGCAAGGAATATTTGGGGACCCCAAGATCATTGTTTATGAAACCCCAAGCTATGTCTCACGCAAGCGACACTATACTCTATATTCCCCTCAGTTAACTGTTCCTCCTATAGCAATACTAGCACCTTTCGTTGATTGTGAATCCCTTACTTCGTCTTAAGCTTTCGTCGCATAGCTCAACTTACTAGCATACCTAGATAGTCTGGCGCTCAAGCTCAAATGGATGGGATTACAAAGAAGAGAACCCGATTGTGCTATGTTTTCGGATTCACAGAAGACTTCCGATAAGACTAGAATCATAGCTTTTCACACTTCCATGGCTCTTATACACTATCGTCCTCGTACTCTCGCTCATCAGTAAGCCCCGTATCGACAATGCATTCTTCACTAACCTGCTTCGGTCGCAGCAACTGGTCCAGACTCGGTGACATTGTACCATGGTGCGTTGTAACGGGCCCATCCTGTTATGATGGTATATCTCCGCCATTGCATGCTTTCACCCGTTGTTTACTCTTATTTATCGTTTTCTTGACTCTTCACCATCACTATGGTACTACTAGCCTTCGTATCTCGTCTATTCACACAATATATAGAAAGAGGTCTAGTCGTACGATCCGGTCTGAAGTTATGTAAGACGACACGCCGTTTCATCAAGCAGCCACCGGTGTGTAAGTTTTCGCGCCTTAACGCCGATCATTGCTATTCAGACCACGTGTTTCCTGTGCCAAAGGCACAAGTTCCTTTGATTGTAACGATGGTAATCCTCGGCAAAATACATGCAGCCCCTCTTCCTCCCGAAAGTGACGGCCGAAAAATCGATTGAACGTCGAATCGGGTGCGATTGCGATTCATAGAGAGATAGCAGCCGCCATGGTACAGGCAATTGACACTGCATTGATGATTCGTCTGGCGGTGTATTGTATTCTGCTCAAGAGGGAACCAGGCTGTGGTTCCGGCACACGAGGCTGGTTCCCCTCGGAGGTCCTTAAAAAATCTTTCCCATGCAGCGTCTTGGAGCATTTTACACAAAGAAGCACCAAACAGAGAGCTTTTTTGAGCGGTATGGAGTCAATCCTCAACATCAGGGTGCCTAGCGCTCACCCAAAAAGTGCCGACTTCTCTAATTCAAGTGCCTCACTCCTCCTTCTCCCTTCTTATAGATAAATTACATTGAGGTTTTGGAGAGTGGGCTAGGAAGGTCCGTGACTAACAACTGACATACCAATTTTTGCATGAACCAATTCAAGTTGATCCAAAGTGTCACAGTGTGCTTGATCTGGATAGCTCACACTCAAGACAATGATTTTTCTGCACAGAGGATGTTAAAGAGCTTCAACGCAGCTGCTGGCGCTGGCCGTGTTTTTACAATGCTGAAACAACTGCAGCGCTTGTTGGGCGCTTACCATGTTCGGGCCTAGTGACATCATGCGAACTACTTTCTAGATAAGGTAATTATCGGTCGGTTCGACGGTCCTTAGAAAATTTTTTTTTGCTTCTGCTACAGATTACTCCATGTGAGTTGTTGCGTTACGTTCAGTTGAGTAGTTCTCCCACTCATGCTTACCTCTTTTTTATAGATGTGTGCTGTGAGTGCGGGCGAAGCATGTCCAGATGCCTTCGATTTCGCTTTTGTGATCCGTGAGTAGCCCAGCCTCTCACACGTTCAGAAAACTGATCAAGAGCCCCCTGATATCTCAATACCGTTGTCAACTGTGCTGCTCTTTGGTACGCAAAAGATACTGAACGACGGTTGAGTAATTTCGAACTGGTATTGACAGTATCTGACATCATTGACGTCTGGCAGAGCATATTCACTGGAGCCGTCTTCCGCAGCCAGAGGAAATGGGATTCCCTCTAGTAGCGCAGGGCACAGCACAGAGTCATCCGGTCTATTGAATCAAGTTTCCGAGGCAAGCTGTATTCACGACCCCTTGCTATGCTGTGTGGTACTGTTTGCAAAAGTCGGTGTCCCCTTTCGCTGCGCACCTTCACTGGCCTCCTTTTTCACGCCTCTTTAAATTATGTGTTCCACCATTCTGAGTTGTCGAATGCCTCTTAGGAGAGTCGCAAGGTACTGCCGGTCGTGAGACGGTACTTCTGGTGTCAAGACAGACCAGGTCTTACTCCCCTTTATTCACGTGACTGATTTTGCAAATAAAGCCAAATCCCGCGAGCCAGCGGCAGCGGGCGCTTCTCTCTAGGACAACTCTAGGACAAGACACTGTTTCAATTTCAAACAGCTCGACCAAACACTGTTTGGTCGAGTCGTTGCAGCATAATTAGTTCTGTCGACCTATTTCAAATTGGGCGGACTGGAGCGGCAGGGTAAGGCACTTTCCGCGTTCCGCTCTGGTTCAAAAGGCTCGTCTATTGCTTCATCTGACGTTGCAACCCCCCCCCCCCCACTCTCCCTACAGTCAGTTCTTGAATAATTCCAAATGAAGATCTTGGAAAAAGACGAGAAGGAGATAGTCGTCTCGACCGTAATATCACCGGGCAAGGTGAGTCAGAACGAAACAAACTCATCACACCAGTATTCTGACCCATCTTTGCCGTACATAGATCTCAACCTACATTGAAGCTGCCGGCGTCAAAGATGCGTCGTCATATCATAAAACAGTGTTGAATTTCCTCGCAAAGCTCTTCCTACCAGCGGGCTATCCAAACACAGTCACTCCCGGTTCGATCGATCCTCTAAAAAAGGCTGTTATTTATCTCACGCTTTTTCATCAGACTACATCAGGTAACGGGCCCCCGATTCTGAAGAAACGTTCCTTCCATTCACCTTCAAGAAACACAGATATCAGACCTTTGACGTTCTTCAAGCATTCTGCAGCTCATGGGCTGCTATGCTATCGTCAAGAGCCCTTCTTGAAGGTTTCGTTGGCATTATCTCCGTCGCGGTGATGCCTCTACTGACCATGAACATTCTTCTTTAGTATACGGCGTCGGGGATGCGTCAGCTTCAGCGACCGATGCACTCCTCTTTTCTGTCCTACTAGACATTTTCGGACGCGTGATAAGTGCGTTCTCCATTAGATTAGATTCGCCACCTCAAAGCTCATCAACCACCTCTAGCCATTGCTGCCGCATACCACCTTGGCTCATCGTTGGGTCCAGAAGCCAAAACATGGCGTTTCATGGCGGATATCTTTATCGATGCCGCCATTACTATTGATACCCTCGCCCCTCTGCTAATGGAGATGCAAATCTTCGTCTTTCTAACAGAGGCGTTTCCCATACCTTTCCGCGTCTACCTATTCACCATAAGCTCAGCTTTTCGAGCTTTATGCGGTATTGCCGCCGGTGGCGCAAAGATGGCGATCAATCTACATTTTGCTACGCCTTTGGAAGGAACGGGTGATATTGCAGATTTCAACGCAAAGGATGCTAGTTTGGAAACCGTTTTGTCATTGACTGGGATGTTGGTGAGTATTCCTCTACCGGTTTTCTTGTATGCCCCCATCTCACCTTGAATGCCCTTTGGAACCAGGTTGGCGCCGTCATCCTTCCTTATATCACTACACGCTTCGCCACATACGCCGCTCTGGCTGTTTTGATAGTCATCCATCTATCCCTAAACTTCTCCGCTGTTCGTGGTGTTGTTCTTCGTACGTTGAATCGTCAACGAGCGTGTCTCGCATGGGCCATATACCGTTCCAGCGAATACCAATCTGGCGCACATAATGGTACCGCAGACGACGTTACACCCTCACACATCTCCAAACTCGAACGCATCTTTCATCGACCAAGTCGGCTTGTTGATTTATCAGGCAAAATTGTCGGACAATGCAAGATTGGGTCATCGTTGGCACTGGTTTCATTGAACGGACAAACGTCTGGTTCTTTGGAAAAGGTGTTGGATATTTTGAGAAAGGAGCAATACGTTTTGTGGTTCGACGCTGCTTGTCTTTCGACTTTGGGTTCTTCTCCGACAGTCGTTGGAAAGCCTCGCATCCATATCTTTTTGAAGGAAGGTTATACTCCTAGAGACCAGCTAAAAGCCTGGGTGCACGCAACCGAATTGGCCCTCATGAAGAACAAAACTCGACGGCGCACTCCTGCATCATCAGGGACTCAAACTGCCGAAGAGTTGATTGCCAACTCTTATCGCGTGGTTGATGAAATCTATCCCAATTTCCTTCAGGCAATGTATCAGAAGGGATGGGTACCAACAAACGACGAGAATCTGGAGCTCGTTGCTACTCTGCTTCCCGGTCCCCCAAGGACCGTTATCGTTGGTATTCATTGATGTCGCTCACGAAACCACCAAATGTTTATCGATTTCGATAGTTGCTGGATCAAGTTTGAACTCCAGAAACTAGAATACAAGATTCGTTGTTGTATTTCGAGACAAAATGCATACGATACACAATAGTACATAAGGTATTTCACTGCTCGTGACGAAAACGCCTGCCACACCCGTTCCGCTTCCTATACACATACTAGTGATGAACACCTTCTCGCCATAGGTCTTGGCAATGTTGAGACCAGTGGCAATTTGACGAGCGCCGGCTGCGAATCTGGTAAGCGCTCTGAATGTCGGACTAGTGGAGAAAACACTCACTGCATCCGAGCTGGTGACCAATAGCAATGGCACCACCCCAGCGGTTGACCTTGGCCTTGTCGCTGTCGTCTTCCCAAGGGGATGCCGAGTTTCTCCATGGTGAATACAGCCTGGCTGGCGAATGCCTCGTTGATCTCGAAAAAGTCGATATCCGACATCTTCAAGCCGGTCTTCTCGAGAACCTGGTAATAAATGAAAGAATGAGCACTGAAATCGCGTATTGTACAGAAGACAAACCTTGGGAATGGCGTACGTAGGACCAACACCCATGATATTAGGAGGTACACCGACGGCCTGTGCAGCAACAAACTTGCCGACAATCGGCAATCCCAATTTCTTGGCTACGCTTCGTCGTGCCAGCAAGACAGCAGCAGCACCATCGAATACTTGACTGGCGTTCTCAGCGTGTGCTACCATCCTTGGTGAACGCCGGTTTCAACTTGGCCAAGCTCTCCTTCGTCACACCATCTCGAACAACGTCATCCTTGTCAACGACAATCTGCTTCTCCTGCTCCGACTTGGCGTCGACCCAGGTAGTCTTGATGGGAAGGATTTCAGGTGCAAAGCGGTTGGCTTTCTGAGCTTTGGCGGCTTTTTGGAAGGAAAGAGCGGCGAAAGCATCCTGCTTGGCGCGAGGAATGGAGTACTCGGAAGCGAGGTGATACCCATGGGTAATAAGCAGTCTTCAGCCTTCATGTTCTTGGAAGCGAGGTCGGAGTATTCGAACGTCATCGACTCGACACCGGCACCTGCGATGCTCCATTAACAGCTTGTCAATAAATAAAGTTGTCTGGAAAGCCCAACCTCGACTGGATCACGGATGTATTTCTTCTGAGTGTTCCTGGTGTAGTCGTCGTGTAGAGATGGGGTCACATACAAAGCAAACTGAAATTAACGTGTCAGTCGAATGCCAGTACTGATATAATTATGCTACGTACCAAAATATATCCGAAGAACCCCTTTCCACATCCCACTTTCCGGTCGGCCTGAAGCGAGCGATGCTTACAGATCTAACCTGGAATGCAAGTCATAAGCCAAAGTTCAGAGGATATAGGAAACACACACTGGGATACACGGGTTTGAATGAGTAAGGCATAGGGTATGAGTGATGATGGTGGTCGGAAAGAAAGAAGTGTTCGGTAGTTGTGGGAAACGGTGAGGAAGAAGCACAAAACATGAACAAAGTCGCGCACAGACCCATCTTTGACACCCATGAGGGACTTTGGGAAAGGCGATCGGCTAGGGTCTTTTGAGGTACGTTCTCCGTAAGATCATGGACAGTCTGCTGACTTGGGCACCTTAAAGGTACTTTGAACGATAGAGGGATAATAGGTTCAATACCAAGGACATTATACTACATACACTGTTTTCATCGGACGAGCGTCGGATGGCATCAGAAAATCTATGGCCCTCAACCAAATCGTCGGAATGCGTCAAATTACATGGTAGGTCTGCGAAATGACACCTAGATCAAGCGGGGAAATTCTGCATTGGACCCTGAGCTGCAACCCGCGCTCGTTCTTCTCTGGCCCGCCGTTCTCTTTGTTGCATCAGCTCGTGAGGTAACATAACAGCTCGGTCCACTGCTACCGGTAAACCTCGGTGTCCGCCTCGTACCCTGCCCAAAATAAAACATGTGAGTAAATGAAAATCATACAAGCGTCTTTCACCCACATCCTGACTATGACAACGAGCTTCGACAACGGCCGCATAGCACCGGCAAAAGAGAAATCATCCTGGTGCGAAAAGTAGATAAGCAAGACAGCCTGAGCGTCAATAACGTACGTGAACCTACATCTGGCACTCCGAGGCTCATCCCAATTCCACTAAAAGTTGACACAAGCTCAAAAAACACTCTGAATAGGTCGAACCATTTTATGTCTAGATCAATAAGACTTTTGCGCTCGATGATAGTGACTATGAAGACACCCCAGGCGAGCCACCAAATGTCCACGCTCTCTCTGCTCCCACAACATCACAGAATGTCTCAACACTCAAGAAAAGGGTATGTTGAGCTGCTAGGACAGTGTAAGGTGTGTCAGGCGTCTCTCACAGGACTCGATATGCCCACAAGCCACGAAATACCATTGCTACTTGACGACTTGGATGTCCAGAAAGGTGTAGAAATATTAAATGGCTCGCTAGAATCCCTGCTCCGCCTGCTCGGTGCTGCTTATCACCCTTCTTCGCCTCCACAAGCACCCCTAACACGTCTCCAATGCCATCTTGACTTGGCGCCTAATGGGCGCCTGCAGCTGTCATAACCGTCACTGTAATTAGTGAACAGCCCTAGCTTGACGCATTGGCAGTGATTAACATCACAACTCGCTCACCTTGTCAGGTCATACTCCCTGCTCATGACTGGCTCTTGAACCGCTTCGCTTCCTAAAAGACTCGTGTCGCATATGCAATCGGAAATAGGAATGATTCGAATGCTTATACTCAGGCTGTAGAGCAAAACCATATTTCTTCTTTCTCGATTATGTATAGATCAGGATGTTAGTGTCTAATAGACACAGTAAGTATACTAGAGAATCTACGGAATGAAAAAATAATCTAAATCTACTGTGTCTGAGAGGCTTCGAACGATCCACAAAGATTATTGTGGATACCGTAGAAAGTAATAAAAAGGGTATCGTAAGAGTAAATCTGAAAGATTAACGCTGATGAAAAGAGTGTATGTAATGTTTTGTACAAGAGATTGTGAAGAGCCAACATTAAGCCAAAATTTCTCCGAGACGATATCTCTTCTGCATAACATGGAATGCCCTTTTCGTGTTCATCATCAGCTATCGCTCGTCTCGGAGGGAAAAAAAGAACTCTCAAAAACTTACAGATAACCATTGACAAACGTTTTCCAAGCGTCGAGCTCCAATCCTTCCAAAGTCACGCAAACACGTTCATATATGCTAATAAGCTCCTCTGCAACTTCTTGATGTGTCTGAATCGCAGATGTTCCTCTCGTGAAAGCGCGGGTGTGAACATAGTTGTTCGTTTCTCCCGCGAGCTCTTCTTTGTAGAATCTATGCAATAGTCAACAAGTTAGCTTTTTTTTTAAAAATTTTGGGACAATGGTATCACGACGCACGATAACACATCATTAGCGAGCTCAATAAACCGATTAGCATCTCCAATGATTTGGATATATGCCGAAAGTTGAGGGTGCAACTCTTTCGAAAAGATGGCGTACGTATAAGCAGGTGCAAGACCTGTTTTTGAACGTAAATAGTCTGGCCAGAATATTGCCGTCTTTTGGATCTCCATAGAACCAAGCTCGTCACTTGCTTCAATTGCACAACCGTTGAGGAATTCCATCCAACTAGATGCCATAAAGTTGGCCGAGATGGGATCCCATATTCGATAAGCGTCGAGGAGGAAGCGTCGGAAGTCGACTATAACGTCCGAGTCCGTGTTATTGGCAATTAAATCTCTTTGGAGAGAAGCCAGAGACGAAGACATCACGTCGTCAAAGTAGATGGCCCAACTGCAGTAAGTCGTTAGTGAACCGACTTGAGTCTCGGTAAAAAGTGTGTTGAAACATACACCGTGAGCCGTGCCATGTATAGCTGTACTTCAATGTCGTGGCTTCCGTAGCATAACTGGGGCGAAAAACATTAAATAAGTACTGGTTGCGGAATCAGTAAAATACTTGGGTACTTGCCTGAGCCATGGCTACAGAAGGGGTGACAGTATGGTTGAGCCATTCAGGGTAATTCGCGCCGTGGTGCTGTTCGTATCGCGCAAATTCACCGTGAATGGTTTTCTCGAGGTATTGGCGATCCTCTTGGGAAATGACGGGCTCTGAATAGCGTAGTCGGTCGAGGAATCCACGAATAATGAATGTCACTTGATCGACGGTGGCCAGGGACTCCTTGGAAGCTTGAGTCATGCTGGTGGTGTTGGATGACATTGATATGGTTTGAAAGAAAGAGAAAGAAAGAAGAAGGTATTTCAGCTGATAGAGAGGAAAGAAGAACGAGTGAAGAATAGCTAAATGTGTCCGAGTATTTAAAGCAAATTCTAAGAGGTAGGACGTAAATAGTTGAAACGTATGAGTGAAGCCTTGGATGCTATTTCCGCCGAATGTAAGAAACAAGGAATGATGGCCGTACTTGCCTAGAATAGCGGATCTGTGTAGGCTTGTCCTGATCCCTATCATATCGTCCTATGATGGCCCGACGGTAGCTGTGCAAGTTGCGTTAGTCACATCACAGTGTTTACTCCTAGATCTTCGTTCGCATAACTTTTTCGTACATGCCATTGTAGACTGAGTGAGAATGTAGAAAGATGGAACAGCTATGGAAGGTGCATACTACTTCTTGACAGCATATTCATTGACATCTAGAGCTCAGTTCAGTAGATCGATGTACTGCGAAAACATAAGTGCATACTGCAAATTGAGCAGGAAGTTGAACTTTGAGCGAGTGAGCGACAAAATACTAGTGAGGTGATGCCCTTGTTACAGCGTACCTCAGGATCCGGTAGTAATTTTGAGATGGCTTCTGGCGGTGTGGCTCTGCGAGGGAGCGAAGCGAAATGACGGAAGGAGTCAAATGAAAAGACCTAGACCTGGCGCAATGGGGCATCAGGGTCCGATGGCAAGTACGAGTCTGTTTTCCGGTGTTGTAACTTTCTGGGCTAAACGACGATGAGAGCGAACGGCGGAACGAACCAAACAAAACGATCTATCGAGTTCTATCAGACCACAACGTTCCCACCCACTTATACGTTCCGCATAAGGAAAAATTGGCAGAAGACGACGAATCCTCATAAGCTCGGACTCGTAACCACAACTTTTACCTTCCGTACAAGGGAATCCTTCAAGAGACGGCCGCAAGTAGAAGCTCAGAGAGCTCAGCGCTCAGCGCTCAGGACTCTTTCCGAATGACATCAGTAATATTACATCATTGCCTTTTTCCGGCCTTTTCATCGCACAAAATGCTATGGTCCTCTTACCTCTGGGACAATCTGCAGACAGCCCATAGCTTCTGAAAACCCAAATAAATTGGGCGGAGGTAATACTGGCAAGATGGGGAACAAAAGAAAGGTGAGCGGTCATTTACTGCTTCTGTCATACCTTCCATATATAGTATTTTTGGCACGTGATGGTTGGTTGAAAAAATCCGGCGCTATATATTAAATTGTTTTCCTGCCCTTGGTGGCTCCGGTCAAGGAGCCTTTTTGGACACCTCTTCCCACAAAGGACACCTCCTGTGAACACGCCGATAGAGGTGTATTGGTAGACGACTCCCCAGTACAGGGTTACTAGACGGTCCTAATGTGCTAATGTAAGGGCACAGCTCGATTCGTATTAGTGGCAGATGACTCGGTAGTGCCGGTTGACTGAACGAACAGTGAAATGGTTATGTACCTGCGATTATGCGTGAAATAGTCTTCCATCTCGCACGTCAGGAATTACTAGACCAGATAGGATTATCTTACTGCCTGCTGACGACTCGGGATTACCGCCTTACTAGACTACTGTGATACGTCAGCAGAGACTAGAATACAAGATCCGTTGTTGTATTTTGACACAAAATGCATGCAATACACAATAGTACACAAGATATTTCACTGCTCGTTGACGAAAACACCCGCCATACCCATTCCGCTTCCTATACACATACTAGTGATGAACACCTTCTCGCCATAGGTCTTGGCAATGTTGAGACCAGTGGCAACTTGACGAGCGCCAGCTGCGAATCTGGTAAGCGCACTAAACGTCCGACTAGTGGAGAAAACACTCACTGCATCCGAGCGGGTGACCAATAGCAATGGCACCACCCCAACGGTTGACCTTGGCTTCGTCGCTGTCGTCTTCCCAGGAGAGCCCGAGTTTCTCTACGGAGAACACAGCCTGGCTGGCGAATGCCTCGTTGATCTCGAAAAAGTCGATATCCGACATCTTCAAGCCGGTCTTCTCGAGAACCTGGCCATGAATGAGAGAGTGAGCACTGAAATCGCGTACTGTAACGACAAGAGACAAACCTTGGGAATGGCATAGGCAGGACCAACACCCATGATATTAGGAGGTACACCGACGACCTGTGCAGCAACAAACTTGCCGACAATCGGCAATCCCAGTTTCTTGGCTACGCTTCGTCGTGCCAGCAAGACAGCAGCAGCACCATCGGATACTTGACTGGCATTTCCAGCGTGTGTGCTACCATCCTTGGTGAACGCCGGCTTCAACTTGGCCAAGCTCTCCTTCGTCACACCATCTCGAACACCATCATCCTTGTCAACGACAACCTGCTTCTCCTGCTCTGACTTGGCGTCGACCCAGGTAGTCTTGATGGGAAGGATTTCAGGTGCAAAGCGGTTGGCTTTCTGAGCTTTGGCGGCTTTTTGGAAGGAAAGAGCGGCGAAAGCATCCTGCTTGGCACGAGGAACAGAGTACTTGGCGGCGACATTTTCTGAGGTGATACCCATGGGTAATAAGCAATCTTCAGCCTCCTTGTTCTTGAGAACGAGGTCGGAGTATCCGTCAACCTGAGCAGATGGTGCGTATCCGAACGTCATCGACTCAACGCCGGCACCTGCAACGCTCTATTAACCTCCGCTCGGAAAGGCTGAGAAGAATGATTACGCACCAATACCAATGTCAATCTGTCCAACCATAATCTCGTTTGCAATCTGATTCACAGCAGTGAGACCGCTGGAGCACTGCCTATTGACAGTGTTTATAGACGCCGTGTTGGGAATGCCAGCAGCGAGAGCGGCCATACGAGCAGCAGAGGCACCTCCTGAAGGCGGTAAGACGTTGCCGACAACAATATCCTCGATGAGTTTTGGGTCGAGATTGACTGACGCATAAGCATGCTTAAGAACATGCATAAGGATTTCTTCAGGTCGAGTGTCCTTGAAACCGCCCTTCTTGGCCTTGGTGATCGCTGAGCGAACGGCCGAGACGATGACAACGTCGTTGTCGTGCTTTTCCAGAATGCGAGAGCGTGCGGAGGACATGATGAAAGATGGTGATGGGGTAGTTAGAGGAGGGAGAGACACGGGAAAGGGACTTTTTATAGGGATTTGTCAGCCGGTGTAACAAGTTTCCGTTTTCACATGCAACTTGCCTCCTCCCTCGGCCTCTGACCGAGCCTGAACATAATCACAGCCAGGTCACAGCTGCTTAATTCATTCACCCAATCCAGATTTCATGTCTACAAGCACGACCTGACTAGCTTCACTATATCAAGACTGGGTCGTAACTGTGTCGACTAGAATGTAATTGACGGTTGTACCTACACTGCTAAAGTTCCATACATACTCGTAGCGATGTAGACCTCGGATAGCGAGGCAGTAAAGTCCATAATCAACAGCCTCAAGAAGCTCGATACCGCAGAGGCCTCCTCCTCTCTCTCGTACCTCTCCTCAGTTCCTGATGATCCCCTTTTTTCCGCTTGGTATCTCCCCTAGTCACATCGTCAGAAGAACGTGTCTTTCTCTTGCAAGACCTCTCCATTGCGTTAGAAGCTGCTTCCGGGAGTTGCTTTGTCCGAGCGCTCCTTCGTAACTTCATGTCCGGACCTGTCTTCGTCTGTAAGGCAGAACTGGCGGGCGTAGATGTCTGAGGCGGCTTCTTTGCCCTAGTACTTCTCCGCAACGGCACGTTTGGCTCTTCACGAGCACAACCTTTCTCCGTCGGTGTAGGTACTACCCCACCATGCTTCTTCCTCTTTGGCTTGAGAACGGCAGAGACGGAAGCAGAAAATGCGAGCCTAGCGCTTCTTCGTAACGATGGTGGGTGCTCCTGAGAAGCGAAGGATGTGACCCGCTTCCTTCGAGACATGGGTGCAGCAGACGCTGATTCGTTTATCTCCTTGGCTTTGGGAGCGGTATCATCCCCTGCAGCCTTCGACCTCTTCTGTGCCTTTGCCCTGGTGCTCCTCCGTCGAGGTGGCCCTTCCTCGTTGGCAGTCGTAGATGCTGTTTCATCCATGTCACCTTTGCCACCAGAAGCGACAAATTTCGTGGCATGTCGTTGTTTGGCAGCAACACCGTTCGCTCTCCTCGCCGCCTTTGTCTTTGACTTGGGTGGTGACGGCTCGAATGAGTCGGGAACATCCTTGTACCAATCTTCTACCCGGCGAACCAGTTCTACGAAAACAAGTCGTTAGCAAACATGTAGGGGGACAAGCAACAATGGCGTACCTGTCCATTCGGCTTGGGCTTCTGCATCTGCAGTCTTCTCTTCCACTGTTACTTTGGTATCCTCAGCGGAGGTGGCGATAGGCACCATGTAGTCGTAATACACCTCCGGAGCCTTGTCACTGCGAGCATGGCACGAGTGATACGTATGGCCCTCTACCCCAATCCCACTCAAGCTCCTCCGTATCTCTCGCTTGGACGCCAGAAACTCGTCATTGGCATCGACATCCTCAACATCTTGGAGGTCGGTGTCTAGTACGCTCTCTACCGTCCAAGGTACCGTTAATGAAGACGTTTCGACAATCTCCTGCTCAATTTCATCCACCTCCTCGTCAGTGCTGACATCAAAGTCGGAATCCAGGAGAGCGAAGGAACGTGCTGGTGATTCTGGCACGTCCAAGGTGGTGAATTGAGACATTACGTTCTTGTCTCTGTGAGGGAGTCAGCAACACTGAGAATAATAATAATTGGGAAGAGGATCACGTACCGCGCTCGTTATAGCGCTATAGTTGAACGTTGAACAATGGCAAAGGGTGGGACAACCACGTGGCACTCGGATCTATGGCTTGCTACCCGCCCAAGAACAATGAGCAGTGAGCTTGGGCCATGAAATTGCCTATTTAGTGGTGAAAAGTTTTCATTGTTCGCCGAATTTATCGGTCCACTGTCGAGGTGACCATCTGTACGCAGTACGCGCTGGTAAATGAAAGTGAGTTGGAGACACATGTAGAGCTCCACGTACATGCGTTTTCCGTGTCTTCTGAGGATACGTTGAAGGATAGCTGCTGCTGCAATGATGCCTTCTGTTTGGCCCCTGGCAATGAGAGCTGCACTGCGCACTGGGGGCTGCCTTGGGTGCTGTCTCCTCAATCTTCAGATGACGGTGACTGAATTTATTGTTGATTGCTCTTGTGCTTTGCTTTGAGTGCGCCAGGAAAAAGTCGGAGTTTTGTGGAGTAGTATCGATGCCGTAGGTATTAGTTTCTCGCCCTTGGCACTGCAATCCATCGTCAGTCGGGCTGTCGTGTATGGTTAGATTCTGGAAGACACACGCACCTTTCTTCAAGATTTGCATTACCAAGTAATCACAGCCTGTATCATTCCGTGGATTCATAAAGCAAAATTCTAGTTGGTATGCGTGAATATGCTAGAGCTTGGAGAAGACGAAACGGACGAAACGGAAAGTTCTAGCTAAGATCTAAAGCACGTGAACCCTGGGAAATATGCTCCCGAATAAGGAAGGACGGCGCTAACGAATCATCGTCCGGCTAACCGGTTCATCACCTCGTCTCGTTATAGTCGCGCGTCTTTCGGCCTTCCGCTTCTTGCGGACGCAGCATCCCCCACCCCCCCCGACGCAGGCTCTTCATTCTACACTCATCCAAAATTTAAATTTAACCTAACCCCTCGACATTTTTAAGACCCCAGCACCCGCAGCCCATTCTCAGACTACCTCTACGATCCCTAGACCACGTTTCACTGTCCGCATTCCGCCGCGGTTCTTTGTACTTCCTCCAAGGCCCCTGACCTCGCCGACGCTGTCATCTTCACCTGATAAGCGGCTTCCACTCGGCAAGGGGCTGTTTGGACCAGCTCGTCCGGTCAGACTCTTTTTTTGACCATCGGGTCTTTCCCTCGCATCGCAGCTCTTCTTCCTACAGACTGCCACTAGAATACCCACTTCTACGAGAGTTTCTACACTTTTCTGCGCTACCCCGTTCAACGTAATTGCTGTACGTAAAGGCAGTCTCAGGTGTTGTCGATGATCGCGACCCCTAATCCGAAACTCAACACTATAAGGTACTCGCTTTCCTCCTAGGACACAGTATCGCACGATGAAGCAGCAAATGACCTTACAAGGATCCACTCCCCCTCCTCAAGGTCTCTTGCCAAGCAATCCACAAGTCGGTCATGGCGTGTCGAAGCCAAAGGTGTGTGAATGGCCAAGTTTTCTAACCGCTCCTCTCGCCTGAATTCTTGAATACAGACTCCCCCGAGCATCGATAATGTTATAAGCGATTTACACGTCTTTGGATGCAAAATTGGCCCCCCAAATGTTCCCGAGAAGGTGGATATCACAACGTGGTGCGCAAAACATGGAGTACCGGAGAACGTTGTGCAATCCGTAAAGGAGTTTGGAATTGCGGACACTGATGACCTTCAAGGTCTCTCATTGAAAGATCCATCAAGGCCTTTTCATAACTATGGCATCGAAGTAGGGGATTTCTTGGTCTTGCGCGCCGCGGCACAGAAATGGCTGAACTTGAAAAAGCCCCTTCGTCCATGTAACCCATTCTTCAACCTTGTCAGCCACTATCCAGGGTTCGTACGTCCAGAGGAATGTCATGGGTTTTTACGCATGCCGATTGAGTACTTGCTCTATCATCCCTCTGAAAAGAAGGTGCTGCAGAAGTTGCGGGATAATCACATCCACGACGCCTCGCTACTCAACTATCTCAGCCGGGACCATATTCATATTCTTGGTTTGACGAAATACGATTGCTTCAAGCTAGAAAAAGTCGCAGAACGAGATGCGTTGAGAGGGCCATTGGATTATTTCGAGGATGGTTCTTCGCTAGACGGCTTGGATGGAGATCTTTGGGTCTTGGGCTCTTGCGATGTAAAGGCGAACGATCTGCCCCTCTCGGCCCCCCTGGAAGAATGGTGCCGTGATTATGGGGTGGAAAACGAGGTGTTGAATTGGATGGTAATTCGCGGGTTCAAGGAAAGCCGCGATCTCCGATATCTCTTTGTGCCCAGGGTTCCCCTTGGTTACTTTATGTCGTTGCGCAAGGCCGTAAACTCATGGCTGTCCCGCCCCGTGAAGCTCAATCACACAACTTTTGATTGTGGAGCAACGTTTCCGAACCTGGACGTGAAAGCCGTCTTCCATCGAAGTTACGAGGCGAGGGGACTGGAGGAGTTACAGGAGAGCAGGATCCATAATGTGATGCAACTCCGGTATCTTAGCCAGGACCATTTTGGGGCAGTGGGATGGACAACGTATTCACTAACCCGTGTAACGTCGGCATCAATGTGTGGATTTAAGAACCATAGTATGTCGGACCACTAGCATTTGCAACAAGTTTTATCATTCTGGAGGTCCTCTCGCTACCGTGATTTGTATGTATCTCTACGAAACTAATACTAGATTGTATATCTCCACGATCAGACCAGCCCAAACTCTTGTTACATCGTGCTACGAGGCATTAGACGGTACTGCCAAAATGGGGAACAAGTAATCCTTCACCACCTCTCGGAGTCGGTCAGCTAGGAGGGGCGTCCACTTAATGCCTCCAATGACTGGCAAGGTGAAATCATCATTGCTGAGCCACTCAAGGGCCCGCAGCTTCGTGACACCGTTGGCCCAAAAAAACTCTCGCAAATCGGCGTCATCTCCGTCAATTCCTCCAAGTACTCCCACTTCCACGTCATTAAAACGAGTCCCTGGGATAAAGAATGGATTCTCTAACTTCAAACCACCATCCATGCAGGCTGAGACAGCCCTGCGGAGCTCCAAAACGTGTTTGAGGGCACGAGAAAGTCACCTCTGAGAAACGGCCATGAGGTTCAATGACGCCAGCCCTCCCGGAGACCGAACAAACCACTGCTGGAGCGAGCATTGGATCTCCAAATACAGCTGGAACTCTTTGACCCATTCCTCCATCGTATAGCGATCATCTATATTGTGAGGTAGAATGAGATCAGGATGACCTCTGTCGAATAGGGCTGTGAACCGTCGCCGTACAGACGGGTGATACGGTAACGGCTTTACGGTTACGGGTACCGTACCGTCGCAATAATTTTGGCACCTTTGTACGGTACGGTGTCGAGGGTGAAGGAGACCGTAAAGTGCCGTACCGTGGACGGCCGGGACGGCCGTATATACGGGGTAGTGCATTCCCACGATCCCTGACGCGTCATTCCTCGTTCTGGTCAGCCTTTTCGTTGCGTGTCTTCCGGTCCTGGACCCTCTGCAAAGCCCCGTTCATGGGAAGGGTGCAAGTGATCTATGCTTGGAGATAATTTGAGAGACTCTCAACTCTGAAAGGTGCATATCTCATCCTTAGTCTATCTTGACATGCTGCACAAGGGGGTGGCAAGACCTTAATTAGTGTACGAGGTCGAAAAATTTTTTAAGGCTGAGAGGGGGTAGTACCACCCCCCCCTTCCTGCCTTAATGGGTATGCTATTCCCATGAATTTCCAAAAAGGGAAATGTCAGCATCACTGCTCGCAGTGGTTAGAGTCTTCTTGCGGGAGATGACCATGGCTCTCACCTGAATTCCTGCTATCCTTTGCCAAAATGTGCTTCAAACCCTTCTCATCACTTTCAGTGGCCCTCTATGCAACCCAGCCATGACATCAGCAACAAAGCAGCTGTAGTTTATGAGGATTCGTCTTCTTCTGCCAATTTTTCCTATGGAAGGTATAGATGGGTGGGAAAGTTGTGGTCTGATAGATCTTGATAGATCATTTTGTTTGGTTCGTTCTGCTGCTTGTTCTCATCATCTGTTAGCCCAGAAAGTTACAACGCCAGAAAATGGACTTGTACTTGCCATCTGACCCTGATGGCCCACGTGGCAAGTTGTTAATCGACCTCATGTTGCCTTGAGGTATTGGAACAGTCTCCAGACACTCAAAACAACATATTCTACACCATAATACAATACCTTAGAGGATCTAGAGCCTGTTGGAAGCCTATTTCAGGTGAGGTCCAAAAAATTTTTAACGAAGTTCAGACCCCCCCCCTCCCCTCCTCGNTAGATGGGTGGGAAAGTTGTGGTCTGATAGATCTTGATAGATCATTTTGTTTGGTTCGTTCCGCCGCTTGTTCTCATCATCTGTTAGCCCAGAAAGTTACAACGCCAGAAAATGGACTTGTACTTGCCATCTGACCCTGATGGCCCACATGGCAAGTTGTTAATTGACCTCATGTTGCCTTGAGGTATTGGAACAGTCTCCAGACACTCAAAACAGCATATTCTACACCATAATACGATACCTTGGAGGATCTAGAGCCTGTTGGAAGCCTATTTCAGGTGAGGTCCAAAAATTTTTTAAC